>JARHVA010004786.1:887500-1342500 GCA_037957365.1 Torreya grandis
TGCATTGTTTTTAGAGTTGTATTGTGACACAGGGAGAGAGAACTAAGGATAGAAGGAGAAGATAGGTGTGATAGAATAAGAGAAGCATATTGGAGATGTATAGAGGGAGTGAGGAAAATTAGTGAAGGAGATATTGGAGGAGATGGTCGATGTAGGAGATCAGGGAGAAGAAAAGAAATGTTGTGGGAGAAGGAGGTAGACGCTAAAAGGAAAGAATGTGGCAGTTGTATGAAGGGGAAGAAACTAAAGGAGAGGTTGAAAGTTAGGGATTAGGTCATTGGAGTTAACGATGGGTAGGAGATGGTAGTTGTAGCAGGAATCGATGAAGGAAAAACTTGTGTGCTGCTACAGGGAATGTGGATGAAGTAAGGGAGATGGAGAACAAGATAGTTGGAAAGAAGGAGGAGCCAAGTAACAGAGGTTGATGGTAAGGTACAAGAAGATGACTGTATGAAGATGCATAAGAAAAGAGATTGAACTAGGCGTTAAGGAGAAGAGTTAGGCAAATTATTGGGAATTTTAAGATGTCACAGGAGGAGGAAAGAGAGATGTTAAAGGAGAGGTAAAGATCAATAAAAGATGGATATTGCTCTTCTTTACTATAACCAAGATTGCAGGAGGTAAGTAGTTAAAAAGCCATTATTTGTTTTAATTTATAGCTGTAAACAAATCCTAGGAAATATATGTTTATACCCTGAGGAGCCATGAATTAACTAAAACCCCTTATTTAATTGATGCTTGGCACAAGTGCAGAAAATAACTATAGTTTTTATGGTATTCAGACTTAGAGATTTGGAGGTTTTGTTGTTAAGATTAATTTTTTAATAATGCTTTCTCTAGTCAAAATTCAGGTACTCTATACTAAAATCAATAGATTATTTTGTTATGGTTGGATTAAGTTTAATTGAATGCTATATATTTCATGGATTTTTATTTATTTTTTAAGCATAGAAATTTCATGGATTTTTATTTATTTTTTATGTTGAGAAATTTTAAAAGATATTTTAAGAATTATATGTAAACAAATGATTTATATTTTTACCAATTATAAAATCTTGAAAGAAATCATTCATACTAACCTATAAAAAAATTTCTTAAATTATTGAAAAAAATCTTAAATTATTGAAGGAAATTTTCAGCACCCACTAGTTTAGGGAAATATTTGTTGAATTGAAATTTTAGGGCTCCTATTTTAATAGAAAAGATTCATTTTATTCCTATACATTATTAAAACTGCATTAGACCAATCTCACATTGAAAATAGGAACACGAGCCCTTTCAATGATAGAGCATTCTCAAGATAATGTGTGTAGTCGTAGTGAATGTTCTTTTCTGCAATATAGGCAATAAAAACAAACTTTAATTGATTTCTATACAAAATTATGAAAGTCAAAAATGAAAAATGAAGGTCACAGGCAAGGTGATATTAGTTTGAAAACCGTTACAAAAAAATTTCTTGACGGGTAAGGGTGACTGTCAAATTTAACCCCTGATGGTCAGTCCCTCCATTTTATTATCAATGTATTATTATGCCATGTGCTTTGGGGTTAGCTGTAATATGCATAGTAATTTAAAACATAGAGGCAATATATATTAATGCCAAAAAGTTAATCCCTTCATTTTTTTTATTATTATATTACCGTGTCCATGTTTTAATTTTATATGGTTTAGGATTAATTGTATTATTCATAGTAAGTTAAAACATAGATATAATTTAGAATTGTGATAATAAAATAATTATGTTTAAATATAAATTGAAATTATTAGTAAATAATTTGACAAGCAATGAAAATAGAAATAAGATTAAAATAACCAAATTTCAATATTGTTTTGTATTTTTAAAATTGGTGGTAGGGTCTAAAATTAGTAGATCAGATTTTTTTTTTTAAATTTGATTATAAATTATTGTTGGGTCATAATTGATGGAAGGTCAAATATGTTCTTCTAGGATCAATTATGTCTACACATTTTTAGTGGGATTGTAACTTCCTTATCAAATGTGTAGAATAATATTACGCATTCTTTTTTGTGTTTATTAATAGATAAATTTGTCTGAATATATATATGGCTTAAGTAAATATATTAATGTGCAAGTTAATTGGGTTGAACGATCATTTGAGGAGTTGTAACTACATATCAAGTATAGATAAAACTAAAACCAATATCTTGTAATAAGTTATGAATCTATGCTAACTCAAATAAAAAAATATCGATTCACCTTCATTCACTAATAATTAAATTGAACATTAATATTCATCTGTTTTCTTTTCTACAAATTGAAAAAAACATAAATCCCTTTTAAAATATTGAAAATTAGAAGAGAATTATAGATATTTATATAGAATGTAATTCTTATATAATGTTTTCTTTTTCATCTCTAATTCAAATACTTTAATTGACTTTGTCTATATAGAACTGATAAAAATTTAAATCCTAATATACTAACCATGTTTGCATAATGTTTTATTGTAAGATAGTTCGTGTCTTATATATTTTTGTGTTCAAGATTTTATAAGTCCATGTTTTGAGGGTTCATTTTTTTTTTTAGATTTTGAATTTAATTTTTGAGGTTTTAAGTTTTTATAATATTATATTTAGAGATTTAGAGATTTTAGGTTTTTAAATTTTTGAGTTATAGTTTTCATGTTTTGTAATTTGTAATTATTTATGTTTTTAATATTTTTATGTTTATAAATATTGGGTTTAATGTTTATTAATTTTCTGCTATCAAATTTTATAACTTTTTTTATATATTGAATAAATTTATATTTTTTGTTTTATTATATTTAGAATTATTATTTTTAAATCTGAGCTTTCCAAATTCTATTTTAAGATTTATGGGTCTCAAAGTTTTCAGTTTTCATGTTTTATAAGTTCTAAAGTTTTTGATTTTTTCATATTTTTAAAATTTTCAAAGATTTGAGGTTTCATATTTTTCAAATTTTAAGCATTCATTTTTTAATTTTTAATAATTTTTAAAAATTATACAAATTTTATTTTTTTATGTTTTTTTATTTTGATATTTATATATTTAAATTATTAAAATTTCAAAAATTAAATTCTCCAATCATCAAATGTTAAGTTTCAATTTCTTCTACATATTAATATTTTAAAATATAATAAAAATTAATATATATTTGATACCAAAACTTAATTAAAACTAAATTAATTTTATGCATATTTATGTGCAAGAATATTTATTTGATGCATAAAAATTATGCAAACTTTATGAAGGCCATAAATTTTGTTTCTTCACTTCATTCGAACTCTTCAACATACCAAAACAATTATATCAAAAAGTTTGATTCTAACATAAGTAGCACTATCCACTTAGATTTGATTTCAATATTTTTTTAGAGGTCAAAAGTGATCATTTGAGGGTCTTAAATTAATGTTTAATAATTTTTTTTGGGTTCATTATCAGTATTAGAGTAAGTTTGAATCTTGGAGGACTAAAGAATGACGTGATGATGAGGAGGTGTTAAACAGATGAACCAAACTATACAAGAGTTGTGGAGGCAAGTTCAACAATTAAAAAAAGTTATTACCAATCAATAGAGAAGACAAGGTGGTGATGAAGAAGACACAAATCATGATGAAGAAATTCAGTAAGAAGAAGAAGAACAAGACCAGCCACCATCGATGGAAGAGAGGATGATTTGGGCTTTAGATGGAAGAAATGAAGGAATCAAGGTTGATGTCCCAAATTATAGAGGTAGTTTAAAACTAGAGGAGTTGATAGATTGGATGAATAGCATGGAAAAGTTCTTTGAGTGAAAGATTATGAGAGAAGATAAGAAGGTAGTGTTTGCATGCATGAAATTAAAAGATCATGCAATGATTCGGTGGGATCACCTACAAAAAAAGAGAAAGAAAATGTAAAGAGAAGACTAATTCATGAAAAAAGATAGAGAAGAAGCTGAGGGAGAAATTTCTTCTTGTGGATTATGCACAAACCCTATTTAGAATATTTTAGAATTTGAGGCAAAAAAATCATAGTATACAAGAGTATACATATGGATTTTAATAGTTTTTCATATGTGTGGAGCATGATGAAATAGAAGAGTAGATGGTTTCAAGGTGTGTAAATAGTTTGAAATTTTCTATTCAAGATGAATTAAGTATACATAGAATACTTAATATGGAGGATAATTATCAATTTGCTTTGAAGGTAGAAAAAAAACAAAATAGACAAAATTTCAAAAGGACATCTATTGGTTCAAAAAGATGCATATCCCAACCAATAAGGGGGAAAAGGTGGGTTTAATACCCCTAGAGGATGCTTTAATTACAATAAAGGTGAATCCTTGCATGGTGTAGAAATCCAAGATGATAACAGGCAAGGGCTTCATTACCGACAAAGAGGAAGAGGGTTTCAGAGAGGATGAGGTTATGGAAATGCTAGAGAATTGTTTTTGAATCAACGTAGATCTTATGTCTATTATAGATGTAGAGAATAAGGGCACAAAGCATTTGAGTGTACACACTATCAAGATCAATAAACGAGGTAAGAATATCATCCAAGAGTAAATCTAGGTGAGGCTGAAACAAAAGAACTAAATATTAAAGTTGCACTATCTGATGTTAGAGAGAATCTCATGATGAGAAGAACCACAATCGATCCAAGGAAGTATCAAGTGCAAAATAAAGAAGGTGGTGATGCATGGCTGTGATCAAATATTTTTTGAATAAGATGTACATTAGGTGAATAGGTATGAAAAGTAATTATAAATGGTGGTAGTTGTGAAAATATGGTTTTTAAAGAAATGATTGAGAAACTAAATTCTCAATGTTAAAAGCATCTTAACCCTTATTGGATTTCATGGTTTAAGAAAGGGAATTAGGTTACAATAGATAAAAGGTGCTTAATCAAGTTTTCTATAGGAAAAACTTATAATTAATAAATATGATGCAATTTTATTTTGATGCATGCATGCCATGTGTTATTAGGGAGACTACGGTAATTTGATAGGAAAGTAGTTCATGATGGAGCAAAGAACACATGCATTTTTTGGAAAGGTGGTACAAAGGTATTTTTTTTACCTCTTAAAGAGGAAGAGAAGATAGAAAGCATGCTATGTACTAAAGAATTTATCCAAGATATGAAGGTAGAAGGTTTTTGTTATGTACTAGTAGCAAAGAAAGAAGAAATATAAATGGTGCCAATACCAACAAAAGTAACTAGAGTGTTGAAAGAATATGTAGATGTTATGCGTGATGAGTTACTAAATGGTTTACCACCGAATAGAGATATTTAGCATCACATTGATTTGATTTTGAGGTAAGCTCTACCCAATCAAGTAGCTTATAAGATGAGTCCAATAAAACATGCAGCATTAAATAAATAGGTTATTGAATTGCTAAGAAAGAAAGTGATAAGGGAGAGTATGAGTCCATGTGCAACACCAACATTGCTAACTCCAAATAAAGATGGAGAATGGAGAATGTGTGTTGATATTAGAGAAATTAATAAAATTATAATAAAGTATACATTTCCTATACCACATTTAGATGATATGATGGATGTGCCTGCAGGAGTAAAATATTTTATCAAGATTGATCTAAGGAGTTGTTATTATCATATTTGAATTCGTGAAAGAGATGAGTGTAAAATTTATTTCAAGAATGGGGATGGATTATATGAATGTATGGTGATGTCATTTGGATTATCTAATGCACTTATCACATTTATGAGGGTGATCAATACAGTGGTATGAGAATATATTGGTAAATTTTTGGTTATTTATTTTGATGATATTTTGATATTCAATAAGACTAAAGAAGAAAACTTACATCATTTGAGAATGGTAATGGACTTGTTAAGAAAGGAGAAGTTATATGCAAATTTGAAGAAGTGTAGGTTTATGAAGAACAGTTTGGTATTTTTATGATTTGTAGTTTTAGCAGACGATGTGAAAATATATGAAAAAAAGATAAAGGAAATTGTTAAGTGGCTTATTCCAAAAAAATTTACATAAGTAAGAAGTGTTAATAGTTTAGCGACTTTTTACAAATAAATTATTAAAAAAATTAGTAGTATTGTGGCACCAATAACAAATTACATGAGAGGGAAAGAATTTGTGTGGACAAGAGCAACCACATAAAGCTTTGAATTTTTGATTAATATTATGGAAAGACCAATTTTAGCATTAATAGATTTTAATAAAGTGTATGATGTTGATTTTTATGCTTCATTTGTGGGAATTGGTACTGTGTTGAGTCAAGAAGGAAAGCTAATAGAATATTTCAGTGATAAATTAAATGAGGTAAGAACAAATTATTCTACTTATGATGTTGAACGTTTTGCAATTATACAAGTATTAAGACATTTGAGGTATTACCTAGTGCCTAATGAGTTTATTTTGTTTATAGATCATGAGGCTTTGAAGTATGTGAATACACAAAAGAAGTTGAATACTAGGCATACAAAGTGAGTTTTTTATTTCAAGTATATACTTTTCTGTTAAAACATAAATTAGGGAAATAGAATTAGGTAGCTGATCCATTGAGTAGAAAGGTAATGCTATTAACTAATATTGTGAGTGAAGTAGTTGGATTTGAAGCTATTAAATAATTATATGATATTGATTCATATTTTAACAAGGTAGTTGAGTAGTGTAGAAATCCATTAACAAGTGGGATAGATTCTATTCATGATGAGTATATTATACAAGAAAGTTATCTCTTCAAAGGGAAAAAATTATATATTCTAGTTGGGTCTCTACGAGATGGTATAATAAGAAAATTACATAGTGATGGTTTGGCTAAGCATTTTCGTAAGACGAAGACAATATCCTTGGTGGAGGAAAAGTATTTTTGACCAAAGATGAAGAGAGATGTGACAAGGTATGTTTCAAGGTGAATAATATATTAGGTGGATAAAGGGCATGCACAAAATACTAGACTATACATACCATTACCAGTTTCAAGAGGACCATGATCAAATTTGAGTATGGATTGTATGTTAGTATTACCAAACACATAGAGAGGTACCAATAATTTTTTTTTTTGTACATAGATTTTATAAAATGATTCAATTAATTGTATGTAATAACACTAATGATGCCACTAGAGTTGAAAAATTATTTTTTATGGATATTGTGAGATTGCATGGCATTCCAAAAACTATTATTTCAAATAGGGACACAAATATTTAAAGTCATTTTTAGAGGATTTTGTGGAATAATATGGGTACTAAAATACAATTTAGTTGTGCATATCACCCATAAAAAGATGGATAGACAGACTTTGTGAATAGGAGATTGGGGAGATTTATTGAGATGCATAGTGGGAGAGAAGCCAAAGCAATGGGACTTAACTTTACCACAAGCTGAGTTTGCATACAATAGTTTAGTGAATATATCAATAGGAAATTCACCTTTTCAAATTATTTATGGGAGTAATTATATGGGTATTTTAGACTTGGTGCAATTGACAATTGCAGATCAAAATCAGAAAATTAGACCAAGCAGGATTGTGAAAAAAATCAATGATAATGCATATAAGGTGATTTTACCACATAATTTTGATATATCTCTAATATTTAATGTTTCAGATTTATATGAATTCCATGGAGAAAATGGTGAAGATGAAGAAGTAAATTGGAAGCAATAGTTTCCAAAGAAGAAAAAAGAAAAAATAGTGAAAATTTTGGATATGAAGATAGTGAGCACAAGGCAAGAGAATTATAATGTGTATTTGGTGCACTGAGAAAGATTGCAGCAAGAAGACAACACTTGGATTACAAAATGGGAGATGAAGAAGATTGGCAAGGAAAATGGAAGTAGTACAATTAGGATAACTCGCAGGAGCTAATTTGTTTTTAACTATAGGAGACTGACGTATAAAAAATAAGATATCCTTCTAGAGGCCATAAATTTTTACTCATAACTTTTTTTAGATCATATTTGATTTTGATATTTTTTAGAGGCCAAACATGATCATCTAATGGTTTGAAATTAATGTTTAATATATTTTTTAAGAATTTTATATTAATAGAAATTGTATATTTTTAGAATCAGAAGTCAAATTTAGTTGAATTTGGTTCTATAGGCTAATTTTAATATTTAGTTTATTTTGTAAAAAATTTAGAGTCACACATGCTTGCATGCAAAACTTACTATAAATAGTGACTGCTAAAAATAGACATTTTAAAGATTATTTTTTGAATTTTTGAATGTCAACTCTAAATTTTGAGTTGAGGCTTATTTGAGCATGGTTTGGGTTTGCAATTATTTCAATAAATCGATAATCAATTCTAAGTATTGTTTCAAGATCTTGGCCTATTGGTAATTTTTTTGTTCTTGATAGTTTTCAAGTTTATTAACTCCCTACCTAGAGAGTGAATTTTGGCTCCATGAGAATATCAAAAGTTTGAAAGCATAAAAAAAAATTATTAATTTTTATGACATATTAAGGATCCTCCATGTCAATTTGGATCTTTTGACACATTGTACGGACATCCCAAGCAGCTTGAAATACACTTCTTTAGTATTTTTGTTGTACACATATACCTTGAAAGTAAAAACCATTACCATAGGGAGGTTATCAAGGTATTTTTGGACATAATCCATGTTTATTCAGGTCGTTTAAAATTCATCTAATTCTAAAAAACCATCTCCTCTCTCATCGGGTTAAAACTAGTATCTTTGGGAAACTTGTGAGTCCCTTACACTCTTAAGGATGATTCATAAAGGAAGGATCTGGATGAACATCCAGATTACATGAATAATGAGTTTATGGGGGTATAATATTATGATAAATATCTTGATCTAACATGCATCCTTTCATGGAATATATGAGCAAGTTTAGGAAACCCTTGGCTAAAAGACTGTGTGTTTGTGAGGTCTATAGAGAGATGACATATGTATGTGGTGTTTTGAGTCTTATTTTGAGTTTAAAAATACTTCCATAGTTATGATACATCCACCATTACTTACTAAAATTATTATGAAACTCTCTCTATCTCTTCAACCCTGTATTAGCCTTCAATTTCTTAAGCTAGGGTTCTTGAGCATACTAGCTCACCTAACCCTAACTACTGTGTTTGTTTCATTTCCTCCACTATTAAGGATTATAATCTTCATGTAATGATTTTATATACTCCTTAAAATCTCCTAAAATTCTTCAAGGTTTTCAACTCAACTCCTGATAACCACTTTCTCATGACTACCCTTGTAGGTATATATATTTAGTTATAGGCTTGTTAGGCCTAAATAAGACTTGACACCATTCCATCCTTATTGTTAGGTATGATGATCTCATAAAACCATATTATAAACATAAAACCATAATCACATGGTTAATATTACCTTACATAATCTTTTAAACCTCTCAAACAAACAAATACTTATTATGAACTTAGATAGGCTTGTGTTGTTTGGATTTAGACCCATTAGGCCTAAACATAGATCATATGTTTATCCTAGATCTTGATGCTAACTGATAATTATATGTGGTTATGTTTTCATCATCAAATATCTCTAAATTATTTTATTTACACTTTAGACCCCTTCTCTTCATCTAAAATAATTGTCTTCATTTACCGAGGTAGGCAGGATTGTGTGTGAATTAGGCTCTCGAGGCCTAAATAGGGTTTTCAACATTATCTTTAATTTATATTTGTTATTAGGGTAAAAATTGGATCCTATCACCCTAAAACATATTCACATTATTTACCTTTCCTTATCTTAGATCTTTAAGTTGCTCAGTCAAGCAAAATCTCTCATGAGACAAACAAGCCTATAGGTATATGACTGTGTGTGCAAGGTTGAGAATCAATTGAGTCATCCAAATAAGTCATTATTTTTTAGATATTTGTTAAAGTCCATTTATATTTGTGACCTTATATAGTATCATTAACTAACTATGATCATGTTCTCAACCAAATTCCCTTCTCATTCTTCTATCATGCATTTAGCTATCTTTTCAAGTTTTTAAAAGCAACATAAACTATTAAGGCTAGGTTTGTGTATGTATTATAGTATTGAAAATAGTTTTAGCTGTTTACCATTATTATAAAATTTACTTGACACTTAAAAAACTTTTTAATTATTTTTTAATTCTAATCCAAGCCAAAATCCAATGTTCCTTCATGAACTTTGTCTACATTCCATATTGAAACTAACATATATTGCCTTACAGATGTGTAGGTCTCTTCACTCCAAAACTAAGTTTTATTTTTGATACTAAAGTATAAATATAGTTTGATAATTATTTATATGATACATGAGTGAATCTATAATTCTAATTTCTACCCACATTACCATTCTTAGACCTCATTGTCCTTTATGTACTCTACCTTTTCTAAAATTGGTTGTAGGTATTGATTGGAAAAAGGTTTGAGCATGTGGTTTTGAATTTAGAATTATCAAGGAATTATTACACATTAAAAATATCCAAACCTAGTTTTACTCCTTTCTCATTTTTATACATGTCTCATGAGCTCTACCTTTGTCTTCAAAGTTAGACATGTGCATGAGTGTTAAGGTATGTGAACTCAATCATACTAACCCTCATTAGTTTTCAAATGGCTCAGGTGTCTTTATGAGTCTTGTGACATTTATAATTATTACATTGAAGTCATGTTCCTTCTTTTACCCTTTCTAGACACCATTTAAAATAATAACTATTTCATATTATATAGAAAAGAGACTTATAAGTGTAGGAAGACCTATAGGTCTACATTTTGATACAAGAAAATTTTATAAGGTCTGTCTTCATATTTATAGACTCGAAGGTCAATCTCCATTATTTTTTCATTAATTTTATAGGATTCATAACTTCCAACTACTTTTTAGCAATTTAAAACGAGATCTTTTAGATAATTTCCATGTAGACAACCCTCTCATAGTCTTAAAGTGAAGAACATTGGATGTTGCTTAGAATAATGATATGAGAGAAATAAATTTGAGAATTATATATATATATATATATATAGACACACACACACACACACATTTGGTTAATTATAAATAATTTAATCATGATTCATAACCTTCATCCACATTCTTGTTTATTGAAGACCTTGAAACATTCATGAGACCAAATCAACCACCCTATAGATTGAGAATAATAGAGATTTCTTATCAAAATGAGGCCACATGTGCCAAGAAAGTGTTGTATAATGTTACTATAGTGATTTTAAAACTTATTAGGATCATTATAAACTAATCCCATGCTTTAGTGTGTTCATTCCTTCACATGTGAGGCCCAAAAATGACCCTATCACGGGTTTACTCCTTAAAAAAGCACCTTAGATCCTTAGTAATTATTTATAAAGTTAAGAATCTTAATCAAATTAAAAATACTACTAATTATAATCCAATATGGATCGACAACTCTATTAAAAATATTATCCTCCAACTCCACCTATACAATTGGTACCATGCATTTAAAAATATCCTTCATGAGCTTGTGAAGGGAGTAATAGATGAGAGAGATAGTTTTCTATAATTTTTAGAATTCAAAATTATTTCCATGATAGATTATCACCTTTAGAATCTGAAGAAACAGTATGAAACCATTTTTATGTACAAGTGATCTTAACAATTTTGTACAAGTATCTTAACTCCCTTCATTGCAATTGAAACTTAAGATTATAACTTTTATCTAACTTGATGATAGGTTTAGCAGTTATGTAACTAGTTCAAGGTGTTTGGAAAGTGTCCTGTATGGATTTTTATAATTTCTAGACTTTAAACTTCTTTCCATTCTTTATTAAGACTTCTAGAAGCTAAAGGGACATTTTGAAACCATTTTCACGTGTAAGTGATCTTAACAAGTTTGTATACGTATCTTAATTCCATATTTTGGCATTGAAACTCAATATTATCAATTTTATCTAATTTACTAATAGTTTTGAGAGTTATTTAACTACTCCAAGGTCCTTAGAAAGTTTTGTGTATGAATTTTTAGTATTTGTAAACTTTGACACACATTGGAGTTAGCAAAAATGACCTTTTCCTTATAAAACTCAACCTTAAAGTTCTCAAAATAACATTAAACTTCCTAAATCATCATGAAAAATTATTATAAGGTGATTAAGGGATTATATTGATTTGGTAAACTATTAACAACCTATGACACCACTTGACCAAGTTTCATTGTACCATGACAAGACTAGGCTATTATAAAGCAAAGAATGACCATTACCTTAATTTCTCCAAATTTAACTTAAAAAATTCTAATACAAATTTTATGAAGATGTTTTTAAGTCTCTTAATAAGGAAAATATATTAACAAGGTTATCAAAACATGACACTTGAATTTTCACCTATATGGGTTGACATTTTGACCTTGGTGGTCAAAAATTGGTCAATAGGACTTATTTAATGGTTTATTGGAAGAAAGAGCATATGGTGAGATGCTTAACATGATTACCTCCATCATATTTTGATCATATTGAGTAAAAACTTACTTTCCTTGAGTATAAGACCCTTATTTCTCTTACTTATCTATACATTTGCATTAGTTATTTTGCAATAATAACTCTGTAAATGCTAGTTATTTCTATAGCTTTCATTTATCTACTTTTCAAGCCACTATTCATATTAGGAGACATAAATAACATTGTGTATCACATCAACACCTCTATGATCCTTCTCCTTACTTGACCTAGTTTTCATCTTAGTTAAACTACTTCATATGACCTCATAAGATCAATTAGAATTCATACAACATCCCTTGATGTCTAAGATTTAACTAATTGAAAGATATTTCAAGTGGCCAATTTGTATGTTTGAGCATAATTTAGGTTAAAAACAATTTAAAATGAACCAAAAGTCAATTCACATCAATGTAAAGAGTTATAAATGCTTCATATTTTGATGTGGGTGGTTATTCTTCACCTTTATTGTATTTGACAAAAAATTTAGGATATGAAGAGCTTTTTAGGTGTCAAATTTGGCTACATAATCTGATCCACAGTTGGGGTCCTTGAGGATCAAAATAGCAAGGCACTTCATGACATGGAAATAAACCTCAATGACAATTTAATACAAAATGTTACAAAAGTTGTAAATTGGCAAGCATTTATTGTCAACATGGGCATGCCATTCAAAAAAGGTGAAATTGAGGGAGGATAGTTTTTTTAATAATTGATATCCATATTAATAAATGTAAAAATAAAATTATGTTCAACAACTACAAACTATATAGAAAATACGTATTGCAATTGATAACAAACAACAAAAACTTTTAACATAATATTTTTTTAAACAATCACATTTCACAGGTAAGGTGATCCATTGACAACCAATGGTGAACATCGAAGTAACATAATTATATAAGATGAAAAACAATTAAGTTTAATGGAAGAACAAGAACATCCTTTTTCACTTACAAACATATTGCACAAACTCATGCAAATAATGTTACAAATGACCATGAGTACTTGCATTCCACAACAATTTAAAAACACTTAAAAGAAATTAGAGACACTCCAATTCATTCATGTATAGTTTGTGGGAAATTAAAATTTAAGTATAACATGTCAACTTTAAAACAATTAGAAAAAGACACACATCTAAATTTAAAAATAAATAATCAAATATTTCAAAACATATATATGCATCAAATGTAATAGAGAACTAAAAATGGAATGTTTCCAAAATTTTCAACCCCTAATTACATTAAGATAAACACTCTTTTGACATATGTAAAAATGCCCATAGAATAAAAAGAATATTTTGTCTTACTATCAATGCATTTGCACAAATTAGAGAATTGTGATATAAAAATCCACAAATTGGCTTAACTAGTACAATTATCAATGTTCCATCTAACATTGATATAATAAAAAATGTACTACCATGATCATTATATGAATAGTCAACAATAGCTATTGAACAAAATAGAAAAATAGCATACACAAATGCTTATAAATAAGGGAGAGTGTATGAAGACATCATTATAATCACCTTAAACTAACACTTGAGTGATAAGAGTGATACTTCAGACCACTTATCCCTAACTTAGTCCTAGACTTATCTTAGGGACTTTTTTCACAATTATCCAACCTTCATGCAGTCCACATGCATCACTCATCACCCCTAAAGTAGTCCCAGACCCTCATTATTGCATCCTTGCCCTTCATGCCTTAGGTTCTACCACCTTGATAGTAGCATCATAATAGGGACAATAGCAAAAAATGGTGCAAGTGTCCCAAGATTGACATTATTGTCTTTTACCTACTTTTTTCGTAACTGAATATATTTTCAAATCTTAAACATCCTAGGGTTAGCTTAGACCTCTTATAACACCTACACAAGCACTAGAATAATACACATACACAAATTTTAAACCTTTAACCACTATATAGAAATCAAATTTAAAATATATATGCAAACTCAAAACAAGTTGTGAAAAATTAGGGCTATCAGTCTCGATTATTCCCACATTTTGCATACTACCCTCTACAACATTCTTAAGATTGGATTACTCATATTTCTAGTCTCAGACACATTCAAAGTACTCAATTCATCAATCATACTATCTTCACTTCCATTTGCATCATCACTTAGGTGGGGAAAACTACATTAGGATTGGTCCCTCTTTAGACTATTGGTATGGGGTGTTGAGGATGTCCATCCTACCCCACTAGCAAGCACACTTTTACACTTCTATCATATGCATGACTTAGCTACATGGATAATTGTGGTATGCACATAAAATTACTCAAAATAAACCATGTACAGGGTTTCAAAACTCATGCACATAGGAACATGCCTTATAAATATAGATATATGTGTACCCAAAAGATTAGAGCAGTCCTGCATAGAGGACACTACTACCAAAAAAGGGACACTAGTGCCACATGGTGCTGCTATCCAATTTAAGCACTATTATCCAAGAGATATTTTGAAACTTGGATCCTATTTACGACACTCAGACCAAATTTGACCTCAGTTTACAACCCATAGATCATCCATCATATTCATTTTCCATCCAAGTTCTTATTTACATTATTTATTGCAATTTTTAGAAAACTCAAAATTAGTCAATTTTGTAAAAAATTAGTGCTATATTTACTACGTATTTATACCTTTATTGATTAATGTAATCATTCTAACAACATAGTATTTGCATTCATCTAAGTCATAAAAGGATAAAACATTTAGTGAACCTGACTTAATTTAAATACTATTCAAACCCTAACCCTATATGCTACTAGGTTTGTATCCTTCTTTTTCCTACTTTCATTAGTTGTGTTAAAATTTAGTTATTTCATATATTCTATTTTATCAGCCATATTTCACTTTGTTTACTATATTTCATCTAAAAAATCTCTCTCTCTTCTATTAAGAATAAGTGTAAGGTTTAGTGGCAATCCTATTGAGTATATTTAAATTGGTTCTATTCAAGCTTATACCATGGAAAAGGGACTAGTTACAAATCCTATCATTAATCCTTTACACCCTAGTTATGTGGATTTTAATGATAATTCATTAGAAGATGAACAAAATGATCCAGATCTAGATGATACACAAAGTGGGAATTGGGAAACTTTCCCCAACATAACAATGAAAACCTAATTATCAATTAGGATGAGATTCTATATATCTTCAGAGATAGACTTCAAAAATATCCCCATAATGGAAATGAAAAAGAAATCAAATAATGGTCAATCTTATATTTCCCTAAATAATAACATTGTTACACATACATTAGGGACAAATCATATAGCACAATAACCAATTGTAAATTAACAAAACTTAGTGACAATTGCACCTCTTATGGCTAGTTCTTCATCTCCAAATGTACAATCCCTTATAGAAGAGGTTGATACTCTCTATGCTAAGGTGTTACATCTTGAGTAGGGAGTAACTAGGCTATCACAAGCCTTGTATTATTGTTTTATTTTACATACACGTTTTTAACATCATATCATGTCAACTCCTTTGCCATCTAGATTTGTATAGCCTAAGATTACATTATATGATGGTAAGGGTGATCTAGGGCACCATCTCTGAGATATCCATGTAGCATGTTTGGACTACATATCCAATGATTGGATTCTCAATAAGATATTTTCATGTAATATATAAGATTATGCCTTATAGTGGTTCTATGATCTAATAAATCAGTTTATCTCCACATTCAATCCATTGGTAGATATGTTTTTAACACACTTCTCAATAAACATTAGTGATAATATATCATATGCTCAAGTAGCACAACTAGAACAAACTTCAAATGAGCCTAGTTCAAAATACGTATTGCGATATAAGACTACATAGGCCAAATTGATTAGCCTCATGGTAGATAAATAGATCCAGGATATATTCAAATATAGCCTACTACTAGCATTACATGAAGCTATCTTATTCAAGAAGTTTCCAACCTTCACACATTTATGTCACAGAGTGAATGAGAAAGAAGTCAAGCTTATACATATGGGAAAACTAAAATATCCATGTGGATAAGAATAAACTAGTAAGAGTTATAGTAAGCCTATATATAAGGTAAAAAATACTAAAAACAAGATTCATCCAAAGGCCACAGTTAACATAACTTCAGATCCATCTCCTCCCCTGGTTTTATTAGTTCCTCCATAAAGAGAATTCACTAACATTATAGAATTGTGAGCACATGTTTTATAGTAGCTATTGAAATTTAATGTCATAATTCTCCCTCCCATCAAAGAGGTTGATATGACACAACCTCTTTCAAATAACTATGATTCTAATGTATTCTAAAAATAACACAAGGCACTAGGCCATACAACAAAATGATGTATCAGCTTAAACCATAAGATACAATATTTTATAAAGGCTAACATTATTGATGTGGGCACAACCATAGAGGCACTCAAATTTAAATAAATATAAGCTTAGGCATTCAAAATATTATTAGATCCATTTCCAAATTAGAAAACAAATAAGGTAGGGGTATTTTAAGTTTTCACTACACATGTTAAAAGCATACACTACTGGCATCATATCACACTACTACATATGATGCACACCCCTTACACAATATCATTATTTTGTACCATACTACAATTCCAACTAGACCACTCATCATTTACTCAGAATAGGATATTGTTTATGATGATTTTTATTTATATGCATTCCTTGTATGCACCTACATATATCATCATCATATTCTTAGCATTATGGTGGACAATGGGTCAAGTATTAACATGTGCATTATCACACTTATAAAACATTCAGGGTACTTAGAGAAGGATAGATCCCCTATAGACATAGTTATCCATGGCTTTGGTGGACATGTCAAGAGCTTCATTGGGGATACTATCCTTACACTATAGGTTGGACCAACACATGTGGCCACTAGATTATTAGTAGTACCTAATGCAGCCACATTTGATATATTATTAGGTAGGACATGGATACATTAGTTATGAGCCATCCCATCTACCCTACATATATTCCTGAAACATATTAATTAAAATTAGGTGATCAAATTTGAGGTTATTTAATATGAGTATAATCTACCTATCCCAAATGTAGTTACATTGCATTTACCACTTACATCATAATTACTAGTTACAACCTGGTTACCAGTTATAGCTTCAAGCACAGTTCCTAACATTACACCATAGAGTTTATTAGAACCACTAGTGGAGGTAAGGTATACTCTTATAGTTTTTCCATGTATGTATACTCTCCCAAAGAGACCATTATTAGAGATACCCTTGTGTCATATATATGTTGCAAAATATAGAGGGCCTCCCTCTACTCTTTTTTTATGAGACTAGTATTATTTAATTATCAGGGTTTTAGGGCAAGGCACCAATTCTAGCCATAAAATATTATACCAAATGAGTCCCTTAGACCCATACAGTTCATAGGACACCATAATTATTTTCAATAATTCCTAGCACCAATTTATAGACATGGCTAGATATAGATCACTCAGTAAAACAAATTCTCAGACCATAGTTAACTTTTCACAGAACACAATCATTGTTCCTTTATTTGACACAGGACACATTAATAATGACTCCCCCATGATTCTCATTGGTTAGTATCATTCTTCCCTTCATGTACATAATTTATTTCTCTCTCACTCCTTGTATATTGTTTCATTTTCATGTTACTTGTACATAACTTATATCTATAAAATACATAGATAATACAATATGTCAATAATATAAAAAATTAGATATTTACTAATAAAACATAAATTATAGATTGTATGAATTACCATGTTTATATTTATTATATTTTCCATTCACTTCATATGATAGCTATCTTATTATAATCAATTTTGTCATACATACATGTTTCACTGGTTCTTTTCAAGTGCTTATAGATTGCTATAGGACTCAGGTCTACTAAATTGATCTTGATTTGATATTATCTACCCATTAGGGGAATATAAATAGATACACATATTCTTTGTTTGACACATTCACCCATTTGGGGGCACCCTATACAAAGTTTCAATTACCAAGTTACATCTTTCTATACTCTACATGACAACTTTGACATTGTTATATCTTGATATTGATCATGCTATAATTATTCATATTTTTTTACTGATTATTACTACTTTATAATCAATATATTTACATCTTATCTCCTAATCAAATTTGTATTACATGTTCACGAATACTTTCATTTATAGCTTTATTATTTTAGAATTGATTACATCTCTATGCTTCTTATATTTGATGGGATTTGATTATGCCATTGATCTATCTATGTACGCCACTTATTTTCACTATATGTCTACTTTAGACATGTTTTGATGTCCTTGTGTGTGATTTCTTGATTGTGTATGCATATATTTAAACACGCCATTCTATGTGGATCTAAGCTAATTTTATTATTACTTATGTATGCAAACATTTGAACATGTCCTTGTATGTCTTGTATTTTTTAGATTTAGTGACATGTACCCATGTGCCATCTCTTCTGGACCTTTATTCTAACTTTAAATCCTCATGTGTGTTATATGTATGATTTATTACTTGTATCATAGACATGCCACTTTTCTCTTTATTGTTACACACTCTAGTTTTATATTCCATGAGGGACCTCATGCATCTCCCCTTCCTACTTGGGTGTCATGATGGACATCATGCCCCACCCCCCTATGTAGCTACTCAGATATTACTCAAATTTATTATTGCATACATTATTATATCAATCTTGATAGCCTTGTGAATGGTAGACATAATATATATCATGTATTACAAACTTAGAATTAGATTATCTTGCATTTTGATATTATGTATGCATATTATATTGTATTATTACACATATATCATATATGCTCCAACTATCACATTTTTCATAGATTTTTATTTTGAGGACAATTTTTGCAAATGCATAACAACCTCCCTTTAAAGAGGGGGATTCACAAGGGTTTGTCATACAGATCAGGGTATCAGAATGCACCCACAATACATTTTTTTGTACACAAGCTTAGATTAAAAAATTAAATTTAGTTAAACACAATGGGAAATAATGACACAAATATTAGTTATAGTTTCACATAAATTAAAGTAGTCAGACATTAGCTTCTAAATTGGGATAATAGTACCACTTGGTGCTTCTATCCAAGATGTGGCACTACTATCTAGTAGCCTTACTTTAAGAAAAATAGATTGGTTAGAAAATTATAGAAAATGCAGTCTAGGTTTACACCACTTCAATTATAGATTTATTAGTTTATCTCAAATTCCTACTAGTTTAGCTCATATTCATATCGGTTTGATAAGATTGGGGGCATCATGTACAACATGACTACTCCCATTTTTAGTTTACATACTTAGATACAAATTATTACAACATAGTTTAAAATCCATATGCTCAGATATCATATTTTGGGGCATGTGCATAACACATTATTTTGATATGCTCACTTACACACTAGTTGATCATATAGAATGACAAACTCCTTGTCATTCTCTACACTATATACATTAGAAAACATATTCTAGATTACACACTAGTTTCATGTATTAATCCATATGTTTTCATTGACATTATTGAGTAGCCAATATCTACCTAATATACCCAAGTGGTTGTAGAGCTTACATCTCCAATTATATATATCTAGTCAGATATTTTAAATTGCATATCATAGTTTCAGGTTTAGATGAATATATTACACATTGGTAAGTAATGATGGAGTCATAGTCTACTTTATTTACTTATCCACCTACATGAGAGGGTTAGACACACCATTAATCCAATCCAAACTATTCATAGCTCATGATCCACCAAGTAGGGGTAGGAAATGATAAATTCAAACCCACATTGAATTCTTGAGTTACCCACACATGAGGATTGATTAAGCCATTAGCTCAGTCCAAGATATTCAACTATTAATAACTATATCC
Organism: Torreya grandis; assembly: GCA_037957365.1. NCBI lineage: Eukaryota > Viridiplantae > Streptophyta > Pinopsida > Cupressales > Taxaceae > Torreya > Torreya grandis. The sequence continues at coordinate 907,818 of JARHVA010004786.1, forward strand.
ACACAAGGTTATCATTGGGTCTATGCATTGGTTTGTGTACCCATTGAGGTGTATTCATTCCTTTCCTGTCTTATCATTTTACTCAATTTTACTTCTTTACTATGTTTTCTCTTTACTTTTGATATCTCTTCAGGACTAATCTATGCATGTTTTACTTGTAGGACATACGATGGAGAACATTTTACATACTCAAATCTAGCTTAATAGGCTTCACATCTTAGGTAAATATAGGTACACTTATTTTACCTTTATCCTAGTCATTTAACTTTAATGTATTTCTATAATAAAGGAAGGGCAAAGAGTGATACCTAAGACCACCTATCTGTAGCCTAGCCCTGGACCTATTTTATGGCCTATTTTCATACTTATCTAGCCTTCATTTAGGACACATGTGCCCTTAATCATCCCTAAAGTAGTTTTATACCCTCATTATTTCATCCTAGCCCTTCCTGCCTTAGGTTATGCCATCTGGAAACTAGTACCATAATAAGGACAGTAGCACCACATGGCACTAGTGTCCAGATATTGGTACCACAGTATTTTCCCTCCTTTCATAAATATATATCTTTTCAAATCTTAAACCTCTTATGGTGAACGTAAACCTATTTTACTACCCACACAAGCACTTGAACAATATATATACATGAATTTTAGCCCTTTATCGACTAGATGAAAATCATATTCAAATTGCATATGCGAACTCAAAATAAGTTATGCATAATTGAGGTTATCTATCCCTATTATGCTCTAATTCTACTTGCTACCATCTACATACTTCTTATGCTTAGATTAATCATATTTCTAGTCTCAAACATATTAAAATCACCTAATTCAACTATCATACTAGCTTCACTTGCACTTAATCCAACACTTAGGTGGGGAGAACTACATTAGGCTTGATCCCTCTTCAAAGTATTGGTATTTAACAAACTCTTATCATGGTGGGGTGTTGAGGATGTCCATCTTATACCACTAACAAACAATTTTTTTTGATTGTATCATATGCATGCTTTAACTATGTGGAAGATTAGGGTTTACTCATAAAATCATTAAAAATATGTTATCTTTAGGGTTTTAGAGGTCATTCATGTAGGAACAAGACTTACATGTCTAAACAGGGGTACACCAAGAAATTCAAAACAATATTGTATAGTGGATACTACTACCAAAATAAAGACACTATCACCACATAGCACTATTCTCTGATTAGGGAACTATTGTTTAGGAGGGATTTTGACACCTAGATCCTATTTTAAACTCATACTACCCTCTACCTCATTGTTTAGCATCTAGATCATCAATCTCAGTTATTTTTCAACTAAGTTCTTAGTTGCATTATTTATTACTACATTTAGAAAGGTTAAAACTAGTCAATTATATAATATAATAGTGTTTGTATCTATTTCATATTTATACCTTAATTTACTCTACTCAACTCTTTAACAACATAGGATTTACATTCATCTAAGTCCTAGAAGGTTAAAACAATCATCATTAAAGAACCCAAATACTATCAATACTCAAATTACAATAGGCTAAGATCTGAAACAATAAATCTAATTTAATTCATATTGAATGAATTTAAATAATTATAAACCATGCATAAATAACCCTCAACTTGAAATTAGAGTTGACATGCAAAAATTTAAAAAAAAAAAAATCTAAAAAAAGTTCTATTTTTAAAAGCTATTATTTTTTGTAAGTTTCACATGCAAGTGTGTGCATCTGTAAAAATTTCTTGAAATATTCCAAACATTAAAATTATCCTATAAGATGAATTTCAACTAAAGTTTACGTCTGGTCATAAAAAAATGCAATTTTTAATAATAAAAAAAATCTACAAAATCATTAAACTCATATTATGGACCATTAAATGGTCATGTTTGGCCTACTAAATTTTTAAAAAAAATGTGTCTAAGCATAACTTTTTTAGATAATAGTTTTTTCATGTGGAAGAGCTCAAACGGATATATAGATCAAAAGTTATCACCTCCATAAGTTTGGCCTATGTTTTATGCATCAATTATGCATGATTTACAACAATTAGGTAAGAGGAAATAATACCAATAACAAAATATTATAATAACAATATATTGGAAATAATTTCTTAATGATAACAAGAAATTAAATTCATCTAATAGTCAAATGTCTTATAATAGTGAATCAACTAGTGAAGATGAAGACTAAATGCCCAATGAGATGGAATCATACACTCTACATGTATTCATGACTTTCAAGACAAGATAATCCAAGTTACACTAGCCAAAGGACAACAACCACTTAGAATATTTAAAGATAAGTTTGTTGAAGAGATAAATTTCCCAACACTTTTTTATGGTGATCCTCGCATTCACACCATAAAAAATGGTTATCATATATGAAAATAACACAACAAGAATTACAACATAAAAATTATGCATTTGCATATCATATTATAAATCTATTATTCAAAGCTATGAAAATAATTATAGAACAAGTAGTTGATACAATCTAGCTATGAATTAGATAAAGTCAATTAAAAGGTAAAAAACTAATAGAAAAAGATGTTAAACATAAATTAAATTTTAAAAATATTCATAAATATAAAATTACATATGTCGACATTAACAAAATAGGAATATCCCTAGATTATTTACAATAACTAAGGAAAAACACATTTTCAATGAATCATGAATTGGGTCCACCAACATTCTTTGTTACATTCTCAAGTGATGAACACAATTGTGAGGAAATGACAATTGCATTATAAAAATTATACAATAAGCACCAAACAAGACAAAAATCAAAGGAAACTAATCCTTTTCATATAATTAGAAACCATTACTTTGTGAGGAAAGAAATAATTACGTGTACATGATACTATAGACATAGGTTGAATGCAATGTTAAAAATGGTATAAAAAGATGAATTTTTTTAGATCAATTCAAGATATCTTTACAACTATTGAGGTTCAAAGACAAGGAAACCATCACACACATTTCATGTTATGGATAAAATCAACACCAATTTATGGAAAAAAACACAAATGTTAACATTATAAACTTTGTAGATAAATATTTAACTTGTTATGTAGACATACTCAATTCAAATTTATCTAAACTACACGAACATCACCATACAAATAACTTAAAAAAAAAAACTTGTTGTAGAAATAATTTCCCTTTCCCTCCAATGAAAAGGATAATTATTATTGAGCCATCTGACAAAAATTATGAGCAATTAGTAACAAATTCAAAACATATTTTTTCTAATTTACAATGTAAATGATTTGAATCCTTTGTTGCATTTGACATGTTTTTGATGGAATTAAATATTGGTGAAAGTGATTACATAAAAGCGATTATATGCACACTTACACAACCAATAATTTGTTTGAAATAGAAGCCATGATAAGCATCGATAAATATCTTTTCAAAAACTTCCCCAACTATCAAAATAAAATATAGATGCCCAATTCATATTAAAGGTTTATGCTACAACTTATTATTGCACTTCATACATGACAAAAATTGATAGTAAAATGACATGAGAGTTCAAAATAATCTATAAAAAAATCAAACAACAAACATAGAATTTATTTAAATGATATATAGCATAGGAAATGCATTGCTTTGTAGACAACAAATGTTTGTTCAATAATTTATCCATAAATTCATTTCATTACCATTGAATAGTTTTCCATGTAAAAGCACATCCATAAACATAAGCCCTTTATAATAATGTACATTCATTATAAAACTTTAATCACTCTTGAGCCACGAACTTGATGAATTAGAAGACATCATGTGAAAATCTATAATAGTCTATTATTTATAATGCCTTGTAGAATTGGGTTTAGAATACAAAAAAATGGAAAGAAACTTATAAATAATCAAATCCCCATGTTGTTCAATTTTTCATACAATGAAAATTATTATAGAGAAAGGCTATTGTTACACATTCTTTTTATGGAAGATGAAAATACCAAAAAATATGGTTTCTCATCTTGGACACATGCATATACTTTCCATGAAATACTAATAGAAAAAAATAGGGTAAATTCACAATGATATTAACTCTACTTGGGGTAAAATACATCACTTCTTTTATTCAATAGAGAAGATACTATGAGACTTAATGCATTTTCCTACACAATACAAAACTTTTACCAAGCCCAACTTATGAATTATTATATATTTTTTCAAAATCCTAAAATAAATGATGGATTAATTTTATATGAATTTTGGAAACATAATGTAAAAATATATGAATTTCAATTAATAATGGATCAATGAAAGTCAAAATTTATATCGGTTCTTAATATTTTCCACAAAAGATCTCAAACATATGCTGATAAAGGTTACATAAATGATCAAACATATGATGATAAGTATTTAATACCTACACCTAATGATCCAACATTCATATTTCTCTTTTACAAAAATGAAGATGGTGACAAACACAATTCTAAGATGTTATCGACAATTCCTATAAATAAAACTATCATACACATAATTAATGAACAACAAGATCTATAGGATATACCACAAGCTAGGCATCATTCATCACCCCTAGCATATATAATTGAGTTTATGATTAAAATGATAATATAAATCTATGCTATAAATTATGACATTCAATATGGATTAGATAATGGCTTAGATGGAATATCCAAATCATACGCAATTATTAATGATATATTAAGTAGAAGCATGTAAAGATGATTCACATAAAATATACATTAATTTAAAACAAAAAATAATTCAGGATACTTCAAAAGATACTAGATACACTACAACACTAATAAGATATGCCACCGAGAAACTATACAATACCACAACAAAAATAATCACTTCCATAATAAATTAAAATTCCCATAAATGAACACTAAGCAAGATAATTTTGGAGCTAGTATAAACACAAATTAAACGAGCATTTAGGTTATGGAAAAGATCATCCTATAAAAACCTCCAAAAGTTCTCAGGAATAGGTGACCTAAAAGAATATATATCATAAATGGAGACAAAATTTCCAAATGAATAAGCACTAATGGTTTCTCTTGATGATACATTGATAATAATGTCATGAATTGGTGTGGCACACACAAATCTCACATTAATAACTGGTCCACCCTAACCATTCTCATTACAAAGGTATATATTCCATAATAAGGGATGTTATCGTCTCTTCAAAGCTTGTAACATGAATTAGGAATACCATGTGCTCTTTTAGAATATACCAGATAGCATATCCCATGTCAAGACATTAACCATTTCAAATAATTGTAGATAAAATTTCATAAGAAAAAACCCCTTAAATTTGGATATAATTATTTTACAATACACTAGGGATTATACCAAGATCATGGCATCTACACAAAGAGACATGAGGGGAAACCAACACTTAAAACCAAATCATAAATGAATTATGTATAACATTCACTTTTTAGGATCCTGAGCCTAAAGTGTTTGTGCTAAAATACTTGATATTTTATAATTCCCCTAGGTGATGATAAATAAATTTTGAAAACATACCATAATATAAATTAAATAATATCCAAAGGTAATGAACATATGAGACAATGTACCAATCTACAATAAAAATTGGATAAGATTAGAAAGTAATCAATCTATTAGACAAGGTATACCTAACCATAAAATTTAGGTGTTTTAAAATAGATAAATAGGAAAAAGAAAAAGAAAATGAAATTGGACTAAATAATATTCACTATAACGTCCAAAAGAGATAAAGAGAACTCATTGAAATAGATAAAGAAAAACACAATATTTCTCATAGCCATTGAAAATACAACAAGAAAAAATATCTTAAGAAGGTGACTTTAAATTGGCCAAGATATTTAGTTATTTGGACATGAGTATACTATTTTGAAAAATAATGAGCTACTAAAATAGTACATAGATATATTCCCAAAGACTTTATAGAACTATGTTGAGTAAAGCTAAAACTAGGAACCATGAGGATTTAGGTTAAACAAAAGAACAAAGCTATTAAGAAGAGAACATACTAGTTGAATCCACATATGAAAATAAAATTCAAAAATAAAAAATAAAAAAATTTAGCCATGGGAATTTAACCAATATAATGTATAGAGTGGATCAATCCAATAGTAGTGTAAAACACGAAATATGGTGACATACGAATTTGTATATATTTTCATGAGTTGAATAAGGCTGATATTCATGATCCATTTCCTAAACCATTTAAAATAAATACATTGATATAATATCAAAATTCGTGAAGCATATTATTATTATTATTATTATTATTATTATTATTATTATTATTATTATTATTATTATTATTATTATTATTATTATTATTATTATAATATACCACCAAGTCCAAACAAAGAAGCAACATTAACACAAAATGCCATTTTCCATAAAATGGGGATATTTTATGTACACCATTATGCCATTCAAATTAAATAATGCACCCAGGGTATTGATTCACATTATGATAAATTAAATCAAATAATTTTTTCATGAATTCCTTTAGGCATATCTAGATGACTAGATGGTTTATAGACTTCTTAAAGATCACAAGCAATTTCTTAAGTTGGAATTTAAAATATGCAGTGTATTAAATTTTTTAATGAACCTAAAAATTAAACTTATTATCCCATTCAAAACACTATTAGGACATATGATATTCAAATAATAACTCATGATTAATCCATTAAAAATTATAATAATAGTCAATTTTTGCCTCCAAAGACACATAAATAAATTTTCACCTTACTAGGGTACACAAGGTACCACATAAAATTAATTCAAGGATATGCGATGATAAGCTCCACCATTGAGTCGTTACTAAAGAACAAGAACAATAAAATAATATATTGTAATAAATAGTGTCAAAAGGAATTTGAGACACTAAAAACAAAAATATTGAATGCATCCATAAAAATGATTTCATGATTAGAAATCTTCATTTCATGTACACGTAGACATATTGAGAACATTAATAGGAATGGCATTATCAAACCCATAATATAATATGGACCATCATATATATTTTGTGATTGTCAAACCATCTAAATCTAATTATGACTACTCTACAATAAAATGTGAAGCATTATAAATGATATATTTTATAAAAACATTTTGGGATTAATTATTGGCTATATAAGGTGTGTTATATATAGATCATGAACCATTGAAGTACCTATTTAATAGACTAGTGTTACAAGGCCACATATGCAACTGGCTAATTTGATTTTAAGAATTTAACTTCATCATCATAGTAAAAATAGGAAAGCTAAACTATGGGCTAGATTATTTATCTTGGATTGACAATGGGGAAGACTAAGGCGTCATTGATGATGATTTTACAAGTGTTCATTTATTCTAGGTGAGACATTTCATAAATAAATGGAGTCTATAACATAATTTTAGGCAATCTGGTGTATTTGCCTTCCATACATTTCAGATTTACAAATGAAAGATATAACTTATAACTTACTACCTTTAATCATGATGAAGTTTCATTATAAGATCTTAGATACTAGTTTGGTCACCAATGTTCCTTATTGGTGACAACACTATCTACCACAACCCATCTCTGAAAGACATAACTTTTCTAACCTAATTACACCTAACTTGATACTCTTGAATGATCAAAAAACATACCTCAGGCCATAAGACCTCCTTCGCTTTGTATATGAGTGCATGAGCTTCTAACCCTTTTGACCCTATTTTTAAGATATAAATTCTATCATGTTACTATTAACACAAAACCCAAATGTGATCTAGATACCCAATAAAGACTTACATAACATATCTCAAATTATCCTAGGGTTTTTGTGTATGGACTAGTCCTACTGTGGACTATGTCAGGCCTAATTGAGTCTTTTAATGAACTATTGAGGAAAGTGTATGGAGAATAGTATTGAGCTAAGACCTAAGAATCATCTAGTAGATGTAAAATGACATAATAAGACTATTCTATCTAAAACCTATCAAGTTATCACCCTAAACCATGATCAAAACCCTCTATCTCAGTCATCTTGGGCTTACAAGGGTTAAAACAAGGTCAAGATCTAGAACATAGTCTTAACCATCGAGTTAGCTCTCCAAACTTTAAACAATATTCATACACATACAAGACACCAATATTATAAAGTTTTATAATTTTCTACTATACGAAATTGAAATTCAATAGAGCCCTAGTTTATGCATAGTCAACATATAAAAGAGAGAACATGGCAAACCGTAAAGTGTCAAGACGTAAAAAAAAATTCATTGGGATTTTTTTTACCTCCCCTAAAGGTCTAAGTAGTTACAATTATGAGAACAAACCTCTAGATCTTGACTATAAAACTTGAGCTTGTTGCCCTACTTGGTATGCGTACATAGTCCATACAAAAGCATCAACAAAACATATCAAATTCTCTTTCAACATTCCATTTCTTGGTTATACGTTCCAAAAATCATATTCATCTCCTTGGTTTAAATGAATCCCTTCACACAACTGAAAACCTCAATTTAGATACCAAATATCTATTCTAAACTCATGTAACAAACTCCAAAAAAGGAGTTAATCAATTTTCTAAACAAATAAGATTCCACCCAACCTAGATCACATCCATAAAACCTAAGATCACCTAAAATATGATCTTTAAGTCATTTTTGATGTGATTATATACAATCTTGGCCTTTTTACATGTTTAGGCCTTATTACAAGCTTAATAGGTATATTAGCAAATTTGAAAATTTAAACATGATAGTTTTGGAGGGAAAACAAACTAAGCATATCAAAGCAACCTACACTCAGCCAAAGACAATGAAAAGACATTGGACACATGATGAAGCTCTTGAATCACAATGGGTGAATTTCTAAAAAACTATTAAAAAATGGAAAATAGCGAATAATAATTAAAGCGTTCCCTTTTACACTAATTGTTAGAACACTATAAAAGAAGGGTAGTACCCAAAAATGAATAAGAAGGTATAATACAAAAGGATAATTAAATAATTATTGTTTTACATAATGGTGTCAAAGTAAACAAAAAAAAATATTGATGGCAGGACTATGGTGTCCCACATTATTAAAAAATGCACATATATATACATTCAAATATGATACTTTCCAATGAGTAGTAAAAGTAAGTGCACATGATGACATGACACAAATACCTATTATTTCATTATTACCATTTGATATATTGGATATAGATTTAATTATCCCAATCAAACCCATGATAAGATGGCCTCAAACCAGATTCAACATTATAAAAACATAATACTTAAAAATACGGGTGGAAGCCATACCCACTAAAAGTGCTATTGTCAAAATAAATGAAAACCTATTCTATGAAAACATCATTACATGGTTTAGTTTCCCATTGAGTATTATTAGTGACTAACGTAAACACTTCATAAATAACACAATAGCATAAACACTTTCACATTAGTCATAATAAAGGCAATCCATATCACCCAAAAGAAAATGGTATAGTTGATTCTTTTAATAAAGATATATAAAAAGTAGTCACAAAAACATTTAATCATAATGTTCTAGACTAAGAATTAAATATACCTATGGTATTATGGGCATATCACACTACATATAAATGGTTAACAAAATAACTCCCATACCAACATGTATATGGATTGGAATTTATGGTTTCAATGGATTTTATAGTACCCAGTTTAACAATAATGGTGGTATTTCATATTAATGAAGATGCTTTAGTACATGAACACATTACCCAATTAGAATATCTCAATGAGAAATGATTTATCACAATATACAACCAAACCCATGAATAATGTCACCAACAATATGGAATGACCACCATTATAAAATAAATATTTTTTTGAAGGATATTATGTGTTATTAAATAAAAGTACAATATTCCTATAAATATTAATATTTTATGTTTAGGACCATATCCCATCCACATAATCATACCACAAGAGTAGTGAAATTAAGAGCACTCACACAGGATTAGAATCAAGGCATTGTGAATGATCATGCTTCAAACTATATAATTTCATGTATAATATGACATGTCGTAGCTCATACAATAATGTCATTGACTATTTAAAAATAAAAAAAATAAAAACTCCAGAAGTTGAAAATAGGTAAATGACAACTTGAGGGAAAAATTAAATTAAAAACCTAATATGGATACTGGTAAATGATGGCTTGAGGGAGAACTAAAAATATCTAAATGATAGCTTGTGGGTAATAAAAATAGGGTATAGTAGTTTTTAGTCCTATCAAATGCATCAGGTGAGTTGATAAATGATGTCACACTCTCTTGCGCAATAAGTTCAAGTATCAGGTAGGTTTACTAGATACAACTCCATAAGAATATACGTGAATCATATCAACTAAAAATGAATAAAACTACATTAAAATAACTCATAAAAACTATTAGATCATTAATAAATAAGATGCCATAAGTGAAACTACACAAAATATGAAGTAATGACACTAATAACACATAGGAAGTGAACAAGGTTGAGGGTATGGATAAGATAGATCATAACATTCACATTAAACTATTAGTTATGACCAACATAGTAAACCAATAGCTACACAACCATCAAGAAATTTAGAAAATATCCCTCCTCACTCTAATGTCACTTCTAACACCATAAAAAAAGTGTGTAGATCACACCATCACCACTTTACACTTAACACATATGTTCAATCAACCCAAAATATGTATATAATTTTTATTAAAATTTATGACTAAATGATCAACAACACAAGAAATGGTTGTCCCACTCATTATTCACCAAAAAACACTCTTGATACCTAAGGTGACACATGTATCCAATAAGGAATTAACACCCAATATAAAATTGGAACTTTCATAGCTACCATATGATATTGGGTACTTATATGACACTTTCAAATACATCCATGCATATATAGATAAGATAGACCACTCTTAAATGGAGACAATTTATGAGGAACTCAATTATCAAGTACTATATAAGAAAACCAATGTATGGAAATAAAAATAAAAATCCATCCCATAGATGACATTAGATGTGTGTGGGAAATTCCTATAATTTGTTCTACCTCAAGTGTGTGCTACCCTTTACTAGGAATGTCTAACTAAGATCAGATATTCTTTAGCCATAGGTTTTTAGGAGATAATAGACTAGATTTGTTTAAAATAAATGGTTGCAGGTGTTTGATCTCATGAAATAAATTAGTAAAAATTTGATAGAGGTGAAGAGGAGTGAGAAGAATACACTTCACCATGATTAACAACATAATTTGAATGTCCACATCAGCGGTAATGCCATCACTAGAAGGTTACAATGATGTCTTTGGAGAGGACTACTAAGATGCGACTCTCCTTCCTTTGTGTTTTTTAAATGGTCTCAAAAAAATGGAAACCCATAAAAAATAAAGAAGATATTGTGTAATGTTGTCAATTCCTATTAAATCCATCAAAGATATACCTCATCACAATCACTATATTTTTAAAATAACATGTGGTTCATTATGCATATAAATACTAGGATATAATAACCCCTTGGTATGTATTGGGATACTTTAGTGCTGATATGTGGAACTAAAGATATGTATTATATACTTTTTATAAGATAAATATTATAGAAAATTAATTCATTATTCTTTGGGGTTGTTTATAGTTTCCTTCTTATCTTGATATATCATAAATTTTGGTAGGATTACCTCTACTTTGACAATGCATTTATTGTGTTTAGTTAGGCAAGTACTCTATCCTTTAGGTAACATTGCATTCCTTTTATTAAATAATCACCACCACCATTTTTACATCATTTGATGTAGGGATAACCAACTAGAGCCTGAGAAATAATGACATCGAAACAAGATCAGAATTTGGTTCTGAAGGTCTACCATGAGGTATCAGTTTTGACTCGAACACCCCTTTCCTTAATGTTGTTCTAGATTTATCAGAGTTTGTTAAATCTTGTAACTATCTTGAAAATTTTACCCTATTTTATTATTTTGTGTATCAAGTCACTTTGGAGAGCTTATTAAATCAGTGGGTCCATAACCATTGGTAAGACCATGGTGTTAAAGAAAAAGCATTACAATACCTTACCAAAATTTTCTTCCTCTTTCATTTAACCAACCCTGAAAAACACAAAGATATTGTTAACAATGGCCCTTAGATTTTCTATAACATGCTAGTTGTTTTATCTCATTGGACTCAAGACTTTTAGGCCTCTAAATAAGCCAAAATTAAAATTCCATTTTAGATAGAATTATCAGGTTTACTTTTCCATCTATAAAACCTTGATGCCTAGCTTATTATGCATTTGGGGAATTTTATATGTCATGAAAAACTAAATTTATATGCAACATGTACTTAGATAAGAGTATGTGTATAAATAGACCTATCCAAAGATCTTAAGGAATCCATTTAGATAGAAGTAGGTAATAATCATTTCACACAACATGTGTTGTATATTAACATCCTAAATACTTACTTTTGGTGTCATGATTCATACCATACAATTAGAGAATATCATTTAGTGGTCTCCACTCTATCTATTCCTTAAGAAAAAGGATGTTTTAACTCAAAACCCCATAATGAGAATTCTGATGAGTGGAAGACAATATTTAAAAATAATAATTCACCCCATGGTAAGGCCAACCCCAACCATTTAATATTGGACTATAGGGGCTCCAAAATCCTTAGTAATCAATGGTAATCTACTTGCACCTGCACAAGTTGATCCCCAACCTCCTATTTACCATTTGCCTCTTGAGTTCTCACCCATATTGTCTCATCTCTTGTTCATATAGCTCCATTATCATAATCCCATTCAAGTAAGACTTTTATAGACTCCAAGATTATTATTGTAACTCTAAACTATAAGGATATCTATGGTGCTCATGTAGTAACTTAACTTTAGTAGATGAGGACTATGTGCCAAATAAAAGGCAACCTTTCAAGCTAGGAGATTTTATACCACTTGATTTAGCTTTCAATCAATTTGTAATCCTCTCAAAACTTATAGAGGGAAATTATATGAATCTTGATGTTTTTAAATTTTATTTAATTCATAGATTTTTATATGACTCACTAATATAAAATGGAAGTATATGGTCAAGAAACATTATTAGATTTTTTTCAAAATAAAAATTTTCTACATGCAAGAAGTCAAGATTTTTGATTTCCTAATATAGACTACTACTGGTGATATCTATCATGGGGCCCTTTTTTAGGCCACATGTCTTGAACCTAGGTTTGGAGGTGTTGTCATTGTTTTTTCACCTGGCCTTTCTCAAAATATTATTTCCTAGGGTAGTAAATCCACCCTTCATGATGTCTGGAATCTTTCTTACTTTAATAATCACATTATTGGCATTATCATCATGTATGATTCCAATGATATTTTTGAATGGAACCTTCTATGAAGATGTTGGTATATTCTCTCCCACATTTATATTACATCTTATGTGGTGAATTCAACATGGTTGACTTTGCTAAAGACAAAGAATGATGTCTCCTCATGCAATGATATGCAAGTAAGTGGGAGGCATCATTCTACATGCATAAAAAACTTGAGGTTTTTGATCCCAACAACCACTAGAGGAGAAAATCAAATTATTTTTGGTTCCCCTTGTCTAAGTTTTACCAGGGAGAAGATAGAATACTTAAGCATCTTGACCATGCTCGAGTTGTAGAATAGGACCTTTTCTACTTTACTATAGTGCATTATCTATTTATAGTTGTGATTTTAGACATTTTTTTGTCTAGTCATCACCATATGTACTTTTTTTTTGAATGGACTACCCCAATTTAAATCCATAAATTCTTAGTTTGACCTCAATACTTCCCATTTTAAACATGAGTGAACTATTGGGCATATCATTTAATTTTGGAACCTAGTTCCTTGGCCCACTAGGGACATTGGTTAGATTGATTGTTAGGGTGATGCCATTACTTGTACCACCATTTCTATTTGAATATATAGTACACAAAATCCTATCTTTTGATAGAATATATATCATGATATAAACCATGAATACCTTAATATTTCATAGGATTTGGTAGCATCACCTTTTATCCCTCGTCTGTAGCCTCAAGCATCTATGTAGAGACAAACTCTAATATCTAGATTCTTACAAGGCCATAAAATCACTACATTGAGTGTAGATTAATTGGTTAAAATTTGAAGATAAAGTGACCAAATAATTATTCTCTCTCCTCCTGTCTCGAAAAGCTATAGACATAATCAAATCCTTAGACGTGATTTATCTAGATTTACCTAATTACATGATATCTTGCAAGATTTTACGAATCACTATCATAGTGTGTTTTCAGCCCATCCCACCTCTCCTACTTGTGATGTTTTTCTCTCTCAATGCCTTGGATTTGTCCCATGGAAACTCTCTAAATCTTAGAGATTTTCATGTGATAGACCTCTCAACCTACGTGATCTTAAGGAAGTTATTATGTAGATGGCCAATAATAAATCCCTAGGAATTAATGGGTTTCCTTTTGAGTTCTATCAAACCCTCTAGGAATATAATGGATTTGATCTTCCTAAAGTATACTCTAAATCTATTTTGTCCAAATCTTTCATCTTTCTTACTAATTAAGGTAACATAAAATTGATTCCTAATTCTAGAGATCCTAAAGTTATTACCAGCTGGAGGCCCATCACTCTTCTCAATATATCTTTAAAAATTATAAATAAAGATATAACTCTCAAAATAAGACACATATAATCCTACTATGTGTGCAATCATGGTAAATGAGTACGGATGGCACTTTGAGTTTTGTGACACTTGGTGTTTTTTTATTCCTTTTTCCTTTCTACTTATGGAAGGTTTTAGCTAATTAAAAGAGGATAAACTAATAAAAAGAACCCAACACTTTCACATGTATGTTAACCTAATTCATAGTAAATATGGAGCTTATTCCTTTCCTTACACAAGTGTTGTGTCTCAAAAACACTTTCATGAATCTCCATGTACCATTAAGGATCAATAAGAATATGCTCACACCATGCTCAAACTTTTACAATAATAATCAACACAACCTTTTCTAATAATGTTCTAGCTAAACCATAAAATTGTATTTAGTTTCTTGTATATGTGCTTATGATTAAGTTCCAGTATGGTTGTTTGAATATTTTATTTTGATAAATGCATTGAAATTGATAAAAAAAACTATATATTACCATGAATTAATATATTTACATCCAAATTGATAAGAATTAATATGTAATATTTCACAAGACATCTCAAATCAATGAAGGGGTGGATGAAAGAAAATTAAAT
This sequence comes from Torreya grandis, assembly GCA_037957365.1. Classification (NCBI taxonomy): domain Eukaryota; kingdom Viridiplantae; phylum Streptophyta; class Pinopsida; order Cupressales; family Taxaceae; genus Torreya; species Torreya grandis. The sequence continues at coordinate 923,070 of JARHVA010004786.1, forward strand.
AGAAATCCTATCGCACCTAAACTATTTAACCAAGAACCATTTCATCTGATATACAAAAGGGGATGAAAATGATACATTTCCATATATTACAAAGCATGTTATGTCCATCATAAATATAAATAAACCCAAATACCCAATGAACATGATTTTTTTACTTATGATCAAAATTAAATAAAATCATTCTATTACTAATTTTAGGAAAGATGACTTACTCCCTTAGTTTTCCACCTTTCAATGAACATGATTGCTGATAGATATTCTCATTCACATTGAACTAAAAAACATCATAGCATAAAATCTAAATTTCATGATGTTACAAATAATGTTTTGTGACCAATAATGGAAATGTGAACAAAAAAATGATTAAAATATTCATAGGTTAGTGTAAACACGGTAGAAAGAAAAAAATAACAAGAAAGTTTTCTAATGTTCAATGTGACTTAATTGGAATGAGACGAAAGCTGCTTAAAAAAAGACCTCATGACCAAAAGAATCAACACCAAACAACTACCAGTTATTATTAATTTTATTAATTTTTTTTTATTATTAAACATTTACATAGAAATGATTTACAGAATGCCCATACCTATGAGCCATTAGATAATACCTCTCATTTCTTTCTAGATAATGTTGCACTAAGAAAAACTTATCATTAATTAGAAGAAATGTTTAAAAAAATCAAATTAAAATAAATATGAACAAACAAAAGTTCGTTGCATGTGATTGATCATTCCCTTATATGGTTGTTGAACGAGGTTCATTTTCATTGACTTAATTAATAACTCATGTTTCATCCATCTCACTCTCATGACACTTCACCATAACTTTCTTCTTTTGGAGCTTTAGTCCAAGCTTCTGAATATATCCTTCAATCTCTTTCAAAAGTTGCTTTACATAGTTAGATTTGGCATTATGCAGAATAAAAGAAAATAATCATATAAAAATATGCATGGATTTATATGGGTTTCATCTAGTAAGATATTTCTAAAGGTGAAATTTTATTGATTTAAGACTTGGCCAGCCGAATTCATCTCAATAGACTCACAAGTTTCTCTGAAACTTACCAAGTAATCACCATAATTGCCATGTCCATCAAAACTCAAGATTTTTAACTATAGGAGATGAAGCTAGAAAATTCTTGAATACCAATTGACCTAATGAAATTTATGAATGCCCTTCTAAAAATTTCCCAAATCTCCCCATCCTCCATCAATAATAGTTGAAGTGACACATGTAGGTATCAACAAGTGTTCTGAGAGTAGGTCAACAAATGTTTATGACATGACATTTGGGAATTAACCATTTTATATAGAGCTTTTATCATTTGTAACTATATTTTACCAAACCATGAACACAACATAAATGAATTCATTCCATTAGTTGTCCATCATACATTTATTCACTGATTAGTGGCAATTGTACAAAAGAATAAACTATTTAAATTTTACATCAAACATTCATAAATAATTTGACACCCTACCAACTATGCATTGCAATTGGTTATTGACTACAGTCAACTATATTTAATTTCTGGATTCAAAACATATAGTACCTATGGAAGGTACTAATAAACAATCAAACTTGACATGAAAAATGTTTAAGAGACTAAAAATACTTATAATATAATAAGTTTTACATATCAATTTCTCTTATGTGTAAAATAATTATAATGAATACTTAAAATATTTATAAATATTAAATTTTAATAATTATTTTTTTTGGGTCGTTAATTTTCTTTATTGTTAATTTAACTATTTAATATTAATTTTTAATAGTAAAGCATTTTAAGTTTTTAGATATTTGATTCCCATGTCATAGTAATTATTTTTAGTTATATAAGAATATAAATTCAATAAATTATAGATATTAAATATTTTAATTTTGAAAAAAATATATCATCTCAATTTTCCATTATTATGTCGAAGGTGTTATACCGTGAAATCAACACTGAATATTCATCTTATGGTATTCAATATGTTGCTTGGTTTGACAAATGTCTAGTTTCTAATGAAAAACCATTTCATTACATATAAATGTTGGTTTGTTTCCCTCAAACTTGAGGGCTGGTTTGTTGGGAAGGATGGTTTTTAGATGACTATTGGTGACAAGTAAATTCCATGCATCATTTTATTCCACTATAAATTTGATAATGATGTCGGCTCTAGTGAAGGATGATTTTTAGATGATTGTTGGTGACAAGTAAATGCCATGCATCATTTTATTCCACTATAAATTTGATAATGATGTCAGCTCTAGTGAAGGATGGTCTTTAGATGACTGTTGGTGACAAGTAAATGCCATGCATCATTTTATTCCACTAGAAATTTGATAACAATGTCGGCTCTAGTGATGCATGGTAAAGATGTGGCAAGGGTCCATTGAAATAACTATTTATGGCATGGAATTTGGCCATTAACCAAATTTTCCACCACACCTTTTGTGGCTTATGTAAAAATTATACTTCATATGAGGTTTATAGTTGTTGTAGTGAGTACCTAGGAGTGAAGATTTGAAAGTATCACTAACACCAGGTTTGATTTATCAACTATATGTGTTTGTATTTTTGGTTTGGTTTATTTTCATTAATTATTTTGATGGCCCCACTTCTTATCATGTTTGTATTTTTTGTTTGGTTTATACAGTTTTGATTGCATCAAATAAAGTTATAAAGCTCTTTCAAATAGGCCTTACTTCTTGCAGGCCACGATATTCACACAGAATGCCAAACCAACAATATTCACACAGAATAGTTTTTCTATGTATATAATGGATTTTTCATATTTACCAACACATCAACTTTTGTATTATATTATGTATATAATGGATTTTGTGTTTTGATGTTGCTATGATTTTATTTTGTAAATAATTGAATCCCAATTGTAATTAGTTTTATTTATAATTGAACCATAATAAATTTAAATGATAACATATTACTTTTATATTATATATTATTAAATAGAGTATTTATTTTTAATATAATTATTAATATACTACATAATATATGATATAAAGATATATTTATCTTAGTATGTATGTGTGTCTATATATATAGATGGGTATGTAGAATGGAAGAAAAAAACTTTGTGATTTGTTGTCTTCCCTATATTATAGAAAATAATTCTTTATTATGGTGGCCTTTAGTTTTTGCTTTAATCTATTTTTAATCGTTATATTTATTATAATATTTACTTATTGTAATATATATTTATTAGTATATTATATTATTATTCACAATTTTTTTTGATACACGTATGTATATAAATATATAGAACTATATTTATCATAGTAAATAATTTATGTATATGTAAATATTATACATGTAATTATGTGCCTACTATGTATATTATATTCTAATTTTAAGAAAAAAAAAACCAATATTGTGTTTCTACATATAGGTAAATATATGAAACATGTGAGTTTAAAATAATTATATTTTTGATAAATAACCACTTATAAATCATTATCAATCATATTGTAAGAAACTAGTATAATTTTGTTATAAATACCTAGGTTTGGCAAGTAATTATTTTATTGTGACTTTATATTTTTATTTGCTTTATTTCTATTATGAACTACTTTATCAAACATGTATTGTATGAAATAGACTCTTTTTTAATTCAAAGTTTTATTTTAATTCATTTATTTTCCAACTCAAAACTACTTTATCAGTGGTTATGTAATTTTACCCTTTTAGAGTTTATCAAATTGTAAATTGAGTTTTGATAAACTATATACAATAATTTGTATAGCTATGTTTAGAATCATTTGAAATATCAAATTATAAAAGTTTGAAATGTCAAACTATAAAAAATTAATGTCAAATTGTAAAAAGAAAAGGTAATTTATTGTTGTTGTTGTTGTTGTTGTTGTTGTTATTATTATCCTTTAGTGGATATATAAATAGTACAATTTTATTACTATGAGATGTAATTTTTATTTTTGATATTTTCTGAAATCATTATTATTTTATTACATCTAAATATATATATCCTTTTAAATATATTAAGTGTTATGGTCTTTTAAATATTTTGAAAACAATAATTGGGTAACCCATTGGGACATTTATCCACATCAAAATACATAATTTCAAGTGCTTTGTATAATGCATGGAGATGGGTTTATCAAACGTATTTCAAACCCTATGATGTTATCTTAACACATCTCTAGCTAAATATAAGATTATGTACACAAAAGGTTTTTAAACCAAGTTAACAAGGGATCACCTCAATGTATAAAATGATGATAAAAAATATTAGTAATAACATTTATTTACATATATTTATCTGGTTATTTTTTAAAAATGAGATAATTAAATATTAAATTAGATTGTATGTTTTATTTATTTATTTATATCTATATTCATCAATCATATTTAATGCTAATTGTAATTATATTCTTATTTCATGTTGCTTATTTATTTAGTTATATATATTTGGACAACATGGAAACCATGAATCATAAACGTGTGATTATGCTAAAATAGACTCCAACATGGTATTTCATCATCAAACAACCACAATATGATGACAATTTTAGTAGAAACAATTTTTCATTCATGTTATGATCATAAATTATGAAAACCTCGTCTTGGCGATATAAAATAGAACATAATGGAATGTTTTATAGTTATAAACCCTCATACACTTTTCATAATATGGATTAACATTTAAAAAAACATATTTAAGAGGCTTCATTCTGATATATAATATAGTTGAGGATGCTTCAAAACATGAACCTAGGAAAATGGAATCCATGTTCCCAATCCTAGACCCAAATTACAACTCCCAAATAATACAAAAAATAAATAAATTATTAAATAGTTCAAATCAATTTGAATTAATTTTTGCATTTATATGTAAATAAAAAAATATAATACTGTAACAATATTAGTATCATAATTTCCAAATATCAAACATATTTTATCTTTCAAATGCTCTTTATATTCTATTTACTTTTTTTGGGATTTTTGGTTATATCTTTACATTTTAAAAGTTTATAACTTCAATAAATCAATGTATCTAGTATGTGGGGTGACTTTAATTCAAATTTTATTTTGGAATTCATAATTTCTATAAAAAATAATAATAATAATAATAATAATAATAATAATAATAATAATAATAATAATAATAATAATAATAATAATAAAAGTTGGAACATGTAATTTTTGATATATTTTGATACTAGGTCAGAATAATTATTGTAATTAAATGTACTTTTCTTAAGTGATTTGGTTGATATATGTCAAACTTTAGAAATACTTTAATAAATAACTATATTAGTGGCTTAAAATTTATATTCAATAAATTTTTTATCTTACATTTCACAGATAGTACAACTGAAAACATATATTTACTTTGTTTTATAAGAAACTATTCACACTAGATACAAAGTAATTTTAGATCTCAAATAATGGATAGTCATGGAAAAGAAATTGAAATTACCGAGGAATCAAATTCAACATATGAAGGAGAATTCGTGTAAACAATGGCCCACACTACAATCAAAAATTTAAATTGTTACAAAAATAATTGGACTATAGAGAGTAGAGTAATAAAAAAAATGGATTGTACATAGTCACATAAACAATAATGTTTTGATGTATGCATTTAACTTCAATATTATCGATAGTGAAGTATATGGCATCACTCTAACTTCCTTTGGCCATATGGAAAATCTATATTTAAATCAAATTCAAGTTGGGAAAATATACTCAATTTTAAATGGTACTTTAAAATATGCACAAACAAATAATTCAACAAGTCAAAATGTGCATGGAATATCATCCTCAGTATGACATATTTTATTACACATTACTTTGTAAACTATCATGATATTCCAATTTAAATGCAAAACAATTAAGGATAATAAATATACAACTATAGATACAAACATTGACATAATTGGTATCATTATCTCTGTTACTAGAGCGTCTAAATTTAAAAGGATAGATGAAACCTCAAATGTCAAAATAGCACTAGTAATACATAATAAGTCTAAATATAACATCCAGATAACCCTTTGGGGAAGATTCTATGATGAAGAGGGAAAATTTTTAGTAAATCTATGTGCTTCTAAGACACCATTAGCTCCATTTCTTACCATCAGAAAGGGAAAACTTCAAACATATAACGGAAAATAATAGGTACCAACTTAGACACACAATTCTTCATCAATCTAGATATACCTAAATTAAATGAGGTTAGGATATGGTTTGAATAAAATGGTATAACTCTACTAACATAATCATTAAGTGTAACAACTACTCAACAAAAAACAAATGAAGACATCCAAAAATTAGGAGTTATCACAGAATTATACTCATTTACATTACATTCCATAGTTATACAAATTAAAATTATATTTTTTTGTACCCTTCTTATATTTCTTTAGTTAACAATAAACAATGTAAAAAAATTGATTCAAAAAAATGATGCATCTTGGCATTGTTAAAAATATATCATCGATGTACAAGATTGACAATATAAGCATGCATTGAATTTGATATTTGAATATGCCACAAGTAAAATATGGATGACAACATTTGATAATGTTATTATTTAGATTATGGGTATCATAGTAGAAGGTCTATAGAAGACATCATCTCTTGATGAGATTTGGGAAATTGTTAAGAAAGTGATCTTATTTAGGTACCATTTCATATTAGTAGAAAAATTAAAAATGTAAAATGATAAGGAACAATTTCATTATTCCTTACTTATTGGAATTAAATATGAATCTACACTATCATATACATCATTTCTTGATGCATATGGTATAATTTAGTAAATACATGTACTCACCTATGCCATCTCTACACCATTAGATACATCATTCATTAATACATTTGATGTAATTTAGAAAATACATGTACTCATAAATCCCAACTAAGTATAATCTATGTTTACTTGCATATTATGAAATATGTAAATTAAATAGTTGTTAAAAGCTCATTTTATAAAATTGCCTATAGTTCTATAACTACACGTATACTGGCTTTTTATCATTTGGTAGTATTAATCACTTTTAAATATGTACATAGTATACTATTTATAATTATTATAAATTAGACTTACATAATGTTTTCAACAATTTATCAATTACAAAAAATTCGAAAAAACATTCATTCAGAATGCCATAAGTATAGTATATGCATAGAGTTATATCAATGGAGAAGATGAGTGTGGTTAGGATTTTTTGGTAGATAGGGATTCTTTAACTCTGATAGTGGATCCTAGATTTGGTTATGATGGAGTATATGTTTGAGATACTAGAATCCATACTTAATAACAACTTAGTAACATTTAGAATGATTGTTTATAGTTGGTGGAAAAGGCATTTGTGTCCCATTTTCTTTCTGGTGAGTAGAGTAAAATAGAGGAGGTTGTAGGTAGGGAAAAATATTACCAAGTACTAAAATTGGACATGAAATTGAGGTCATCCTCCAACATGTTGGAATGAGGTCAAATATTACAAATGTAGGACAACCCTCTTATGTTTAGTCTATTAAAAAGGGAGTTTAAGATTTTAAAGACCATAAAAGTAAACCATTTTATTCATTTATAAAATATGGAGATCGAGGTGGTTCTAGAAAGAGAGGATTGTCTCTCTTCCATGGGTATGATCTGTCATTTTTTGGGGCATTGGCCAACCCTTCTAAATTTCAATGAGTGGATATCTATGCATTAGAAAGATATAATAGATGATAAGATTGAACTCTATCTTTGTTCCAATGACATTTTTATTGTAATTTTTTATAATTTTGGAGATAAAGGAGCCATTTTAAATCAATATATTTGGTCTTGGTATAATCACATGCCTATATCAAATCCATGGCATCCATCTTTCAACCTTGACACATAAATGTTTAACAGAAATCTGATTTGGATCCAATTGCCAAACATTTCCTATCATTTTTCAGATAATATTATTTTTAGAGACATAGGAAATGTTGTAGATGACTTCCATCACTGAAGAAGGATGCCACTCAACTTATGCCAGTACCTTGGTTAATGTTGACATTACTAAGTATCTCCCTACTCAGGTGGATTTAAAAGTGAGGGAGAAAGCATTGGTGTATCCCCTTGATTCTAAAGGCCTACCATTTTGATGCCAAGGGTGATTTCAAATAGGTCATTTAGTTAATGATTGCCTAATTATCAAACATAAAGGTGTAAACTCTTGGTGAAAGGATGCTAGATGAGAACATACAATAGTCCAAGCTCCTGAGAGTGAGGATGAGATTTTTATCATGGAGTCAAAAAATTCTAAGGAAAGGAAAGAGGAATGATAAGCCAAACATGAGGAACCAAATTTTAAGGAAATTACTAATGGATAAATCATGTGGAGAGTGATTTTGTTATGGAAAGGAATATCTTGGAAGAAATGTTACTCAGAGAAGTTGAGTTGTGAATCTTAGTGATGAAATATCTACCTTTGGATTCATTTGAGATCTCCATTCCCATCTATCCAAGTTTATAATATGGGGTTAATTGGAACATAGTTAGCAAAATGAGGAAAGGTCACTACAATAAGAACCTTGAACCATTAAATAAGCTTCTTTATCCCTAAAAGGGAATTTTTAAGTCAGGTTTTATATTTGGTTCTATTTCATTGTTGTTATTGAGCCATGGGGAGGCTTTTTTCATTTTCTTTATAGTTTTTATTTTAGCTTTGGTGCAAGGCAATAATACTTGTGGCTTGTGTGGCTCTTTTTGGGTTGTTCTTTTATGGTTTAGTAGTTGTTTTTGTTATTTTTAGTTAATGTGTTTGTTTATCTTTGATTTTAGGCCTATTCAACACTGTTTCTTTTTTAGGGTCAGATCCCTATCTTATAAAAACCTCTATTTACCAATAATTTTTAAAAAAAATAGTAATTACTACTTATATTATGATTTCCTTGTTGCATTATATGTAATTTATTAAATACATGTACTCATAGATGCTAGCTAATTTTAATTTATATTTAATTGCATATATCCAATATGTGGAGAGAATAATCATTCTTGTTATATTTTATTCTAAAAAATTAGTTTAGAAAGCACACTTGAAAAACATTATTCACTTTCAAACAGTTATATCTTTACATAGTAAACTATTTCTAATTGGTAGAAAATAGACTATACATAAGTCTTTCAACAATTTAACAATTAACACTTCTATTATGACCATTTCAACCACTTATGGGGAGTGACCAATGAAATAAAAGATCTTGGTTGGATATAAAATGCACATGGATCAAATAAATGTATGTCGATGCCTTAAATACCACATGCGATCAATAAATAGTTACCTCCAATTACTAATGATGCTATTAGACAACCTTAAAAAATATTTCATGAAAGAAAAGATAGTCTTTCCTAAATACATCTATGCACCATTTATAAAGAATCATATCTGGGTATTTAAACATAAAATTACGATGGTGACCATACTTTTCATTAGTGCATTACTAAGACAAACACTAATTATTTTTGTGTTGATAATAACATGGACCCAAGTATACAACCTAAAGACTTATCTGATCTCACTCAAGTGGAATAAATTCTTATTACAAGAGTTAATCCAATATTAATGGTAACCAATGTACATGGTGGGCAATACAAATACATTGGCCACACTATTATTTTCCCATAAGATATGGATTCTCTTTTCCCATCAATGAATATAAAACTCAGGGGTTATTTTCTATGGCATTACCTTATATTTTTATAATAAGTGTTTGCATCTACCAGCAACCTCGTATTAGAAAATCCAACTGCACAAATATGATATGAACTTATTTAGATATCAACATAACTAGTTTGGAAGCTACCCACAATTTCATTATTTCTTGTTGAACCTAATGATGTACCATCAAAGCCATATAACATCAGAAATGTTTTCAATAAAAACATAGAACACAACCTATTGCTCATAATTTTAGACATGTGTGGATATTTAACACAATTACCTAATACAAGTATTATAGATCAACCAATGTGTTTCAGGTCAACACATAAGGGTACATGTTCATTTTGGTACAAGTGTATAATTAGTTTTAATATATAGGACAACATAACTAGGATAACCAACACTATTATTCAACTTGAATGTAACATACACTACGTGGCTAGATCTGAATAAAATCATGCTAGGTGCCTCAAGTTTTATCATCAACAATAATTCTTGATGGATAAATCAAAACCTAATTATGAATCCACATCTTGCATCTTCATACAAAGAAAAAAATTCAATCTTTCATGAGGAAAACCTTGGTAGGCATCTCTACAATAGAGACTATTAGCACATCATACATATTAAAAACCTAGCTCATGCCATAGTTATTTAATGTATTTTACGTAGTCAAGTATGAATGGCAACATAGGAAAAATCTGCACACTTACATGGGTTCCTATGGTTAGAAAACACACCCAACATAGACACATTAGATTGGTAAAATACACTTCAAGTAGATTTTGCAAGGAGATACATTGATTATCATATAACAACATGGAATCCATGTAATAATGATAGAATCCATGAAAGGATCCATCATTTTAATCTTGATGATCCATGCTTTCTCACTATTGATGCAATATTACATGGAAATCATCAAAAATATTATGAAGAGCTTCTGAATCAAGTTCAATTTCAAAAAAAATACAGTGAGTATACATGTTTATTAAAAAAAGGCACATATTTTTAATGTAGATATAAAGGTCCATGGCCACTGCAAGAAACTTCAAGCATGTTCATTGACAATAAAGGTCAAAATACTTACCTTCCAACATGTAATGATATATAGTGAACATCCACAATACAAGCATGCTTTAAATATGACATACAAATGTAGATTTCTAATTAGTTATTTGCTAACACACAATGCTCAAATTTATAACAATGTATGCAACAAAGGTTGAAAATAAATATGAAAGCTACCATCATATTCCAACAAGAATATCATCTAAAATTATAGTATAAAGTGAAATAAAGACTTCTTATAACAAGTTTCTATCATAAACAATTATTGACTATGATATAGGTGCATAGGAAACCTATTACATGTATCAAAAGATACCTTTAACAGTTTTTAGTTGAACATTTACTACATTATGTATTAGCAAACAAATATTCAAATGCATTTTTCAAAGTGCATCTACTAAGAACAACTAAACATATTTCATTGACTCGTATCTAAATTACCCTTTTTTCCACAACATAATGCCACTCATTGAAGCTACATGAACATGATCATACAACAATAAGAGGAAAAATAATCAATCGGGAAAGAAATCATGTCAAATGATTATTCTTATATTCCCTCATATCTTCTCTAAACCTATTTTTGATTTACCACCATATGAGGATTTCTATTGGAAAGAGCTTTTACTTTAAAAACCATTCCATAATATTTTAGTGGACATTGGTTTGAATAAAGAAGACATTGTTAGATATTGATACTAAGTTAAAGATTATTATATTTCATTGCATATTGAGTGAATGTCTATGATTCTATAGAGAAAAATAACAATGTCAAAACAAGTAGTGATAAAAGTGACAACCAAGAGGATATATAACTAGATATGGAAATGCATGAGTGGCAAATCTTATCTCATACAAACCCATCTAGAAATAATGAGGTAGATGACATTAACATGCTTGGACCCCATGACTTTGATAATAGCTACAATTGGAATCATTTCAAGATCCTACTCAGTATACCCACAAGGGCATAACAATTCCTAGATTCGTAATTTGTAGTTGCCAAAGATATAGATATTGAGTACACTAGTAAACCAATGCCATATGAGTTTTAAAGTAACCAAAAAATAACCTTCAATGTAGTTCACTAGCATGCCCAAAAATGGACTTAAGGTATACCACTTTGAATGATAGTACAAGGAACAATAGGTACAACTAAATCTTACTTGATAAGCATCATGAAACATACCCTAGATAGGATTTTAGGAAGAATCAAGTATCCTCTACTTTTCCTCACTCCAACTAGTGTTTCTACATTTGACATAAATTCATCTATAATATATTCAACACTTCACATTCCTATCTGATAAATTAAAGCACTAGAGGGACAAACATTAATAATTTTTCAAGAATAAATGAGACACATTGAATATGTTTTAATAAACAAAATGATATTTATAAGACCAAAGATGCTCGGCAAGATAAATATCTAATTGCATGAAGAATTTCTTTAAAAAAATAACAAAGACTTTGGTGGCTACTCAATTATACTCATTGAAGACCTGGGGTAGCTTCCACCTATAAATGACATTCCAATCTATATAAGTAGGTCTTTTGGCCACACATAATGGTTAACATTTGACATAATTATTATGTTATAAATAAATTTTCATCAACAAGGATGTACAAAAAAGAAACCTCTATTCACAAATTTATTAACTAATATCATAAATGCAAACCCAACAAAGGAAGACTGAAATATGCTCATGTCAAGAACAACATCATTTATTCCTTCAAAAAAACAAGAAGATTTCAAAAGCTCTACACATTTGTATGCAACTAACATATTGGCAATAATGTATAATAAACAAATGCTGAAATCATTAAACATGTCAATATTTTTATGTAGATCCGAACAAAGAAGATAAAAATATACATTTAACCACAATGACACTCAACATGAGCTAATTGTGCTTTTTTGTAAAAGATAAAACATTATGTTAATATCCAATCTATGAGTGAAAGAAGGTTTGGTTAATGGAGCTATTGAGAAAATTATTCACAATATCTACAACTCAGATTCAAAGCCACCTTCCTTACCGATATATGTATTTATTCATTCAAAAAATACTTTGGCCCCCATGGGATTCAAATAATCCTACACACCTACCAATTCCTCCTATTACACGAGGTAACCATTGTCATATGCCTATCAAAATGGTATAGGCTCTAACCATACATAAAGTATAGAGAATAACACTCAATAAAGAGATAATTGATAAGGAAACATTGATCGCCAAGGTTTAACATTTACTATTACATCAAGAGTACATTCAATCTATGATATACATATCTCTTCTACATTTACATTTGAGCGCTTTACAAGAATCTCAAACAGTAAATAAATAAATTTATAAAAATAAGAGATAAAAGTATTGACAGAATTACCTCTTCCACAACATTCAAAACAACTCTAACATTGTAATTATTATTATATACAAAAAAAAAAATGTACTAATTACTTTCCCTTAATAGATATTTTTTATTCTCAAACCTATTTCGAATATACTTTTATTATTTAATATGTTGGTCCCACTTACTTCATTTCACAATACATTTTCTAATTTTTATATATATATTTTTTTAATATTATATTTTATATATATATATATATATATATAATTAATACCACAATCAATTATAAGAATCTACATTAAATTAAATAACAAATATAAATGACAAATAACCCACCCTGCATAACTTACACTTTAGGGACAACTGCTAGTATACCATTATATAGGGAAGTTTTGATACTTGTAAACCTGTAGTGTCTACGACCCTTTTTTAGGAAGGTACAAGTAAGATTAGATATTCCTCAGTTGTCAAAATTTAGCAGACAAAACCCTTGATTTTTGTAAAAAATTATAGTCGTGGGTATTTGGGCTCATGAAATGAATTCGAGTGAAAATAGTCATAATCAGAGAAACGCTGACACAGGTGAGGAGGGGTGAGAAGCATACCCTCCGCTAGGGGTTAAATTTGACCCCCGTTTAAACATTTTTTACATTTTTAAATGTAAAATATTGGCAATTGTTTTTCGACGTAACATAGGACCGACAAGTTTTTTAAAGACTTGTTCATATTGACGTTTAGAAAAAAACACTCGTTTTAAGTTTTTATTAAAGGCTGCCTACATGCCCTTGAGGTTCAATGATGGACCGGTGGTCAACCGTCTGACATTTTAATTTTTTTCCCCAACTACCAATTGGCAATTAGGCTGCCAGCACAACAGACATTAAATCAATGAAGATGCCAAGGATCAATTCAAATTTACAACAGTCTTACCACTCTACTCTCAACTCCCCATAACATTAAATCTTGTAGATTTATTAGAAGAGCACCGTAGCATGCCAAAGTTTTTAAATCTGCACCAAATCACGATCTAAATTCACATAATCTCCTTTTGCCTTCACTTCACCTAGTCCACACATTGTAAATTTATCAACATTTATTTCTTTGCAGGTGTCTTGGACGGTCAGAAATTGGGAATGGGATTCAAGAATCATTGAGAAATAAATTCATTGCAAGTGCTCCCTAAACCCTGAAGACAAAATTATCATATGATTTCAAACCCACGCTAGCACGCGGAGAAGGGGAAAGTGGAAACATATGCATAATTGCATTGCTGTGTGGTGCAGGCATAGCTATTAGCTTGTAAATTGTAACTTGTAATGTGTTGTTTTTGGAGTTGTATCGTGACCCAGGGAGAGAGAAGTAAGGATAGAAGGAGAAGATAGGCATGTTAGAATAAGAGAAGCATATGGGAGACATATAGATGGAGTGAGGAAAATTGGTGAAGGAGACATTAGAGGAGATGGTCAACGTAGGAGATCAGGGAGAAGAGAATAAATGTTGTTGGAGAAGGAGGTAGACACAGAAAGGAAAGAATGTGGTGGTAGTATGAAGGGGAAGAAACTAAAGGAGAGGTCGACAGTTAGGGAGTAGGTCATTGGAGTGAACGATGGGTAGGAGATGGTAGTTGTAGCAGGAATCGATGAAGGAAAAACCTGTGTGCTGCTATAGGGAATGTGGATGAAGTAAGGGAGATGCGGAACAAGATAGTTGGAAGGAAGGAGGAGCCAAGGAACAGAGGTTGATGGCAAGGTACAAGAAGATGACTGTATGAAGATGCATAAGAAAAGAGATTGAGCTGGGCGTTAAGGAGAAGAATTAGGCAGATTACTGGGAAGTTTATGACGTCGCAGGAGGAGGAAAAAGAGATGTTAAAGGAGAGGTAAAGATCAAGAAAAGATGGATATCGCTCTTCTTTACTATAACCAAGATTGCAGGAGGTAAGTAGCTAAAATGCCATTATTTGTTTTAATTTATAGCTGTAAACCAATCCTTAAAAATATATGTTTATACCCTGAGGAGCCACGAATTAACTAAAACCCCTTATTTAATTGATGCTTGGCACAAGTGCAGAAAATAACTATAGTTTGTATGGTATTCAGACTTAAGAGATTTGGAGGTTTTGTTGTTAAGATTACTTTTTTAATAATGCTTTCTCCAGTCAAAACTCAGGTACTCTATACTAAACTCAATAGATTATTTTGTTATGGGTGGAGTAAGTTTAATTTAATGCTCTATATTTTTCACCTCGTGTTGTTAAGAAATTTAGTAGCTTTTTTAGCATAGAAGTTTCATGGATTTTTATTTATTTTTTATGTTGAGAAATTTTAAAAGATATTTTAAGAATTATATGTAAACAAATGATTTATATTTTTACTAGTTATAAAATATTAAAAAAAATCATTCATATTAACCTATAAAAAACTTTCATAAATTATTGAAAAAAACTCTTAAATTATTGAAGGAAATTTTCAACGCCCACTAGTTTAGGGAAATATTTGTTGAATTGAAATTTTAAGGCTCCTATTTTAATAGAAAAGATTCATTTTATTCCTCTACATTATTAAAACTCCATTAGACTAATCTCACATTGAAAATAGGAACACGAGCCCTTTCAACGATAAAGCATCCTCAAGGTAATGTGTGTAGTCATAGTGAATGTTCTTTTTCTGCAATATAGCTAATAAAAACAAACTTTAACTGATTTCTATACAAATTTATGAAAGTCAAAAATAAAAAATGATCACATGCAAGATGACATTAATTTAAAAACGTCACAAAAAAATTTCTTGACGGGTAAGAGTGACCGTAAAATTTAACCCCTGCCCTCCGCCACGCTTGACAACATATTATGAACATCCACGTACGAGGGAATGCCATCAACACGAGGCTGTGTTGATGTCTTTGGAGAGGACTGATGACACCGGTAAATTTAAATACGAACGTGCCAGAGCCGCTCTGTCATGTTCTGGGCCTGCAATTTCAGCACGGTTATAGCTGCCCATCCATATTCCGGACTTCTTTCTGGGCAGCGGAATATCAGATACCCATTTGACGTTACTAAATTTCATCATACCATTGTAGACGACGCGGTGGGTTCAAGAATATTCTCATTGATCGTCCCCTCCTTTTAACACCACTCCACGCGGAAAAGGAACTTTTGACTGGTTAAGCGTTGAAATTAACGCGAATGTTTCCAGTTGTAAACGACATGCGTCTCTGTCCTGCACCGCTTCACTCTCACTACATAATATTTACGCTCTTCCACTTGCTGCTCACATGTTGGAGGCCTTCCAAATTTTATCTCCACCTCGATGGAATCCATCAAGCAGGGTCTTTCGGACTGGAAGGATATATTGGTTGAGTGGATTGAATGACGAGCCTTATAGATTCCTTACCTTCATTATCAGTTCATCGGGTTCTAGGCCCTTCCGTAATTGCTAGCCATCGTCTTACTTTATTGAAAGACAGTAGAAGTTGACAGCTATCAAATGAGGAAGAAAATATCTTTCCGCCGGACCATGAGTATAATGTCATCACCGTCTAACAACATATTATAACACGAGGTTGCTAAATCCAGTGTTTTAGGCAGGCAAATTTTTCGCACCTTACCAGAGGTATCTATCTTGGCCCACAGAGAGTCCCACTCACAAGGATCAAATGTGATTCTCTTTCCTTTGTGTTTGTTAAATGCTCTCAGAAATGGAAAACACATAAAAAAGATGAGATTGTGTCATGTTGAAGCTGTATACTCTCGCAGTTGCAATGTTACCAAGTCAAACAAATAAGTGCCCGTCACAATCACCCTTTTCGAATAAGGGCGCTGTGTGTCAAGTTCGTGCGTAAGTTATAAAATAGAATTGAATTTTTTTTTAAACATTATGTTAAGCATTATGTATAATAAAATTAAGATTATAATTTTAAATATAGTTAAATATTAAATATAAATAATATATATTATAGACAATTTTAATGATTTTTATAGAATCATAATAATTATTATAAAATATATTTTTATTTAATCAACAAGTATTTAACATTTTTTCAAAATTTTCATAATAATTTAACATATATGAGATATACTTCCCACAAACAAACAAGCAAATACAATTTATAAATATCTAGATTAAAATGAAAATTTGAAGTTACAGAAAGTATTTGTATCTTTCATTTAGTTGGAAAAGTAATTATCCAAACTGCATTACAATATAAGATATCTCATCATTGCTTTCTCATTTTAAGGTTGTCGAGATAAATCGCTTTGATGCAATTTGTGGATCCTCATGATTATCCATAACCTATATAGAATAAAATTGATGGCCTACTGATTATCCATAGCTTATATAGAATAAAAACTATGTTACAATAAAGAGAACAAATATCTGAATCTCATGGACAAAGTATCTAAGACTATAATAAAATATTTTAAACCAAAATAATTGACATTCCACAAAACATCATTGGCCAGAATTAGTACTCTGTTTTTGAATCAATATTGCCCCATTCTTCCACATTGGGATCTGACCATAAATACAATTTGAGACTTTTGTCTCCAAAAACATGAGATGCATCAAGTTGAGCATTAATTCTTGGAACATCCTCTATAATGACTGTTCTTTCATATGATTGAAATTCAAATAGTAATATTGTCATAGTTTCAGATGAATCTTAGGATTATCAACTGTAGAGTTCTCACAAAAGAACACCTTTTTAAGTTGTTAAATATTTATTCGATTAAAAGTCAATTTTTATTATATTCAAATAAACCAAACCATCCAAAATATTTGAGACAAAACTACTCATATTATCTATGCTTTCATGTTGAATACCGAGTTATTGATCTATACAAACCTAGTAGCTCTTCCTCTTTGGCACAAAATTTCTTAAGTCACCAATGTTTGCACCCCAACATTTTATGTCATCAATCAAGATGATTGTGATAGCAGTGAAACCTCTTGAAAAAAAGTCAAGTGTGTGTCTAAGAATGGATTTATTTATGCTATCATTAGTTTTTTTCACATATGGCCCTAGAGAGGTGAACCCTTAATTCTTCCTAAAATAAAATATAACCTAATCAAAGGTAATAGACCCTAGTCAGTTTTTATATATATATAGATATAGTTAGAGTATGTAAAAATAGTCATCTTTATTTTTAAATTTTATAAACTCATATATATATATATATATATATATATATATATATATATATATATATATATATATATCCAGTTAGAGTATGTAAAAATAGTCATCTTCATTTATAAATTATATAAACTCAAATAAAATATATCAGACTTAATAATGATCCCTCCACGAATGAATAATTTTTAATCGATAACAACTTAATCTTAAATCAATATAATTCTCAAATTGCAATTTAACAATTATAAGCGATCACTTCACTTTAAATCAAAATGACATGACAAATATGTTTCAAGACATGTTAACATACAAGATGGAACATGATCCTGTTATATGGTTGCAAATCAAAACCCAATTTTGGACATAAATATCTTGTCTAAGACATCTTTCAGAGTGTCTATTACTAAGAAAATTAATAATTCACGTAGCTAAAAATATTTTGAAATATTTTTTTCTACAAATACGATGCCACATTGTCACCTAAACGAGCATAAAAATAATATATAAGCCCAACTCGTGGTCTTTCACTTGAGTGAATTCTGAAACCTTATAATCTTCCATGGGATGACTAATTTTTCCTTTGACTATGCTGAATCTATAAACAATTTTTATTGGAACTAAGGCGACACTTCACTTTTTTTTAATATTGATATGTAATATATATGAAACTCTAAAACTAAATTAAGTATAATTAACCTACTAAACTGATCTTAAGATCTATTAAATTTTATAACTAATTGTATCTAATTTCACTTATTATCAATTTTTATTATTTTTTATCTTCTCATTAAAAATATTTCCTGACGAAACATTTATGTAGAGTCCAAAGATAAATAAACAATCAAATTTAATAATAAGTAAAGTTTAAGAGATTTACATTACTTACCACTCAATAAATTTTACACATCAATTTCATTTTATATAAAAAATAATTAATATAACAATATTCACAAGTTAAATAAGTATTAAAATAATTTTCATTATTATAAATTTTCTTGACTTTTAATTTAACCATTTAATTATAATTTAATATTAGATTTTTAATAATAAAACATTTTTCCATGTCACACTAATTAATTTAGTTCCAGAATATAAACAGAATACATTATAAATATTAAATACATCAATTTTATAAAAATACATAATGTCGATTTCCTATTATTTAGGGGAAATTTGATGGTTGTCAACCTGAAGTGTGTGTTACCCTTTGTTAAGAGGGAATGCCATCATCAGTAGGCAGTGGTGATGTCTTTGGAGAGGACTGCTGGGCCTGCCATTTCCGCACTGTTATAGCTGCCCAACCATATTCGGGGTTTTTTTCTTGGTTGAGGAATGTCAGATAGCCATTTGCCGTAACTAAATCTCATCATACCGTTGTAGACGGCAATATTCTCGATGATCGTCCACTTCTTTCAACACTTCTCCACGCGGAAAGGGATTTTTTTTCACAGTTTAACCGTTAAAATCAACGCGAATGTCCCAGCAATATACGGTTTCCGATTGTAAACGGCATGCGTGTCTGCCCTGCGCCGCTTCACTCTCACTACATAATATTGACACTCTTCCACTTGCGTTTTAAGCTTTCCAAATTTCATCTCCCCCTTGGAGGAACCCATCAAGCAGGGCCTTTGAGAGGGACAGGAAATGTTGTTAGAAAAGGGAGTGGATTTTATTGAAAGCCTTACAGATTCCTTAGCTTCCCACTAGGCTTTAGTACCTACCTTAGCAGTTCATCGGGTTCTTCTAAAGGAAAATTGTATGCTTTGTTGGACCCTTACCTTATTGCTGGACATGATCTTAATTTATTGAAAGACAGTATAAATTGACAGATATCAATTTAGGAGAAAGAAAATATCTTTCCGCCGGACAACATCTAACAACAGGATACGTATTGCGATACGAGGTTGCTCTATCGAGCATTTTAGGCAGGCGAATTTATCGTACCTGACCAGAAGTATCCATCTAGGCCCCCACACAGTCCCACTCAAAAGGATGAGATGCGAATCTCCTTCCTTTGTGTTTGTTAAATGCTCTCAAAAACAGGAGAACACATAAAAAAGAAAGACGGGTATAATGTCATCATCATCTGACAATAGGATATGTATTGCGACACGAAGTTAATCGATCAAGCATTTTAGGCCCAGAGACAGTCCCACGCCAAGGATGAGATGCGACTCTACTTTGTGTTTGTTAAATGGTCTCAAAAATATTTGGAAACACATAAAAAGAAAGATGAGATTGTGTAATGCTGTCGAAGCCTGATAAATTCATCAAAGACATACCTCATCACAGTCAC
This sequence comes from Torreya grandis, assembly GCA_037957365.1. Lineage (NCBI taxonomy): Eukaryota > Viridiplantae > Streptophyta > Pinopsida > Cupressales > Taxaceae > Torreya > Torreya grandis. The sequence continues at coordinate 943,603 of JARHVA010004786.1, forward strand.
CAGATTTTCAAAATAAAAAGTGGTTTATTATGCAGCCGAAGGCTAGAATATAGGAACCGCTAGGTATGTATTGGGACCCTCCGGCGCTGATACGTGGAACTGAAAATATTTATTGTATGCTTTTTATAAAATTAATATTAGAGCAAACGAAATCATCTTTTTTTGGGAGCTGTTTCGGGGTTCCTCTTTATCTGTCACACCCCTGATCTATCGTAGATTTAGGTATGATTGATTTTATTTTGACAATGTATTTATTGTGTTAAGTTAGGTTGTCACTTCGTTTTTTAGGTTATATTGAATATTTTTTATTAAATAGTCGTCACCATTATTTTTACATTATTAATGTAGAAATAGTTTATGGGACCATGAGAAATAATGACAATGAAATAAGTTTGAAAGTTTGTTTTGAAGGTTTACCATGAGGTATTGGTTTTGATTGAGACACCCCTTTCTCTGATGTTGTTCTAGATTTACCAAAGTTTGTTAAAGCTTGTAACTATTTTAAAATTTTAACCCTCGCTGCTTATTTTATGGGTTGAGTCCCACCATAGAACTTGTTAAAGCAATGGGTCCATAACCATTGGTAAGGTCATGGTGTTAAACTAGGGATACGAAACCTTGCCAAGGGTTTCTTACTATTTCATTTCACCAACCCTAAACATTGCAAAGCTATTGTTAACCATGGCCCCTAGTTTGTTCGTAACATGATGGTTATTTTATATCATTGGACCTGAGACTTTCAGGTCTGTAAACAAGCCAAATTTTAAATTTGTTACCTCTCCCTCTATACAACCTTGATGCCTAACTTATTAAGCCTCTATGGTGTTTCATCTGCCATGAACAACCAAAGTTCTAAGCAACACGTCCTTAAAGAAGGGTATGTGTGGAAATAGACCTGTCTAAAGATCTTGAGGAGTCAATTGAGATACAAGTAGGTAATAATAATTTCACACAGCATATGCTATATATTAACCTCACAAACATTTGCTTCCGGTACCACAATTCATACTATATGATTAGAGAATCATGTTTAGTGGTCTCCACTCCTATTCCTGAAGAAAAAAGTGGGTTTAACTCAAAATCCCATAATGAGAATTTTGATGGATGGACAACAGTCTCTAATAGGAAAAATAATTCAACATATGGTAATGCCAACTCCATCTAGTTGTTATTGGCCCATAGGGGGTCCAAACTCCTCACTATTTGATGTTAAGCCACTTTCACCTATGCAAGTTAAACCCATGCCTCATATTTCTCATTTGCCTCTTGAGCGGTCACCCATCTTGTCTCATATCCTAGTCCTACATCTTGGTCATCACAACCCCATTTGGGGGAGACATTTTTAAACTTTGAACTCAGCCTCATAACTCTAAACCACAAGGCTATTTTACAGTGCTCACGTAGCCCCTCAACTTTTGTGGATGTGGACTATGTGCCAAATCAAAGGTAACCTTTCAAGCTAGGAGAGTTTATACCACCTGATTCAACTTTCAGTTAGTTTGAAATCTTTTCAAACCTTACAGAGGGAAATGATATGAATCTTGATGTTTCTTAATGTTATTCAATTCATGGAATGTTAGAAGACTCACTAATCCAACATGTGTAAGTATACGACCAAGAATGGTTGTCATAATTCTTTTAATGTAACTTTTTTTCATATTAGATGTGAAGATTTTTAATTTCTCAATTTAGAATACTACTCGCACTATCTATCCTAGGGCCCTTTGTTATGCCACCTATCATGAGCCCAAATATGGAGGTGTTGCCACTCTTTTTATGCCCAAATTTTCTCAAAATATTATTTCCTGGGGTACTAACCCCACACATCAGGTGGTCTGGACTCTTTTTTAATTTAATAATCACATTATTGGTCTTGTCATCTTATATACATCCAATGATATCATGGAATGTAACCGGATCTAGAGATGGTTGGTAGATTCTCTCCTAGATTCTTTTTGGATCATATGTGGTGACTTCAACATGGTTTATTATATTGAATACAAAGAAGGACATCTCCCTATGTGATGGTGTGCAAGGAAGTGGGAGGCATGGTTCTGCATGCGTAAAAAAAATTGGGTTTTTGATCTAAATAGTTACTGGAGGAGACAATCAAATTCTTTTTGTTTTACCTAGTCTAATTTTTACTAGGGGGAACATAGAGCGCTTAAGCATCTTGACCATGCTCTACTAATAGAATAAGACCATTTTGCTTTGTTGTTGTGCATGATCTATTTGTAACTATGGTTCCAAACACTTTCTTATCTGATCATCACCTTGTCTACTTTTATTTTGAATGAAATACCCCTTGGGTTAAATCCCTAAATTCTCAGTTTGAACTTAATACTTCCCATGTCAAAGTTGAGCAGATTATGGAGCATATCATTTAAATTTGGAACATGGTTCCCAGACATACTAGGGATACTAGTGGGATTTATTGGTACGCTGATGCCATTACTCATACCACCGCTTTTCTTTGGATATATGGTAAAGAAGATTCTATCTTTTGGGAGCATATACATTTGCTTCAAATCATGAATACCTTAGTATTTCATAAGATTTGGTAGTCTCACCTTTTATCCCTCATTTGTAGACTCCAATAGTCATGTAGAGAAATAAAATCCAATTTGTAAGGTCAAAGGATCACTACTTAGAGCATAGATTCATTGGTTTAAATTTGAAGATAAAATGACCAAATAACACTTCTCTCTCCTTCAGTCCAAACAAGCTATAAACATAATCAAAGACATTAAATGTGCTTCAGCCAAATATAGCAAATTACATGATATCTTGCAATATTTTATGTATCACTATCATGGTGTGTTTGTAGCCCAGCCTAACTCTCCTACTCTTGATGTTGTTCTCTCTCAATGCCTTGGATTTGTCCCATGTTAACTCTCTAAATCTCAGTGATTTCCCTATGATAGATAAAGCCACTGATAAAGCCCCAAGGATTAATGGGTTTCCTTCTGAGTTCTACCAAACCCTCTGGGATTTTGTTGGATCTAATCTTCTTAAAGTCTACTCTAAAGTTGTTTTTCCCAACTCTTTGGGATTTCTCATTAATTATTAAGATAAGATCAAGTTCATTCCTAAATATATAGATCCTAAAGTTATTACCAACCAAAGGCCCATCACGTTTCTCAATGTATCTTACAAAACTATAGCTAAAACTATAGCTCTTAGAATGAAACACCTTCTTCCATTAATTGTGAAAAGTGAGCAAACCAAATTTATTTAACATAGATACATTTTGGATAATGTCATTTTTATTTGGGAAGGTATGGAATGGGTCAGGATATCCAAGGAGAATGATTTATTAATAAATATTTATTTTGAGAAAGGATATGATCGAATTAAATGGCCTTTCAGTATAACTATGATTTAGGCTTTTTATTTTAGACCCATGTTTGTGAAAACTATTAATATGTTTTTTCATGATGTTGGAGCTTGTATTACTATCAATAGTTCTCAATCTCAACACTTTGATATTCACCTATCTATTAGTTAGAGGTCCCCTTTAGTGTCATGACCTCTCTTCCCTCACTATGGACTAGTGCTCATACATTAAGTTGATTTGGACCTCATTTAGTATTTTATGTCAGGATAAATTGATTTTCAAGATAACTTGACTATTGTGGTGATTTCAAAATTATATCAAGTCATCGATAGGTTTTCATGAAAAAAAAAGCAAGTATGATTTAATTTCATTTACAAATTCCAAAATAGTAGGAAATCAAATAGTTAAAATATTAAAGTTATTTCTTTACATGGAAAAATATGTAATGTTGTCATAATTTACAGTTGTGAATGAGGGAAAATTTAATGGGATAATGGTCAGTCTTATCTTAACACTCTCATAATATATATGTATATATACATAAAATAGTTTTATAATTAGAAGAGAATATTGTTAATTCAATAATATTAGATAGATATGTCAAAAGGTTATTTTAAATAAAAAGAACTTTGCTTTTTATTTTAATTCTAGAACTTGCAAATCAATTATATTTTCATAAATAATTTTTAGATTATTAATTATTTATATTACCATAAATAATTTAAGTTTATTAAATTATTTATAATTTATTTATACCTAATAAAAACCTACATATAATCTAATAATATTAAAATAAGATTATTCTAAGCCTATGTAATACCAAATTGGATAACACATGGTAGTTACTCCTTCTACCATGTCAAACATAGTCATAAAATTTAAATAAAATTTGACTTCATGTAAACTAAACTATCAATCACCTAAAATAGAGGCAGCCATGCTTTCATTGTACCACCTCCTCTCAGTCTGAATTAATTCCCTTAGTCATCACCACTGTAACTCATGTTATGCAAAGAGTTGGCCATGTACCACTGCCATATAGAGCTAACTAAAAATCCATTAACTTAAGTTCAAGCCAATCAATGCACAAAGGGAGGAGAGTTTCTATGTAAATAAAAGTTTATAAATATAGATCAATGATTTAGAAAAAAATGAAGCCAACACTTAGAAGGAGAAAGCAATGCCTGGAAGTATAAGGTTGATGCTTTAAGGGAGAAGGTCGATGCTTTAAGAGAGCAGGTCGATGCTTGGGAAGAAGAGGATCAATATAGACAATCATCATCTTCTTCATTTCCCTCCATTCAATCCTTGTTATCTCCATGCTTCCACCATACTTTTATCTCAGCTTTTTCAATTCAAGTGGAACCACAATCAAGTTCAGTCAAGGATTTCAATGGGCACAGAAACCCCTCTAGAAATCCAAACAAAAGCAATGAAGTTGAATATCCACATGAAGAAAGTAAATATAATATTTTATTTAAATTGTAAGGAAAATATAATGTTGTTATTTATTTTTAGAAAACTAAATGAGAATGATTTAAATTATATTTCTATCGCACACAATTATTCATTATATTTACTTATGTATGCAATGCAAACATATATTAAACTGTAAATATATGTTTTTCTTGATTTTTACATTATTTCAAATAAAATGAAAATGCTTCTTGTTGTTACAGAAATTAAATGATTTTATATTATTAGCAAACAATAGTGTACTAAAGGAAAGGAATGTATGAGGGAAAGTTTCATTATTTAAAGTGAACATGTTTTCAATAATAGTAATATGGTTTATTATCTAATAGTGTTAAATAAGGTAATAATGAGACTTAAACAATGAACATCATTGTAGAATAATACATTCACGTTACTAGAACTAGTGTGCTCTATGTTTATTTAAGGCAAGAGAATGTTATGTTATTCAATATTACAATGAGTTCCTCAAAGATTCATTATAATTGATTTTATACTTGTGTACGTAGAAAATTATAGTAAATTTTTATAATTATAATTTCCTAGTTAAAAAATCACTAAGAGATTTAATCATTTTATATTTAGAATTTTTTGGAATACTCTTATAATACATTTTATAATAACATCTTAAATTTTTTTATATCAATTTACATTGTTCCTAGAAAGGGTTGAAAAATCCATTTTTGTTTTGTTCTATAATGGAAAATAAAAATTTCCTTTATTATCATTAAAAATAGTATGATATTATATGTTCTTCATTTAGGGTTGAACAGTCAATTACAAACCTTACTTTCAAACATATAAATATTTATTTAACATTAAGTTTATAGTTCAATATAGCATTCTTAAAATCTTTATGGATAAGCTTTCATCTATAAAAGTTTACCTAAGTAGACTAAAGATATAATTGTGAAAGAAAATATTATTATCAAAAACTGACATGATGGCTAAACTAAAATATCATGTTATAGATAAATTTCTAATTTTTTACTCAATAATTTACTTTAAAATGTACATGCAATAGTTCATTTCAAGTATTCTTTACTTTTAAAATCTCAACTTAGACTAAGAATTTAATGTTAAACAAAATTCTGTAGGATTCGTTATCAGTGGTGCCTCTGGCTCATATTTATGTGTAATACCATTACACTTAAGCTACTGCATCCATAGCCTAACACAGCTACAACAACGATGTATAAGCATCATCCTTATAAACTGTCGAGGAGAAATAAGGGCCATGTCAAGTCATTAAGACCAAGGGGTGGGATAATCACTCTTGGTGAACAATACTAATTAAGATTAATTTTTTTTTACTACCTTAAATGATTTTGACTTGTGAACTTATGAAATGAAAATGAAAAAAGTACATTTCTTACTCAAAACTTGGTACCAACAAAAAGGAGAAATGAAAACCTGGATTAAGAATGTTAAACTAATTATTATCAATAAACCACCAACAATATGGATCTTAGATAATGAAACCTTGGAAACAATAATTGTACAGAGTAGGTTGTCTAAAGCAAGAATCAAAAAATATTGTTGGTCTAAATAAAAGTATAAAGGGGATGTAGTTTGCAAATGTTAAAATCTATTTCTTGTTAAGATTTAGAGTTAGTTGAGTTAAACAATTATCTAGTTACTTAAACTAACATTTTTTAGAATCTTATTTGGGTAGCTATCATAGAGGAATTATCTAGGGAACTGGGCCCTAGAAAGGGTTGTATACCTAGACCTACAATTCACATGAAACATAGAGTAGGAAATAAAACTACATGCACACTACACCTTGATCCTACTCAGAAGAAATTATGTATGAAGTCTAGAAAGTGAAAGATGGTTCCAGTACATAAGTGATTAGGATAGGGTTGAGGTTGTGCACTAAAAATAATTAAAGTTAAATGAAAATGCAAGACCATTATAATAAACCCTAGTTTAGCTAAACAAAGGAAAGATAATAACTCTATGATATACTCAAAAGGATCCTGATTAGGTCATCATATTTTTTGAGGCTTTAAGCTAAATTTTGAGGAAGAATATGACTATATGTTATATGCTCTTATCACGATGACCTCAGTGCTTATCTAGTGGAGATTAATGGTGAATAGTGAGTGACTCAAGATCTAATTGATCTTGATGAGTCAAGTCACTGGCCAAAGCATAACCTACTCTTGTGTAGATGCCTAACCTATTTAGTTAGATACTTTCCTATTTGGGAAAGGAATGACTAACCTATATGGTTAGATGATTTTCTATTTTTAAAAGGAATGCCTAACCTTTATAGTTAGATGCTTTCCCATTTTACAAAGGATATCTGATAGGATAAAGTATACTCGAGTTATATTCATAGACTAACATTAATTAGACAAAAAAAAATTGTGTTTTAGGATAGGATATGGTCCCTACGGTCCCTATATTGTGGGAACAGAGTCTAGGTTTGAAAGCTAAGCTTTAATCCTACTATGACCTATGCTTAGTAAAATATTAATTATTGATGATAACTTGTTGAGAAAACTGAACACTATGAGAAATTAATTTGGTTAAAACTATTTGTTTAGACATGCCTCGTCGAAAAACTTCAAGGAAAGGAAAAGGAAAATGAGCAAACAACAAGGTAAAAAGGGAACTTCCCTCCACTTCGAAAGAATTTATTTACACTTCTAACTTAGAAACAATAGCTGAAATCATAAGTAAACTCAAACCTTTGAAGGTGGAGCCTGTTAAAACAAAACCAACTATTATTGAACCTATAGTCAAACCTCCATTTAAGAGGGCCTCAGCAATAAGAGATTTTCCATTTGGAATAGGTTGTAATGCACCTTACATAAGCCCTATATTGTGTAAGGAATATAACTGATGCCACCAATATGTTTTTCACTCAGAAGATGAAGTTCTTGAAGAAATAGAATTGGATGAAGAAGATTATGTTTAGAAGAATTTTGAATCAATGTTATATAGACATCTATATATTATAGTCATAAATTTTATCCTCTATAAAGCTAAGAAATCTATGTAATAAAAAGATGAATGAGGTTATCAAATGCTTACTTTTTATCAAGCTTATGTGTGACTGTGACCAATAATAGAATGTGTATTAAAATTAGAGTTATCCAAAAGATATTTATGCTATCAATTATCTTGAATGAAAACTTAAGGGATTGTGTTATTTATATTAAGAAACCAAATGGCAAGACCTAGATGATCAACTAGGAATTGAAGGAAAAATGTGAGATATGCAGAACTAATACATGAATATGTTGAACAATGGGCTTTAGAAAATAGAGAACTAGGGATAGATTTCCTCATCAATTTGATGATCGTGCAAAGAGATAAAATAGACTCACTTGAGTAGGGGATTAACGATCTTAGGTCAAGGTAAGAAAATATAGAAAACATAATGAAACCTAACCTTGATAATTTGCTTGAAGAAGATCCAGTACTAGTTAATGAAATGGAGGTTGTAGTTCCCATAACTGAATTTCCATTTTTTGATATAAGCAAGGATTTGAAGAAGATTTTGCCCCCTAAGTTTGATCAGAAATAGTTAGGTGAAGGAGTTGAGAATTGGCTAAATGAGATGGAGAAGTACATTGACTTGAGAAACTACAATGATTCAACTAAGGTGTTGTGGGGATCCTACCAACTGGTAAGAGAGGTAACTAGCTAGTGGACTAACATGGTGTAATTAAATGGAATAAATAAGGAAAATTTGACCTGGGATCAGTTTGACCAACATTTTAAGAAGAGATGGTTACCATAGTTATTCTTTGATGAGAATAAAATTGAATTTCACAACCTAACACATGGAGGCATGTATGTCCAATAGTATTGAGATAGATTCATCAAATTACTTAAGTCTATGCCCATGTACCATAAGGATGAAAAAAGTCAGACTAGAAAGTTTATCCTAAGATTGAATGCAAATATAGGAGTGGAAGTATATATGCATGGCCCTGAGAACACAAATGAAGTGACATAAAAATCCCTCAAACAATAATGGAAGTTGTAAGCCCTAGCTACGGTAAGACAAAACGTTAACAATAACACAAACATAGCCTTCAAAAGGAAATCAAATTTCAAGAAAGAGCAAGTTATTGATAAAAACCCAATAATAAATCCAATAGGCAAAGTACCCCCACCAAATCAAAATCAAATAAATAATTTTAGAAGGTATAGTAATATGGGAGGAGATAATAATAAGAATGATCAAAGCAATTACAATCACCTAATGTATCCTCCATGAGTTTATAGCGATGCCCCAAGGAACCCAATACCAAAAGTGCTACTAGGAGGATGTTTTCCTTGTGGAGGAAAACACCTTTCCCAAGAATGCCCATAGATGTAGGGATAGATAAATGCCATTCAACCTCAATGGGGACCATAACAAAGGATCAATGTTATAGTAAGGAATCACAAAAATAGATACCAAAATATACTAGTTGAAGCTACAAGTATATTATCGAGTAAACTCATTTCAATTCTCATAGATACCGATTCATTAGAATGTTTCATTTCTCCAAAATTAGTAATAAAAATGTCCCTTCCAGTGAATTGCATGAATTCATCATGGATAGTCTAGTATTGGGATAAGGTAGTCAAGGAAGTGTCTTAATGTATACCCAAGACAAAAATACAATTTCCAGATTTTGAGACAAACGTAGACTTGTTTGTAGCACCCTTAGGATCATATGATATAATAATATTGATGTGTTGGCTCACTAACCACCAAGATAAAATAGACTATTATAGAAAGTTGGTTAGGTGTTACAATGATGAGGGGAGATGGGTCATGATTCAAGGAGGTCATAGGCCCGTAAAAGTAGAAACTATATTAGCTATGCAATTATGGAAGGAGAGAAGGAAGGGAGCTCTAATTTTTATGGTGATGATCGATGATAAAAATGAAATCAAAGATGAACCAACCCTGAAAGGGTATCAATTCCTAAGGGAATTTTAGGATGTGTTTCTTAAAGAATTACCTAGAATGCCCCTTAAGAGAGAATTTGATTTCTCAATTGATATTGTACTTGGAGTCAAGCCAGTTTCTAGAGCACCCTATAAAATTAACACAACTAAGTTGATGGAACATAAAATTTAGCTAGAGGAACTCTTGAGTAAATGATTGAATAGACCAAGTGTGTCTCTTTTGGGAGTGCCAGTATTATTTGTTAAAGATAGGGTATTTATTCTTAAAAGAATTTAAGGACATGTTTCCTGAAGAATTACCTAGAATTCCACCTAAGAGAGAATTTGATTTCTCAATTGATATTTTACTAAGAGCCAAGCCAGTCTCTAGAGCACCCTACAAAATGAACACCACTGAGTTGATGGAACTTAAAATTTAGCTAGAGGAACTCTTGAATAAAGGATTGATTGGACAAAGTTTGTCTCCTTAGGGAGTGCCAATCTTATTTGTTAAAAATAAAGATGAAACTCTAAGATTGTACATTTATTACAGAATGCTCAATAAGGTCACAATTAAAAATAGATATCCCCTACCTTTAATCGAAGACCTTTTTGATAAAATGAAAGGAGAAACGGTTCTCTCAAATATAGACCTTCGATCAAGATATCATTAGCTAAGAATAAAGGATCAGGATATTCTAAAAACTACTTTCAGGACTAGATATAAACACTATGAGTTTACTATTGTACTCTTTGGAGTGACAAATGCTCTTTCAACATTTATGAACTTAATTAATAGTGTGTTCCATAATTACTTGGATAAGTTCATCTTGGTGTTCATAGATGATATTCTAATTTAATCTAAGAATGAGGAAGAACACTTAACACATCTTCAATTGGTTCTTCAAAGGTTGATATAACTTAAACTTTATGGTAAGTTGTCCAAATGTGCATTCTTCAAGAAGAAAATCCACTATCTAGGCCACATCATATCTAAAGAAGGAATTTCAATAGATCCAGACAAGATAAAGACAATAAAGGAATGACCAATCCACAAGAATGTATCAGAAGTAATGAATTTCATGAGGTTAACAAGATTTTACAGGAGATTTATTGAATGTTTTTCTAGGATCACCAACCCAATTATGACATTGTAAAGGAAAGGTAAGAAGTTTATATGGATAGAGTAGTGTCATAAATCTTTCTATATCCCGAAGGAAAGGTTGATGATGGCACCTATGTTGAAGGTACCTGATCCAAATGGACATTTCATAGTTGTAACAAATGCACACATCAAAGGATTGGGAGGAGTGCTTATTTAGAATGATGGCATAATAGCATATGAGTTCAGGAAATTAAGAACCCATGAAGTAAATTATTCCCCTCATGATTTACAATTGGTGGAAATTGTTCACGCCTTATAGAAGTGGATACATTTCTTTGTTTGGAAATGTTTTGAACTAAAAATTGACCATCAAGGGATAAAATACATATTCACTCAACCCAATCTGAATGTAAGAAAAGAGGGTGGTTGGAGTTCTTGAGTGAGTATGATTTTGAAGTTGAGTATATCAAGGGAAAAGAGAATAAGGCTATTGATGCTTTGAGTAGGAGAAGACACCTGATGAATATAACAATGCTTAGATTTAATTTAAAAGGTCAAATACTAGAGGAACAAAAGAAATATCCTTGGTATAATCAAGAAAGAGTAATGATAGAATAAAATTTGGAAGACCCAAGAACTAAAGGATATACCTTGGATGGTGAGGGTTTGCTTCGGTATATGAATAGGATCTATGTTCCAGATGTAGAAGACTTAAGGAAAATAATTTTTACTGAAGCTCATGATGTACCATACTTAGGTCATCCAAGGGTAAAAAAATTGTATGTCGATATTAAGAAGCTATAATTTTGGCAAGGGATGAAAAGAGATATGGTATTTTATATATCACGATGCTTGGAATGTCAGAGGGTTAAAGTATAACACCATAATCTAGTAAGACTTTTATATCCACATGACATTCCACAATATAAATTGCAAGTTGTTAGTATAGATTTCATACAAGGATTACCTATGACACTCTACAGACATGATGCTATTATGGTGGTAATTGACAAGATTACTAAGGTGGTGCATATCATACCCATGAACTTGACTAATGATGCACCAACCTTAGCCAATTGATTTATTAAGGAAGTGGTTAGATTGCATGGGGTTATAGAAAATATCAAATCAGATAGAGATTCCAAGTTTATTTCAAGGTTTTGGACAACCCTACAATAAGCCTTAGGCACATAATTAAACTTTAGCTCTACATTTTATTTCGAGATGTATGGGAAAATAGAAAGGATAAATTAGGTTGTTGATGATGTCCTAAGGATGTACTATATGGATCAACAAACCAAATGGGAAGATTATCTTCCATTGGTAGAATTTTCCTATAATAACCTTTTTCAAATGTCTTTAGGTATGACTCCATTTCAAGCTCTATATGGGAGAAGCTATCAAATGCCACTTAGTTGGGATAACCTTGAGGATAGAATAGTAATCAGTCTTGAAATGTTGAAAGACATGGAGGAATAGGGGAAATTTATAAGGTAGAGGTTGAAGGAAGCATCAGATAGACAAAAGAGCTGTGCATATAGGAAGAGAGTTCACAGAGAATTCCTGATTGGTGATAAAGTGTTTTTAAGGGTCAGACCACATAAAAGTTCTATAACCTTTATGAAAAAGGTGAAGTTAGCTCCTCACTTTATAGGACCTTTTGATATTTTAGAGAGAATCAACCTAGTACCTATGAATTGGCCTTACCCCTGTAGTTTGGTCACATTCATGATGTCTTCCATGTGTCACTTCTTAGGAAATATGTGCCTGATAATAAAAACAATTTAAACTGGAATGCTTTGTAGGTTCAAGAATCCAATAGAATAATAATAGAGCCATATAGAGTGTTGGAGAGGCACCAATAACAATTACGAAATAGAGATGTTGATCAGTGTAAGGTACAAGGGGATCAATATGGAAAAGGAAGTGCAACATGGGAGGACACCAAAGAAATGAAAACCATATTTCCATTTTTATTTTAAAGCAATGAACTTAATAATTTTTTTGTAGTGCATTGGGATAATGCACAATTTAAGGGGGAGAGGATGTCACAACCTTTCTTCCCTCACTGTGGACTAGTGCTCATACTTTACGTTGATTTGGACCTCATTTAGTATTTTTTGTTAGGATAAGTTGATTTTGAAGATAACTTAACTCTTGTGGTGATTTAAAAAGTCTATCAAGTCATCGATGAGATTTCACAAAAAAAAGCAAGGTACAATTTCATTTCATTTTTAAAATTCTAAAAGAGTATGAAATCAAATCATTAAAATATTAAAGTTATTTCTTTACATAGAAATATATGAAATGTTGTCATCATTTACAATTGTGAACGAGGGAAAATTTAGTGGGATTATAGTTAGTCTTATCTTAATACTCTCATATTTTATATTTATATATACATAAAATAGTTTTTTAGTTAGAAAAGAATATTATCAATTCAATAATATTGGATAGATACGTCAAAAGGTTATTTTAAATAAAAGGAACCTTTTTTTAATTTTAACTCTAAAACTTGTAAATAAATTATATTTTCATAAATAATTTTTAGATTATTAATTATTTATATTATCATAAATAATTTAAGTTTATTAAATTATTTATAATTTATTTATACCTTAAAAGCCTACATATAATTTAATAATATTAAAATAAGATTATTCTAAGCCTATGTAATACTAAATCAAATAACACATGGTAGCTACTCCTACCATGTCACACACAGTCATAAAGTTCAAATAAAATTTAACTCCACGTAAATTGAACTATCAATCACCTAAATTAGAGGTAACCATGCTACCATTGCACCACCTCCTCTCAGTCTGAATTAATTCTCTCAGTCATCACCACTCTAACTCATGTTATGCAAAGAGTTGGCCATGCACCATTGCCACATAAAGAGCTAATTAAAATTCCATTAACTTAACTTGAAGCTAATCGACGCATAAAGGAAAGAGAGTTTATTTGTAGATAAAAGTTTATAAATATAGATCAATGATTTAAAAAAAAAGGAAACCAACACTTGGAAGGAGAAGCCAATGCTTGGAAGGAGAAGGTGACGCTTGGAAGTAGAAGATCGATGCTTTAAGGGATAAGGTTGACGCTTTGAGAGAGTAGGGTGATACTTTAGGAAATCAGGTTGATGCTTGGGAAGAAGATGATTGATATAGAGGATCAACACCTTCTTTATTTGCCTCTGTGCAATCCTTGTTATCTCCATGCCACCACCATACTTTTATCTTAGTTGTTTCAATTCAAGTGGAACCACATTCCATTTCAGTCAAGGATATTAATGAGCACTGAAACCCTTCTACAAAGCTAAACAAAAGTAGTGAAGTTGAGAATATGTGTGAAGAAGATAAATATAATATTTTATTTAAATTGTAGGGAAATTATAATGTTTTTATTTATTTTTAGAAAACTAAATGAGAATGATTTAAATTATATTTTTATCGCACACAATTATTTATTATATTTACTTATGTATGCAATGCGAACATATATTAAATTATTAATATATGTTTTTCTCAATTTTATGGAAAATAGAATGGTTTTTGCATTATTTCAAACAAATTAAGAATGCTTCTTGTTTTTAAGGAAAGTAAATGATTTTATATTATTAGAAAACAATATTGTACTAAAGCAAAGGAATGTATGAGGGAAAGTTTTGTTGTTTAAAGTGAACATGTTTTCATTAATATTAATATGGTTTATTATCTAATAGTGTTAAATAAGGAAATAATGACACTTAAAAAATGAATATTATTGTAGAAAAATACCCGCATGTTACTAGAACTAGTGTGTTATATGTTTATTCAAGGCAAGAGAATGTTATGTTATTCAATATTACAATCACTTCCTTAGATATTCCTTATAATTGATTTTATACTTGTGTACATAGAAAACTATAGTAAATTTTTATAATTATAATTATTTGGTTGAAAAATTCATAAAGAGATTTAATCATTTTATATTTAGAATTTGTTGGAATACTATTACAATGCATTTTATAATACGATCTTATAAGTTGTTTTATGAATTTACATTGTTCCTAGAAATGGTTTAAAAATCCATTTTTTTTTGGTTCTATAATGGAAAATATAACTTTCCTTTATTATCATTAAAAATAGTATTATATTATATATTCTTCATTTAGGGTTGAACCTAAAATTAAAAACCTTCCTTTCAAATGTATAAAAGATGTATTTAACGTTAAGTTTATAGTTCAATATAGCATTCTTAAACTCCTTATGGATAAGTTATCTTCTATAAAAGTTTACTTAAGTAGACTAAAGATATAATTTTCAAAGAAAATATTATTGTCAAAAACTGACATGATGGCTAAACTAGAAGATCATGTTATAGATTAATTTCTACCTTTCTACTCAAGAATTTGATTTGAAATGTACATATAATAGTTTACTTCAAGTATTGTTTACTTTTAAAATCTTAACTTAGACCAAGAATTTAAGGTTAAACAAAACTATGAAATGTTCAGTATCAACGTTGCCTCTTGCTCATGTTTATAGGTAATGTCATCATGCTTTAGTTATTGCATTCATAGCCTAACACAGCTACAACAATGAGGTATGGACATCATCCTTATAAATCATCAGGGAGAAATGAGGGCCATGTCATGTTATGAAGCACAAGGGGTGTGATAATCTCTCTTAGTCAATAACACTAATTAAGATAATAAAACAACTTTGATGATCTTAAATGATTTTGACTTGTGAACTTATGAAACAAAAATGGAGAAACTATATTTCTTACTCAAAACTTAGTACCACTAGAAAAGAGCAATATAAACTTGGATTGATAATTTTAAACCAATTATTATCAAAGAACCACCAACGATATGGATCTTAAATAAGGAAATCTTGGCAACAACAATTATACATATTAGGTTGTCTAAAGAAAGGATAAAAAAACATTGTTGGTGTTAATAAAAGTGAAAAGGGGATGTAACTTGCAAATATTAAATTCTATTTCTTGCTAAGATTTAGGGTTAGTTGAGTTAAACAAGTATCTAATTACTTAAATGAATACCTTTTATGCTCCTATTTAGATAGCTTTGACAAAAGAACTATCTGGGGAACTGGGCCCTAAAAAGGGATACATACCTAGACCTATAGTTCATATGAAACATAGAATAGGAAACATAACTACATGTACACTACACCTTGATCCTATTAAGAAGTAGTTATGTAAGTAGTCTGGGAAGTGAAGGATCCTTACAATATGTAGGTGATTAGGATGGGGTTGGAGTTGTGTAATAAACAAAATTAAAGTTAAATGAAATAGTAAGAACATTATAATAAGACCCTAATTTAGATAAACAAAGCAAATATAAGAACTCTATGATATACCTAGAAGGATCCTAGTTGGATCATTACAATTCCTGAGGCTTTGGGCCAAATTGTGAGGTAGAATGAGACTATATGTTATATGCTCCTATCATTATGACCTCAATGCTTATCTAGTGGAGATGAGCATTGAATAGTGAGTGACTCATGATCCATTTGATCCTGATGAGTCAAGTCTCTAGCTAGATCATAACCTACTCATGTGTAGATGCCTAACCCTTTTGGTTAGATGCTTGCCCATTTGGCAAAGGAATGGCTAACCCATATGGTTATATGATTGTACATTTGGAAAATGAATAACTAACCCATATGGTTAGATGATTTCATGTTTCACAAAGGATATCCAATGGTATAAACTATACCCAAGTTATATTCATAAACAAGCATTAATTAAATAAAAAAATTGTTTTAAGATAGGATATGGTCCCTACAGTCCCTATATTTAGCTCCTTATATTTATGTTTTGGTTGTCAAGAGCTTCATCTATCTATTGATTCACACCATATTCAATCTCTTTATACTTGAAATATTCACTTGGAAGATGGCTTTCTTTGGGGACTCCACCTTGCTTCCTACAAGATATAATCGACTTTAACATATTTCTTGTACTAACATTGGTTTTCAAAATTGAAAAAATAGAAATTAAGCATATCTTAGTCATGAAGAGATGGAAAAAATGTTTATGTTACTAATAAAGTTGTTTTGATATATAATGTTACCTTCCAAATCTAGATTTAAATGGATAAAGTTTAGCTCGAGCTTCACCATCTGCAAATTATCCTAGACCAATAAGGAAATGCTCCTTGTGCAGTCATCTAGGAACCCCTAGATCCTTCCTACCATTAATCCCACTAGGGACGTGGGCATGGGTATAGGCATCAAATCTATCACATTTGACAATCTTAAAGTTGGAGGATCTCCTTTCCTTGCTCTCATTATACATCTCCACACAATAAATATAATATGGTTAACATAGATAATAGTGGTGGTGTGGCTAGGGTCCTCCTCCATAAGACAAGTTTCCTTGGCTGGCTCTTACTGTTTCTCCTTCTAGATATGATTCTTCAATTAAGCAGTAGGATGATACTAAAAATAACTAGCATGCTAATGGTTTAGATTCCTAACTAGTTGATGAGGACCCCCTACTCAAGGGTGGAGGAGAGAGAATTCTTAGGATACTTTGCCTCCTTTATCTCCACTTGTATACATGTTTGTTGTCATTACTTAATGGATTAATTTTTTGTTTTTTATTTTATTTATCTTTTTTTTTAGTTGATATACACTTAGTTCAATCTTAGTATTTAAGTCCTTAAGATGTCCTTTTGTAGACTATGTTCTCTTCTTGAAGCTTATTTTAGCTCTATGTAGTTTTTATTTTGGGATGTGACTTTTTCAAGAGTTTATTTTATATGATTAGATATGTACTATATCTTGTTTTATTAATGAAAGTGCACAATTCAATCATTTTTGGATTAGTTTAAATGACCAAATTTTTGGAAACATTTTAGTTTAATTAGAGAATTTTTTGCATTTGTTTAAATGAACATTTTTATCAGGGCCCATTGAGATTGTAATAGATATAATTTTTTCTACACTCAATGCTTGTTTGAAGTCAATTTTTTATGTTTTTTGGTGGGCCATTCTATGGTAATTACTAGACCTACATTAGTAGCTTACCCAACATTTTTTTTCCTTGAAATGTGACATTGCAAATTTTTTTTATATAATTTATAGAAAATAAAAATTATGTTTTTATGGAAAAAGTTATTACTGAGTTTTGTGTAACATGTGGTAAATGTTTTGAAGCCCAATACATGTCTGAAGTCTAATAGTGGCACTGTGTGTTGATATATTTGTTATACGTGTATTTATTATGTGATATTTATTATATATTGTTTTGTTAATGAAAGTGCACTAATCAATAAAAAAATATAAAAATTAAATGTAAATTACATAAAAAGTTACCTTGTATTTTTACTGACTCGTTTATTTTATAGTTTAATGTTGGCAATTTTTTGATTATTTAAAATAGCTAATTTTTAGGAGACATTTTAGTTTAATTAAATAAATTTTTTGATTAGTTTAAATGAACATTTTTTTGGTGTCCAATGAGATTGCAATAGAGTATTAAATTTTCTAGTCTAAACTTATTTTTTTTTTGGTTTTATGATGGGCCTTAATATGGTAACTACTAGGTCTACATTGGTATCTTCCCAATGAATTTTGTGCTGACACGTGACATTGCAAATTTTTGTTCTATAGGTTTTAGAAAATAAAGATTACGTTTATTTATGGAAAAAGTTATTCTTGATTTCTATTTAGCATGTGGTAATTTTGTCGAAGCTAAATTTAAGTTTAAAGTCTAATGGTAAAGGTGTGTCTCGGTATATCTATTATGTGTATATTTGTTTTGTGGTCCAAAATCATTTCTTCATATACTTAATATTGTTATCTTTTCATTGAATAGGAAGCTTCTACATTACCTCATTTATGCACCCATGATGGTTTTGAAGTTGAATTTTACTAAGTATTGTTTTGCGTAAAGAATTTTTTTGGGATCAAATGTGTAGATAAAAAAGTTATATGGTTTATATAATTTAATTTTCAATTATTCGGTTAAAGACTTGGATTTTTATTGTTTTGAAGCTTTAAAAGTAGTGACAATAAAATGCACAATCTTAGAGAAATAAAATGCACAAGCTTAGAGAATAAATTATGTAGGTAACGTTTTTTTTGAAGATGGTTGCCATGGTTCTTTACTGAGTTTTTAGTGTTACTAGTGTATTTTTTCATTTCTATATATTTTTAGATATTGTTTAGTGTTGGTGTTTTTGAATTTAGATTTGGATTCTTTTTTCTGAAATATTGTTTGTTGTGTGTTAAAAATTATTATTTCTATGTAGAGGGAGATGTTTTTTTCACATTAAACAAGGAGCTGGTGGGTCACCTATTATTTATTTTTATTGAGGTTTTGAAGTTGAATTTCATTAATTATCTTTTTTTAATAAATATTTAGTTAGAAACAAGTATGTAGATTTCAAAACTATGTAATTTTTATAGTTTGATTTTATATTTGATTAAAAATGAATTTTTATTTAAATTTGAAACATTTGCAATCTAAAAATAGAAAATAGAAAAAGAAATGGATAAAATTTATAGTATACTATTTGTTTTGGTAAATGTTTGTTATTGTTTATGATTTTTTTCCATAAATTTTCTGTTTTTTAATGTTTATATGTTTATTTTCCTACATTTTTCAGTTTGGGATTGTGACTTTAATTTTGGAATTTCCTTCTTCCATATTTTTGGTCTGATGGCAAAATGAGGTAGTTTTGAAACTAAATAGGTGACGAGTATATACTTTTTTGTCTTTCTCTATGATGCATTTTTAGTTTGACTGAAGTTTTAGTATTTGTTTCCATTTTATATTTGATGGAAATTTTCAAGTGGTATGCAATCTAGATGTGTGAATTCCATATATACTAGTTTCATCCTAAATTATTATTTGATGTATTTGTTGTATTTATTTTGTTTTTTATTATGTCATTATTTTATAATATTGATATAGTATTTTGAATAAGGTAAATTTTAAGAGTTTATATCCGAAACTCTCTTAGATTTATTTAAGCAAATCAAATTTGCAGTTTTGGGAGGTTGAGATTTTTTTTTTCACTTTCTAAATTTTATATCTAATTGAGATTTTATAATATAGGTTTAAGTTTTTTACACCATGCTTTACGTCCTTTCGAAAATGAAAGACTGGGCTAAATAGCTAGGTTGAATGGTTATATCGAATGATTCTATCAACCCCCCAAAATTATATATATATATATATATATATATATATATATATATATATATATATATGGAAAATTAAATTACTTTCTAAGATAATGTTGTAAAGGGTGGGCTAGTCGACCTAAAAAATATATATATCCATAAAATTTCAACGATCTGGTCCCATCTACCGACCTTAAAAATTGTCAAAATAAAAATCTAAAAATTAAAATATTCATAAATTAATGAATATTCACTTCACAAATTTTATCTAGTTTTGAACACTTGTATGTGCTTTATATTAAATAATAATATTACATTTATGAAGATATCATCTCATTTTTATTATTATAGTATAAATGTCACATCCCACTTTTTCCATGCTAGATTTTTATGGCACTTGCATGTGATTAGCATGGCAGAATATTATTAATAATAGAAATATTTGTTTTTGTGCAAAAAAATTATCAAATATTGATTTATTTTCTTTATATAGTTTCAATTTAGTGAATTGTTATTATCATATTTATATGCTTATGAGACTAAAAAATTAATTCATATAAAAATAACATGTAATAATATTTGGAATAATTGTTATTTATCATGTTTTTACTATCTTATATCATGTAATTTTGATATTATTATTTAGATAACTATCATCTATTCATTTGTCTATAATGCAAGTACAAGCCCCTCAATGTGAACAAGAACATCATCAAAAAAGAGAAGCTAGATATAGACTATGGGCTCTAAATAAATAATATAATTAAATAATTTTTAATACTGATAAATAATGACACATGTTTAGTTTGTATTAGCACGTTCACTGATATCTAGCTAGATGATTATTTAGGTTAATTAACATTATTTTATCTTATCTGTTAAACTATAAATGTAAGTGTATTAATTAAGGATTTATGAGAGTCATAATAATATATGTGGTGATGTGTGCACCCATTATATTAAATAGTGCACAATTAAAATACTATAAATTCTAATATGAATTTTAAGTGAATACGAATATACATGTTTGGTTGACAAATTTTGTTAACACATTTCATTACATTTTACAATTATAAAATTTTGATATTATATACCAGTAACTCCATAACCTAATAGACTTATATGAATTGTTGAACAATTATTTGGCATTATCATGCTTATAGTTTTGTCCAATTGACCGATGACTCAATTTTGATAATGTAAGTATAAATATGAGTCAACACCCACAATTAATTTATGCCATCACTTTAAGATGAACTCCACGAGTCAGTATTACTTCCTTAAAATCATCCCTATATGACGAGTCAGTATTACTTAAAAAAATCATCCTTATATGCCAATCCGTGCAGATAAGTTGTCCATGTGTTGGTAATGTCAAATTATGTGGCAACATCATTAATAAGATAAAATGATAATGATAAAATTATATGAAAATATGTTATTGTGACATAAAATGATTGACATTGATGATGGAGGGTATGGTATTGTGTGTATAAAATGTTGAACGTATGAAATGGCATGAAATTGTATATTCATGATTTAAAATATTAGTTGTAGATGGTATAAATTTTTCATCATATGATTATAAATGAAGCATTGAAAATATGGATTGTTATGCAATTTATTTTTACCATCATAAAATAAATACAGTTGCCACATACTTAATAAGATAAAATGATAAAGATAAAATTATATGAAAATATGTTATTGTGACATAAAAGGATTGAGATTGATGATGGAGGGTGTGGTATTGTTTGTTTAAAATGTTGAACATATGAAGTGGCATGAAATTGTATATTTATGATTTAAAATATTAGTTGTAGATGGTATGTATTTTTCATCATATAATTATAAATGAAACATTGAAAATATGAATTGTTATGCAATCTAATTTTACCATCATAAAATAAATTCAGTCAGCTTAAATATACATGATAAATGTCATTAACATGTTTTGTCACATTTTACGACTGTAAAATCTTGACATTATAAACTAGTAAATTGTTGAGTAAATAATTAACAAATTTATTTATATTTGTATCGATGACTTAATTTAGACAAACATAAGTCTTAATATGAGTCAACAATTTTATATAATTTTATTTTATCACTTTATAATGAACTGCACGGGTCATTATTACTTCCATGACATCATCCCTATATGCAAAACCGTGCAGATATATTGTCCAGGTGTCGATAATGTCAAATTATGTGCTAACATGATAAACATGATAAAATGATAATCATAAAATTTTATGAAAATATAATACTATAACATAAAATAATTAAGATTGATGATGGAATGTGTGGCATTGTATGTTTAAAACGTTGAAAGTATGGAGTGTCTTGAAATTGTATACTCATGATTTAAAATATGAGTTGTAAATGGCATGAATTTTCCATCATATGATTATAAATAAACGATCGAAACTGAGTTTTTATGCAATCTACTCCCATCAGGAAATTAATTCAGCTTCCTTATTTTATTAAGTACTATCCTATATTTTGAATGGCAATGTTGAATATAAAAATGACATTTAGCTTGTCACATGGACTGTGCAGGCCAAGAAATTGTACAAAAGCAGGACTCATCCAGCTGACGGCACCATAGAAGGAACTGAAAAAAAAAAAAACAAAAACTAACTATTAATTTAAGACCTATCAATACTTGTTGTGCCTTTCAAATGAATATAAAAAATAATCGAATGCATTTAATTTTTTCTAGGTGAAAATTTGGATATAAATAAAAGGATGCATCGTCTGATTGGAGGATCAGAAAGGAGGAAAAATGAGCAGAATATTTCCACATATATGAAGAGGACGCATAACGTGAATATGGTGATGCCTGAAGGAGGAAAGGATGCCTTTCCTGATGGAGGTGCATGGCATGATCAAATGAAAAAGGAGTTTGAATGAGAATAAGAAGGTCCGAGGAGGGAGAAGATGACTAGGATGGGAGACTTTCCATGTGCATGTGTTTTGTCTATAGACTCTAAATATGAGTCCTGGTAGTTGTTCAAAATCACTAGTCATTTTGTTCCATGATGCCTCAATGTTCTCACACGTCTAATAGGATACTTTCAACTACTACGTCTGATAAAAATCTCTTTTACTTATTCTAACCTTTTATTTTGGCATAACATGAGAGTATGTTAGTAAAGGCACAAAGCTATAACATGTTCATTGCTTTTTCAAAGTAATAACCACATTTATTTTATCTCGTAAGCTTCCACGTTGAATTTTCCCACACCTTCCCCGTTGTGAATATACGCGTATCTAAATTTTAAGGTTCACCCTCCTTGTCCTTATTCTATTTGATGGCAGTTAACCATTTAAAATTACATCTAAAATGCAAATATAATTCGTGGTTGAAAAAGAAGCGTTCAAAACAACAAATATATTTATTATCATTATTTGTAACTTTTAAATTGATTATATTCTACATAAAACGGTAAGGCAACTATTAAATTTACATTCTATCCATTGGAATAGCATAGGATTTCTATTCATAATTTTGTTGCTTTCTGTCTAAATTTAAATGCAAATAATAACCATATTAGATTACCATTATTAAAAATAAAAAAATAAAAAAAATAGCATATTAAATATATAAATTGAGGAATTTATTTAAATAAAGATATCTAAAGAAATCAATAATAATAATAATAATAATAATAATAATAATAATAATAATAATAATAATAATAATAATAATAATAATAATAATAATAATAATAATCGCTTTTAGATAATGATTGAAATTGTGGTGTATCACCTTAAAAACCAATACTAAATGGATCAATACAAAGTTACAAATATGCATTATGCAGAAGTGATTTTTTAGAGGTATATTAGATTTACCAAGATCTACAATTCTTAAATAACTGTAGGAATCATGTTATTAGACTATTTAGATGGTCACTGAATATTAAATATAGATTAAGGAGATTAAAAATTATAAAAAATCTTTTGACATTATTTATAATTGTGAAATGTTATAAGATTCATTATTAATTCAATGTTAGTAGAAAACCCTTCGAGATTTAGTTGGCTTAGTGATTATTGATTTAAAAGCATTTAGTTTCTTAAAATAAGCCTTGTTTAAAATTTGATTAAAAAATGAAACCATATTCTATATAAGGACATGTATAAATATGATTGAGTGAAGAATCATGATTTAATGATATTATAATGAAGGATTTTATGCACTTATATGTGCAATCACGATAACACACCTCTCACTACCAATTATAAATTATTGAATGTTTAATACAATATACATAGAGTTCATACAAGGTAAAGTCAAGCAATGTTAATTAATAAGTTTATAAATATTAGTACTTGTGCTTGTTATAGTCTCTAATAAAAATGAGGTTATTATGAATAATTAGGAATTTAATGTAGGTCATTATGCATTAATGGGATCTTCGTCTCTTTATGTTAGGATGCGAAATTAGATTATACTCTTAAATAATTTTAAGAGAAAATTGAATATTGTATATAGGAACTTGAATCTTGTACAAGCATAGGTATTTAGTATAAACATGTTAGGTGTTTTGAGATGTGGGTTTTGAGATTTTTTTTAATTAAAATTTGTTGAAATCTTATTTTAAGTTATGTTACCAATCTTTGTATTGAAAATATGTAATCCACGCTCCTTATAAATAGTATACGACACTAATAAGTGTTGAGTCATGCAATTATATGGATATAAGTGCCTTCATGGGGATTGAATACATTTTATTTCCCTTGAGACCTATGGAAAATACTAGACCTTAATCATAATAAATTAAATATCATAAATAGATTTGAATTATGAATTGAAGTATTTGAGATAGTTTTGAGTTGAAGAAAAAAAGTTCATTTTTTATTTTGTCACCATCTTTTAAATTACAAAATATCAGACAAACATAAAAATGT
The DNA here is from genome assembly GCA_037957365.1 of Torreya grandis. Taxonomy (NCBI): domain Eukaryota; kingdom Viridiplantae; phylum Streptophyta; class Pinopsida; order Cupressales; family Taxaceae; genus Torreya; species Torreya grandis. The sequence continues at coordinate 968,486 of JARHVA010004786.1, forward strand.
GTAAAATTAAACATTTAATAAAACATATAAATTTATTATAATCCTTTCTATTTTTTAAAATTGATTGTATTTTACATAAATATGGCTAGGAAACCATTAAATTTACACTTTATCTATTGAAATGCAATATGGATCTCTATTCATAATTTTGTCGTTCTCATCATATCATATGGATTCAAATTAAAATAAGGATCATCTTAAATCACCATCATCAAATATTTTACTATGTCAAATATATGAAGTAATGAAAATTTTAAAATAGAAGTATTTAAAGCACTCGTTAGGTCAAACCTATCTATTTGAAAAGTAAGCATTATAGTTTTGTATATGATCTCTGCTGCGATAGTATTTAAAAGTTGAGGCTTTTGGATTGTGATTAAGACTCTTTTGATTTACCTTAAAATCTTATATTAAAATGGATCAATACAAAGTTAAAAAAATCTATTATGTAAAATTGAATTTTTGAAGGTATATTAGACCTATCAAGGTTTATAATTCCAAAATAATTGTAAAAATCGTGTTATTACACTATTTATATGTTCATTGAGTATTAAATATGAATTAAGGAGTAAAATTTATATATAAAAAACCTTTTACACTATTTATAATTATAAATTTTTGTATAACTCATTATTAGGCCAACACTTGTTGAAAGCATAGTTATTATTAGTTTAAAAGCAATTTTCTTTAAGGAAGCTTCTCTTAATATTTGATAAAAATTGAACCATCCTTTATTTTAGGACATGTGTAAATAAAATAAAGTTAATAATTGTGATTTAATGATTTTATAATGAAAGATTTTATGCACTTTTATGTGTAATTAGGATAATACATTTCTTAATAACAATTATAAATTATCGAATATTTAATATAATATACATAAATCTTCAAAAAAAAAAAAAAAAAAAAAAAATGTTAATAAGTTTAGAAATATTCATATTTGGAATTTTTATAGTTTATAATAAAATCGAGGCTTTTATGAATAATTAGGAATTTAATCTAGATTATTATGTGTTAATAGGATCTTTATTTCCATATATTAAAATGCGAAATTAGATTATACTCATAAAGAAATCCAAAGTTGAATTTAATATTTTATATAGGAACTTGAATCTTATACACACATAGGTGTGTAGTTTAAAAATGTTAGATGTTTTAAGATGTGGGCTTTGAGATTTATTTTAGTGTTAAAATCAGTTGAAATCTAATTTTAGGCTATGTTACCAATCCTTGCATTAGTATTATTTATTCCATACTCTTTATAAGTTGTATGGAACACTAATAAGAAGTGTTATGAGTCATTTCATTATATAGATATAAAGACTTTCATTGGGATTGAATACGTTTTTTTTACCTTGAGACTCATGGAAAATCTTAGACATTGATTTTAATAATGTAAAAATCAGAAGTAGATTTGAATTTTGAATTTAAGTCTTTAGGATAGTTATAATTCTAAGAGAAGTTCATTTTTAACTTCACCACCATCTCTAAAATTATTATTAAAAAAAAAAGGATGTGAATTATTATTATTATTATTTATTATAAGTATTTGTAATCTAATTTTCGATGCATGATTAACACTTGTATTTTTTATTAATGTTAGAGAGTTGGGGGCGGGGGGAGGCGGCGGCAGGCCCACGCGGGGTTTGAAACTAGGGACCCCATACCCTAGGAGACAAGCAGTTAGAGTAAGTTTAAGAAACCAAATATACCATAAGTATGACAAATACATCCAACAAAAAATGGGTTTGATCCCAACCTAAAAATAGTTAAAAAAACAACCAAAAGTAATCATAAAATAGCTCTCCAAAGAAAAATCATGAAAACTAAGAGCTGAAACAACACGGGCCCAAATCACTTAGGCCATGCTTCTACCTTCCAACTGATGTCTAATAGGGCCACCAAGTTAAACCAAACTAGAAGATTGTGTTTTCATTCTTTTTTTTTGCTTTCTCTGGACTTTAATCCAACCTCCATTATCCATGAATCTTTTCAGAGAAACCAGATTTCCATCGTCCTCTTCAATGTTATGTATAATGAGATTAGGATCCTCTTCCTTCAAATTATTAACTATAACACTTGAGGATATCACATTTGTGCCCTTGGTTTCTTATGGAGCCACATCAGGTTGTTCTAAAACCAATTATGTTTCCTTTTTTACTTCCACATCTGAAACATTATTTTCTGCTAACTCTCCAACCACATAGTTTATGAACTCTTCATCTGTTAAAATTTCTACCTTCTAAAGAGACTTCTTTTCTACTTCCACAAGGTTCTCTACTTCTACATCCAACAAATCCTTGTTAGCATTTTTTGCCCATGAAATACCTTGCTTTTTTCCCTTACCAAGCATGCATGATTGCATTAATACCTTGTGATAAGAACATTTATAAAGAGGATGGAAAAATTATGAAAAATATTAGCTTGATTTATCAACGAACACCTCTTTTCACTTATTTTCTCTAGTATAATCCTAAGTTGTTGAAACCTTAGTGTTTGTCATAAACAACCCAATGCATTTGGATGGTCTATTAATATAAGTTGGGTATCATTAAATGTATAGGGGATTATTAATCCTAGTTGAGCATTAAAATTTTATAAATTATATTAAAATGTTGACTTGATATTAAATCATAATTTTGGATTGATGATTATTAATAGAATTTTAATATAATTTTGTTTGATAAATTTTATGATAGAAATGAATACTCATTAACATGACAACATTATTGGATTTTGAACATCTGAATTATGATATGGATGTAGACAGAATTAACCATTACTAACTTGATTCTTAAGCATTACATCTATAGAAAAATGATAACTTGCATTTAAATAAAAAATTATAACATAACACAACGATAATTGTGTGTTTAAGATCAATCACTATGAAATTTGATCAATTAATGAAATTATGTGTCGCAATATAAACCCTTTAGATTTGGAACATGTATCCCACTTTTAATGAAAACTCCGCCTACTTCAATATATTTATACAACCATTAAATTAATACAGCTTCCTTATTTGACCACATATTACCTTGGCTTTTGAAGGGCGACGTTTAATCGATAGATGCCATTTAAATTGTCACCTGAGTTGCATAAAACAAGAAACTATACAAAATAACAACTTTTCCAGCTGATGGTGTCCCATATAGAGATGTTTTTTTTCAAATAAAACTTTATCATCGATTTATTTTCATCAAAAACATTAATTTCTGACCTGTCAAAAGCTGATGCACCTTGCATATGAACCAAAAAAATAATGGAATGCATTTATCTAATTTTGGGTGGGAAATTTGATATAAATATAAGTATACTTTCTCTGACTGGGAACCCAGCAAGGAGGAAAAAAGAGAATAATAATTCCATATAGATGAGGAGATGCAACATGAGAAACGGGTGAAGGAAGAAAGAATGCCTTGTCCGATAGAGAAGCATGACCTGACCAGAGGGAAAAATGAGGTTGAATGACAAGAATGATGTTTAAAGATGGAGAAGACACCATGGTGCAGTTGAGATAAAGATACCAAGGATGGGAGGATACCAGGAGAGTTTCCGAGTATATCCGAGTATATGTGTTTTCTCTTTAGACTGTAAATTTGAGTCTTGGTGGCCGTTCAAAATCATTTTGATGTCAATAAGTAAAAATATGACTGAACAAAGTGTTTCATGGACTTACAATTTTATACCAAAGGCCATATACATAAAATAAATACATTGTCTATAAAGTAAAACAATAGAGTTTTGAAGTCTAGTAATGGACCCACCAATGTTTTTTTTTTAATAAAAAACTTCCCTTTAGTTTGGATTCTGTCCTTTGTGTTCTATAAGTTGGCACTTGGGCTACAGAATTTTTTTAAAAGCCTCAAAGAACTATAAAAATAAATACCATTTGAATTTATCAAACCACCCAAATCCCTGGTGTATGCTTCGACTTTTTGCATTTTTAAGGGCACTTGCAACTTCACCGTCTAATAAAAAAGTCTCGTTTTATTTGTTTTATTTAAATTTAAAAAGTTCTTTTTTTCTTTTTTTTCATATTTAGGTTTAATTTCATTGATATGTATTGCTATAATGGTATCTGTGGGGTAATTTTATGTAATTGCGTGAGTGTGTTAACATTTTATTATTTTAGAATCTATATTATAAATAAAAATTATAACTATTTTTAATTTATTTATTTATTTGAACTGTAATTATTTAATAATAATAATTTGAATTATAATTTTATTATAATAATTTTATCTAGGTGTTATAATGACATTCGAGGCACGCTGTAATAACATAATAATATCAACATTTAATTATTTAAAAGCCAACAACATAAAATAAAAAATAAAACAAAATAAAAAACATATAAATATATAGGTGACATAGGTTTGTATTCAACTTATTTTTTATCAGATAAGATATAATATATATATATATATATATATATATATATATATATATATATATATATATATATATATATATCCAAAATAAATTATATCTAATCTGGTAAAAAATAAATTGAATACAAACCTGTGTTACCCCAAATAGAAAATCAAAACATACTTGACCAAATCAAATAGATAATATAGTAGGTGGAAAACCTAGCATCATATATCCACCATTCAATATTAGAACCCTTATCACCCAATAAATCTCATGAGAGTCATCCCTATATAAACACTAATACTGATTGATGTGCTGAGCCATATAAAGTACATTTTCCTGAGCTTAAATAAAATTTTGACAAGAAATACCACCACAAAGAACAATCCTAAAATCAATCCCAACACAATTGATGATCACATAATCTACATCCAATCAACCCTTTAAAAATATTTATCTAACCCCTTAGCCACAAAACTATATCTATATCTTATCACTACTACTCCAAGGCATGTTATTTACTAAAGAACTTAGTGCCTCCATGTTTTAGAATCATCAAATGAGGGTATGCAAATATCACTTTTCAAGTCAATATCAAACTCATCTTTGACCAACCCATCTATGACGAGCCTTTACTTGAACAACCAATATTTGACCACCATGGCCTACCTCCAATATTTTATGAGCATGTATTTGATTTAACCCCCATATTAGATTAACCACTTGGTTTTGATGAACCAATATTTAATGAACAATGTTTGGTTAGACCATATTTGACTAACCTATCTTGATCCTACTCATATTTAACCCATAAGACTGCAAGTATTTTACCAACATGACATGATTTAAATATTTAACTAATGCACCTCTAAAAAACATAAAATACCACACATTGACCCATTACATAAATTCCCCTCACATATCAAGGCCTCCTTAACCAAACCTAGGGATAAAAATGTATTTGTAGACAATGAGATCCAAAATATCTTACATACAATAAAACACCCCATCTCTCCTATAATAAGTGGCAGACCTACTATGAATAAGAAAAAAAACTTGATAGCCAATAATTTTAACTTGACATTATTTTTCAAATCCATCCTTATAATAGATGAGAAGATCAAAATTTCAAGTGAATCTTCAATATATAATGACAGATTCATATCTTTTTTTTAAATTAAGAAATATCATATACCAAGTAGAATTTTTAAAATCATGAAATATAAAGTATGGGGCCTTAGCTTCCATGAAATGTTGACCCTGGGAGCAATCCCTATACCTAAAAATAAAGGATCTCACAACATCAAATGAAACCCTATGCTATCAGTGATAATTCCATTATTATTAAGGAATATTATTCCAATATAAAAACAAGTTCTCCTTGTATTCTCTATTAATATCTTGTTATAAATAATCTTTTATTTGACATCGAAAACCTTGCCATCCATTTGGACTTATAATATCTGACATTCATTAGTTGCTACCAACTTGATAATTTTACCATTGGACCTTTTTCAAAATGATAGAGCGATCTCAAAATTCATGGGACTTCTAGATGACATCAAGAGAGGCTATCACAACATAGGAATCAAAATCAATCTTAATAAAATGAATTTGGGGAACAAAAAGAGCTCCTAAATACATAAATAAATAGAAACTTACAACAATGAAAAAAACTCAAAAATTAATATCCATTATTGAAAACCACTTTGAGGCACTATTGGATAATCAAAATATAATCAAGAATATAAATAAAGGTTTGTTGTTAAAAACCTCTCATAGGAACCAATAGATTATAAATTCAAATCTACATCATTAAACACAATCAATATCAATGTTAGAGTGAAGGATAGTCTAAAAAGCATTAAACTTCCATAAAATCTTAGTCCTAAGGAGCATAAATTTAATATTACCATCCTAAGATAAATTTAAAATGTCTTTGATACCATTCCTAAAACATCTAAAAGTGTGTCATAAGAATCACCTATATATCATTGATAATCTAAAAAAGTGAGTGAGATTGTTGGTATGAATCCACATTCATACAAAATAATTTTCATTTATCTCCATGATCACACCATCCTTCTAAATATTTTACACCAACACAATAGATCCTTAACCTAATACACCTTTTACTTCACCCTCTGCAGAAACATCATATATCATAGAGGATATAAAAATACCACATTGAGGTGTTTCCAATCAGATGAAGATGATCCAATAGGCAATGATATTCCCATAAACTTCTCAAGAATGCATAGTTAAAGGTTCATAATTTGTTTCAAAAACAATAGAAAATAATAGAATAAAAATAATAATAAATCAAAAAAATAGTAAAATAATAAAATAATAAATAAAAGAGAAAGATAAAATGCATCCATAGGTGAAAAACATTATTATCATACATTGATAAATTATTGTTATGAAAACCAATATATGGGGTCAAGTGTATTATGTTATCTACAAGTACTTTAAGCTTAGGGGTAGATCCAATCCATCCATCCAAATTTGACATCCTAAACCATCCCCCATTATTGTTCTCATTTTTTACCTTGACAAGGATGTGGAGGAGATCTAGAGACCTATTATAGAAACATCTAGGTACATCCTTAAAATGTTACTTTGATAACTGGGGTAAACTTTCTCATGCAACATGGTACTTGGATATCCTAAATCCATCCTTATTCATCCCTAATCAATTCCTTGTTATCCCTATTTATCATTAATCATTCCTAATCACTTCTTAATCATCTTTATCCATCCATAAATCATCCCTATTCATCCTTAATAACTAATCATCCCTAATCCATTCCTATCCATCCCTAAAATCCCAAATCCATCTCTATCCATTCCAAATCCTCCTTAATCCATATGTTATCATCCCTAATCCATCTACAATCTACCCCTATTCATCCCTATTTATCCTTAATATTTCCCTATCCATCCCCAATCATCCCTAATCCATCCCTATCCATTTTTAATCATCTTTAATCCATCCCTATTAATTCCTAATACATCCCTAATATATCCCTTTCCACCTCTATGTAACCTATCCCTATCCATCCCAATCCACACCTAATCATTCCTAATTCATCCCTATTTGTCACTAATAATCTGTAATCTATCCCTTATTCATCCATCATTATCCTTAGTCAATCACTCATCATCCTTCATCATCCCTAATCACCCCTAAGAATCATCTTGAAACCTTTCAATCTTCCATTCACTGCCACTCCCATTCTTGTTTCTAAAATAATTTATCCCTTTTCTAGTAACTCTGTTATTGTTAACCTAATAAAAACAAAATAAAAAAACATTATTAAATCCAAAAATATCCATTTTTTCAAATATAAAAAATTCCAAAAACATTAGAAAATATTAAAATGAAAAAAATCCAAAACATTAGACAATCAACAACATCCAAGAAAAAAATATAAAAGCCACCAAATTTCAAAACCATTTTTCTATCCTTAATCTTGTTGACATCCTCATTTTAAACATGTAAATTACAACTTCATCGAGATATATTAATACCAAATCAAAGCTTGGAAATTCATCAATATATATCATTCCCAAACCAAAGCTTTCATCTTTCATAAGATATAGTATTCCCAATCCAATCCTCTTGCATATATCATGACACAGGGCACATCACCACCATCAATCTCATCAACCAGCAAACACTAGATTTTAACCTAACAGGGGGAAACACATTTGGTTTTTTTTTTGGGTGTGTATTATATTGTTATTGATTGTTTTTTATGTATTTTATTATCTCTATTTTTGTGTCTATGTCAATCCATATTCATTTGGAATCATTGTGATCATGGTTTCCCATATCATGGTGCATCCTACCACATTTTATATCAACATAAAGCTTTCTCAAATATTTATAATTATGTGCGAGATTGGTAGCATATTGCAACTCATCATTTACCTTCCTACACATCATTTTAATAATCCATAATATTATCCCACAATCCATTTTTAATTAACCATACTCATTGACTAATTATGCCTCATAATAAAATAAGTGTCAATCCATCCATCATATTATCACATACATCTATAAATACACATAGAATTCATGATATCCATTAACATGAACATTCACCATTAACTCATGAAATTTCTTTACCCATTTGATCTATGACTGAAATAATTTTAATCAATCATCACAAATTAACAATACATCAAGACATATCATTCACAAATCCACCCTCTTACATATATATTTACATGGGGAAAATCAAAGGATATTGATTTATTAGGATATATCATTATCAAATCTAGCCTATTATATACATCATTTCTTGGTGTTAAGCATGGGATATACTGAGAGGGGGGGTGAATCAGTATATCATATATCTTATAAAACTTTCCTTTTATAAAATTCCATTTAATCAAACATTCAAGATATGCAATAAGACTCAAACAATAAACATCACACAAGATAGAGAGAGACACTAGATATAACGTGGAAACCCAATGTGGAAAAAACCACAGAGAATAATCTCAAGTATATTAGTGAGAACAAACCCAAAGGAGCACCATACCCCTTTGTCGAGTACCAACCTCAGCTACAATTCGTGAGCACCAACCCACATGAGCTTCAAACCCCTTTACCGAGCACCAACCCACAACATCACCAACCCCTTTGTGTATACCACACACCTATCTCTCAATATTGATATCTCAACAAATGATAGATCAATACAAAATCTCCTTCCTCTCTCTCACCTTTGCTCTTTTAAGCTAGATATAACAAATACAAATCATATTCATCTCTCACAATTGCTCTTCTAAGCTAGTTATTACAATATCAAATCAACCTCTCTCTTCCATATTACAAATGGCTACTCAAGCCTTTATCTATAGCTTTCCAAATGACCTTTGGCCTTCTCCCTTTGTGACCCTTCAATCCTCATGGAAAATGGTGCCAATCTTGGATGACCCTTCATATTCAAGCCTTTGAAAAGTCATGTGGTGACCCTTCATGACCAAAAATGTCCTTCCCACTTTTGTCCTTATCTTTGGTGACTTTTCGTATTCCTCAAAGTGTCCCTTCATGAGAAATTTCACCCTTACTCTTTTGTCTTCACTTGGTGACTCTTGGTATTCCCCAAAATGACTCTTCATAGGAAAATGCATCCCATCCTTCTTTTGTCCTTACCCCATGGCTCTTCGACTTCTCCATGGGCCCTTCTTTTGTCTCATATGCAACTAAAAATATATTCGTTAATATTAAATAAATATTAACTCATATTAGCCAAGATATATTTATTACAAACAACATTAAATGAAATGGGGCCTTTATCACCAATAATGCTAAACCTTTGACATCAATGACAATATTACCAATAATCTCCCCCTTTGTCATTGATGGCAACCTCAATCCTGAAACTACCACATCCTATCACCTGCACATACTATCATCTAAAAAACATATAGTAACTCCCCCTTACTATAGCAACCTGTACCTGTACCTATTATTCTCCCCCTTTGACATCAATGGCAAAGGGCCTACCTGGAGCTAACACTTAGCTCCCCCTCACTTGATGCTGAACATCAATGGCAGAAAGTAATAGAAATTACTCCCAACTCATCTTGCCGATCTTTGAATGTATCCTTTGATAGTGCCTTTGAGAAGATATCTGACAATACATACACATTGTTCCCTGTCCTTTGAGCAACTGTAATCAACTCATTTGAATCTTTTCTTCTAATCTCACAACCTTCTTTATGAAACCTTAATTTGTATCCTTGATCACAAATTTGACTAACACTTACTAGATTATGCTTAAGACCTTTTACATACAAAACATTTTTAGTCTTAGTTCTACCATAATCCAAACTCAAAGTACCTTTTCCTGCTATCCTTGTAGTGGTTTTATCTCCGAATCTTATTGTACCACCATTGATCTTCTTTAGAGATATGAATTTACTTTTATCTCCTATCATATGCCTCAAACATCTGCTATCAATTAACCATGGCTGATCTTTACCTCTCATATGCAAAGCTATCTACACCATCATAGAATCTTCAGGTTGTTTCTTTTACCATGAACATGTCTGAACCTTCTTCTTAGTGAATGGAGCTTTGACACTCTAATCTTTTTTCTTGATGAATGGAGCTTTGAAACTCTGATCCTTCTGAACTAACTCGAACATGCTTCTGCAATACTGAGCTATGTGTCCAAAGTTGTTGTACTTGTAGCACACTATGGTCTCTTCATCAAAGCTAATAGAGGAGCAAAAGAGTTGTGGCTTCTAATTGAATCCACTTGACTTTTCTTCTCCTTATTTTTGAAATTGTTAGCTCTTTTCCTACATTCTAATTTCTTATGACCATATCCATTACAATAAAAACAATAGCCATAAAAATAAGACTTGTCTGTATATCTCTGCCCTGATTGCCTTTTGTAGCTTTGTTCCTTCCAGCCTTCTCTGTTTGGAATATCCTTTGTGTTCATCACTTCTCCCCTTTTTGTTTCCTCTTGTGTAAGAGCTTTAGGATAGCTCTTTTTATTTTCAAAACTAATACCTGTCTTATCTGAATATGCTTTTTGACTTTCCAATATCTTATTCAGCATGTTAATGCTATCTTCAAATTTTGAATCACTAACTACTTTATCACTAACTGCTTTCTTAATATCTTATTTTAAAGAGGCAATTTCAATAACATACCTTTCACAATCTTTTCTTTCTATTTCCAACTATGTTGTGAGATCTTCTTCATTCTTCTTGGCTTCTTCAAAGTGTGCTTGTAGATCTTCAATCATTTCTTTTGACTCTTGTTCATTTTTCTCGATCTGGCGCTTTAATCTTTGATTCTTCTTCTGAACAGCGTCTAACTCTTCTAAGGCACAATTGAGCTCTCTTTCCATATTCACTTCAGCTTCCTCCTCTTCTTCTTCTTGATCATCTTCATGTATGGCCATGAATAGAATCTCTTCTTCTTCTGAATCGCTGACTCCACTATCTTTACCTAAGCTAGGATCTTTAGAATACAGGGTCTTCTTCTTGAATCCCTTCTTAGATTTGCCTTTGAAATTCTTCTTATATGTAGGCTTTTCTTCTTCATCATCATTAACCTTATCTAGGCATCTAGCTGAAAAATGTCCAATCTTTCCACAATTAAAACATTTAAAAGGTAAATGTCCTTGATATTTACCTGTTCCTCTTTTCGGCTTGTGAATGAAAAGTGCTCCGTTGTCATCTTCATCATCACTGGAACTATCACTTGATTCTTGAATCTTAGCTTTATCTTTCTTTGATGTATTGAAAGCCACTTATCTCTTTGAGGGTTTATCTTGTTCTGTCCGCATCTCATATGCCATGAGAATACCATGAAGCTCATCCATCTTTAGCTTGGCTAAATTCTTCATCTCCTCAATTGCTGAAACCTTTGCATCATATTTCATTGGTAGAGATCTCAAAACCTTTTGTACCACCATTGACTCATCCAATGTTTTTCCAAGACCTTAAATCTAATTTACAACTTGATCAACTCACAAAAGATAACTTGCTATATCTTCTTATTCTTCCATCTTCAAACTTTCAAACTGCCTTCTAAAAGTCTGCAACTTAGCTTGCTAAACCTTTCCATCACCTTCTTTTCTACTGGAGTAATTGTAGATATATGTGGCTCTTCATATTCCTCCACCACTAATTTCCATATGTTGACTCCAAGGGCCATCAAATAAACCTTCATTCTCATGCTTCAAAAAGCATAATTCATCCCATCAAACAAAGGTGCCTTATTTGTAGAAAATCCTTCCTGTGACCCAACCATCGTGCTTTCCCGATCTACCTTCAAGCTATAAAACTTTTCAAAAAGGAACTTGCTCTAATATCAATTATTAAGCATAGGATATATTGAGAGGGGGGGTGAATCGGTATATCATATATCTTATAAAACTTTTCCTTTATCAAATTCCATTTAATCAAACATTCAAGATATGTAATAAAACTCAAACAATAAACATCACACAAGATAGAGAGAGACACCAGATATAACGTGGAAACCCAATGTGGGAAAAACTATGGAGAACAATCTCAAGTATATTAGTGAGAACAAACCCACAGGAGCACCATACCCCTTTTCCGAGTACCAACCTCAGTTACAATTCATGAGCACCAACCCATAGGAGGTTCAAACCCCTTTACCGAGCACCAACCCAGCTACTATTCGTGAGCACCAACCCACAGGAGCACCAACCCCTTTGTGTATACCACACACCTATCTCTCAATATTGATATCTCAACAAATGATAGATCAATACAACATCTCCTTCCTCTCTCTCACCTTTGCTCTTCTGAGCTAGATATAACAAATACAAATCATATTCATCTCTCACAATTGCTCTTCTAAGCTAGATATTACAATATCAAATCAGCCTCTCTCTTCCATATTAAAAATGGCTACTCAAGACTTTATTTATATCTTTCCAAATGAGCTTTGGCCTTCCCCCTTTGTGACCCTTCAATCCTCATGGAAAATAGCACCAATCTTGGATGACCCTTCATATTCAAGCCTTTGAAAAGTCATGTGGTGACCCTTCATGACCAAAAACATCCTTCCCACTTTTGTCCTTATCTTTAGTGATTTTTCGTATTCCTCAAAGTGTCCCTTCATGAGAAATTGTGCCCTTACTCTTTTGTCTTCACTTGGTGACTCTTGGTATTCCCAAAAATGACTCTTCATGGGAAAATGCGTCCCATCCTTCTTTTGTCTTTACCCTGTGGCTCTTCAACTTCTCCATGGGCCCTTATTTTGTCTCATATGCAACCAAAAATATATTCATTAATATTAAATAAATATTAACTCATATTAGCCAAGATATATTTATTACAAACAACATTAAATGCAATGGGGTCTTTATCACCAATAATGCTAAACCTTTGACATCAATGACAATATTTCTAACACTTGGGTAGATAAAATATTTTAGATTTATAGGGATGCATCATTCCCAATCCAATCCCTTTTATATATCATTTCATGGAGAAAACCAAAAAATTCAAACCATGAAAACATTAAATCAAGTGTGTTAATATCCTCCATCCATAACGTTTATATCCTTTATCATCACACTATGCATGATATATCATGACATAGGATCTCATATCAGGCCCAAATAATTTTTATTCACCCCCACCCCTCTATTTAACCCTAATTATCCATCTTAACCCCCTCTTTTCATATTTAGAGCTCATTTTTATCTTTCATCATTATATGTCATCTCAAATGGGAATCATCTATAACAAATTCTCCACCTACTCTCATCCATCTCCCTAACCATCATGTCACTAGGGGCATCCTCATGCATCCATCCTTCTTCCTCTAAATTATTTAAAAATTTATTATTTCTCATAATGCAAACCCCTTTCAAAGATGGTAAAAATATAGACACTTAATTTTCATCACTTTTGACACTTTCAATACCTTGTTATCGACATCTATATTAATCTTTAGTCACAATTATTAATAATTATTCATATCTAAACCATAATTTGAATATCATTCCATCCATAATCCCATCATTCCATAACCTTAATCCCATCGTCAACAAATTCCTAACCTAACCACAATATACCACCACCCGTAATCAATTAATCCTATCACACCATCATCCCATATACATTCCACCAAAATAAGACATGGATTAATGAAATAATTAATCCCATTATTTATTTGATTAGTCCTAAGAAAAAATTGATGCACATCTAAAATATAAAAATAAATAAAATAATTAATCGTTAAATAACTCTAATAATCACATATCTCAATCTAGTAAAATCCCCAAATCAAGAGACAAAATATAATCACACATGTACCTCAATCAATCAATCCAATACATTTATAACCCCTCATATTTATGAGTCAACTCCCTTCATTCAATTAGGATTTTGACTCAATCCAAATCCTTCTTTTTGAATTAGATCTAACCATTCATTTCCCTTTCTAAAATATATAAATTGGACCATTAATTCCCCTTTCTAAAAGATGATATTTATTTTAGATAAGGGAATGAATGGCCCAATTTATATATAAATCAAGATAAGAGAATCTTTAGGAAATCATGCTAGTTTGATAATCCATCATTAACATCATCTAAAAAATCATGAATTAATGAATGTTATATTTTATCAAATTGCTTACACAGTCAATTGAGTAACTATAACCATTTTCAATTTAAGCACGATTGATGCAATAAAAGATGATATTTATTGGTAGGTTAAGGTAAAATATTATGTTTCTACTCTTTTAATCTTAATCTAAGTGCATTGTCTTTTTAGATTTTAAATATCATGTCTTTTTGAGTTTATAACTTGTAATTACTTTAAAATTTAAATGTGTACACTTAGTGTTGGTTGTAAACAACCCAATGCATTCGGATAATCTATTAGTAAAAATTAGGCTTTGTTAAATGTAAATGGGTTTATTAACCCTTGTTAAGTATTAAAATCACAACAGTAAAATTGATAATTTCACTAGCTATCAGATCATGGTATTGAATTAATATTTATAGAACAACTTAATAATAATTTTCAATATTGAAACTTATGATAGAAGTAAACACTCATTAAGATGATAAGCATATTATCTTTTGAACATTTTAATTATGATTTGTATTTTATTTATTGATTCATAAGCATTGTATCTTTAACAAAATGGCATCTTGCCTTCAAATGAAAAATCACACTATGGCACATTGGGAATAGTGTGTTGGATATTTAAGACTAATCATTGTTAAAGTTGATTAATTAACGAAATTTTGTATATCAAAATATAAAACCTTGAGATATGGAACCTATATCTCACTTGTACACAATTTAGGATAATAAAACACCAGGTAATGAAAATTAAACTTGTACTAAGTAGTTAAGCACCTTGAAAGAAATGTTGGGTCTTTTATTATCCAAATTATTGTTTAGTTTTGTTATTATTTATTTACAATGTATTAGTTTGTTATTTTTATGTTTATATTAAGAGTTGGTTCACAAAAATTAGTTGCATCTTGTAACCACCTATAAAAGCTTTATAGGCTTTTACCCTCCTTGTAAATAATTAACCCGATATAATATATTATCACATTTTTATCAAATGATTTATTTCCAATGTAATTTCTTAATTATTCTCCTATTACCCTTAGGCCATCAGTAGAATTAGAGCTAGTTAAAAATAATTTATTGGTAAATGTGAAGCTCGATAAAAATGGATTTTAATTAAAACTCATGTGACACCAAACTTTTAAAGATAAATGTATAAGAGGAATAATATCAAGGTTTGAGCTTAAAAATCCTTTTAAAATCTTTTTCACTGCATTATATAGTCAAATCTCACTTTTTATGACCTATCAGGCTTCCAAATTTGAGATTTTATTGTTCAAAACTCTAAAACCCTATTTTGTATGACCTATCACCAAAATAATTCAGCCCTCAAATTATTTTACATGGACCAACCTTCATTTGTAGACATGAAAATTGATTTACATGCTCTAAAATATCGTTTGTATAGATTTTAGAGATTATAAGCCTAGTTTATGAATGGTAGGCATTTAACTGTTGAATACAAGTTTCAATGTAATTTTGGTGTCTATTTGAATCAGTTACATGCATTTAAACTTAGTTATAATTTCTTTGTAAATAATGAAGACCCCTTTCTACACTTGTATGGCCTCTCCCTAAAGTTGTATGGCTTCCATATAAAATAATGACATCCCATTAGATTATAATATTGATATAAATGTGTATTTCAAGCTAATATTCCATAAAATATCTATGTGTATGGCCTCCATCCTAACTTGTGGTGTTTTTATAGATTTTTGGGAGCATTTGGAGTAAATATGGGCATGTATGCAACAACACTTGTATGCAACACATGTAGCACACAAATTACAGCATAGTAAGTGAATTGTAATAATTTATTTATCATAAATATGCTTTTAAAATATTTTTTGTGGACTCTACCTGTAATGTCCCTTGCTTAGGGTCTCTTTTTTTATTAACAAAAGCTCTGATACCACTGTAATGTCACTTACTTAGGGGCTCCTTTTCCCTATAGAAAACTCTATAAGCTCTGATACCACTGTAATGTCCCTTTCTTAGGGGCTCCTTTTTTCTCCAAAAGCTCTGATACCACTATGATATCCCCTTCAAATAAGGAATATAAAAACACTAAAGCTCTAATACCACTGTAATATCCCTTCGGATACCAAAACAAAAGCTCTGAATTGCTTATCTATATTTCTGCAAAATATCTTCAAATAGATAAATAAATCACAGTATAATCTCTTATTTATTCACTCATATGCTTATAATAGAGATCCTCTATCAAGTATACAAATAATATTGAAAGAACAGTCTTAATAGCCTGAGTATTCCATGAACTGGGAAAGAAATCTGGATCTGGTGCGTCTCAGCCTGCTATGTCAAAAACACAATCGCCGACTTCGGTTATACTACCGTCGTCGGTCGACTAGGGTCGTTAACCTGCCGATGTCAGTGAGAGGTTGACCGATGTCGGTCTCTGTAGGTCTCTGCCCACCGATGTTGGTGTCTAATATTTTTTGTTGATGCGTATGGATTTTCACAGATCTGTACGGACTTTGTACGGCCACCAATCTAGCACAACCTGTATGCTTGATCCTAATCTGAAGAACTATGGGCTAATACAAAGGATCTATATCTGGATAATTATTGAATGAAGATCAAAATAAATAAATACCTATAACCCTTGTGATAGCTTTTGTGTGAAGTTATCTCTCAAACCTATAAAACCCTGTGATAACTTCTGTATGAAGTTATCTCTCAATTTGGCAATAGATCGGTTGATCTCTCACAACCTCTGAATCACACACAATGAAGAGTTGACGTTCTTCAATGCAAATGGAATCCTGGAACCCTTGGCTCAGTCTTCACAGAAGAATTTCTTAACAAAATCAATATCAATAATCAATTCATGAATACAAACTCTCTCCCATGAGAAACCCTTATACCCTCCAAAGGTGTGCTTGCTAAAATTAGATTTCCTTAAATTAGACTTAGGGTTTCTTAAATTAGAATTAGGGTTTTTTAAAATTAGACCCAAAATATTAATAATTAATAATTAATTAATATTTAATTAAAATTAGACCAAATAATGAATATTTGATTAAATCAATCAAATATTAATATCTCCCTTAATTCATGTCCAAAAGAGCCTGAACGAAAGCCAAGCCCAACTCCATCAAGACCCTCTATCCATCCCATTAGCCTACGAGGGTCACATAATAGGCTAACCATCAACTCTAGACATGTCAACTAAAAAGGGGACATGACAATCCACCCCTCCTGAAATTGCTTGCCCTCAAGCAATCGTTGAATGGTAAACCAATCAATCCACCTGGATCCCAAATGTAGTCATGATCTCTGCCACTGTCAATCAACACAAACTCCAGGCCATGTCCATCACAACTCTCATCCAGTGGCGTCACATTATCCCTAATACCATCCCAACATCCAATCCAAGAACGGAAATCAACTGGCAACTCAAGTGAACTCCTCACCTGCATAATATCTGAATTTGGAATGTAAATGCTAGACATACTCGTATCATCATCAACATGTGACCCGCCTATAACAGAAAGCTTAGTCCCTACCACATGTGCTAACTCCTGAACTAAACTCACCTCAAGACAAAGCTCGTCCACATGTCTCTCCTGTGTTGGTGCCAATGTGCACTCGGTAGCGCACTCTCCCATATCGTGTGGTATGAGTCTCTCCATCTGATGAAAAAATATATTTTTAATGTTGCTGCCCCGTATAGCCTTAAGAATATGTGTCTTCCCACCAACATCAAAATGAACCTCCATGTCCTTAATACAAAGAGCGACTTCCTCAAGGGAATGAAGCCACTTCATACCCAAGACTAAGTCTATGTCCCCCATGTTCACCACATAATAATCAGCGTTGAACTCATAGTCGTTCAATCACAATGGGAGGTCTCTAATCATCTGCTCACACCTAAGAGTGTGACCATCAGCCACCTTAACTTTAATGCCCCCAAAATCTTTAGTAGTGAGTCCACGCTTCTCCACAAATCTAGCATCTATAAAATTATGTGTGGATCCTGTATCAAGAAGGGTGATGACCTTTTGTCCTGCCAAAACTCCACAAAGTCTGAATGAATCATCTGACTGAATGTTGGATAGGCATGCCTCCTATATGTGTATCTCTAAATCTACCTCTGCCTTAGGCTCCTCAAGACTATCCTGCTATTTAAAATCTTCTAATGTTGAATCCTCATAATACGCCCACATCACATGATTTGCCTTGCCCTTAGGCCTCAAAGGACAGTCGTGGTTGGCATCATATGGACCTTTGTAGTAGAAGTAAAGCATTTTCTTGCATAGATCATTAAGAGCCTCTCAATCCAAAGGTGGTGTTGCTAGGTTAGCCTTTGAATCATTCTTAACACCTGATTTATCTTTATTGAAATCTAATCCCTCTCTATCCCCCTCAGAGCACTTATGGTCCCTGGATGAAGAAGTACCTTGGGAGTTAAATCTACTAGATGGGGCTGCCATCTCCATGCTACGCGCCTTCTTCATAGCTAGCTGTAATGAAGAAGGATCAAAGACCTTGATCCAACCTCTCAATGGCTCAGTCAATCCCTCCATGAAGAGTACTACCAATCTACGCTCTGAAATATTTGGCACCATGACTGCCAATTGCTGAAACTCACCAATGAAGGACTCCAACTTACCTGTTTGTTTCAACTATGCCAGATCTTGAAAGTAAACCTCAGGATCTTTCCTATCAAACCTCTCAACCAACCTATCCATGAAGTCCTGGTACTCTGTCACTTGGTTGTGCTAAAGTGTTACCATACCATGGTACCACCAATCATGAGCTACTCCATCCAAGTGCAAAGTGGCGTATTTGATGGCCTCTATCTCTGTCATTGGCCTCAATGCCAAGAATGTGTCAAGCTTATGAACCCAAGCTTGAGTTGTCATCTTGCCGCTACCATCAAAAGTAGTCAAAGAAAGCTTGCCAGTAGCCTTCTTCAACTCACTGAGTTGACCTCTAGGCCTCCTGTCCTATCTAACCAATCTATAGTGCTCTCTCCTCATATTAACAAAATGATCAAAGGACATCTTCTCCTAAATGTGAGGAGCTAATAAGTCCCACTCATTGCTTTCACCCATGAGAATATATACAAATTGGGAATCACCTGGTGCCTCCTCTGTTGGTGCTTCTTCTGGTTCATCCTGTACAAACGTAGGTTGTGTAGGTCTATCAGCGGTCTTGGAATGGGTCAGCTGTGGTCTCTGATTAATAGTAGCACTCCTATTATCTCCTTGTTCCCCATTCTATCTATCAGTTGGGTTCATCCTCCTTACCATAGTAGTAAGTGCCTAGAGTGCCTGTGTCATCTCACGAAAGACTTCTCTGGTACCCTGATCATCATTATGTCAGTGGCCCCTAGGTGGGCTATCCTCACGTCTGTCACTCATGATAATCGGCTGATGTTCTAACACCTGGGTACCTTCAAGCAAAGCTCTACTGTGTGTGTTATACCTGTGTGGTCCCAATTCTTGTGGCTACATAAGATTGTCAAACCCTCAGGATGGCAGGATTTAGCTCTGATACCACTATAATATCCCTTCAGATACCAAAACAAAAGCTCTGATACCACTGTAATATACCTTTGGATATCAAAACAAAAGCTTTGATACCACTGTAATGTCCCTTGCTTAGGGTCTCTTTTTTATTAACAAAAGCTCTAATACCACTGTAATGTGCCTTACTTAGGGGCTCCTTTTCCCTATAGAAAACTCTATAAGCTCTGATACCACTGTAATGTCCCTTTCTTAGGGGCTCCATTTTTCTCCAAAAGCTTTGATACCACTGTGATATCCCCTTCAAATAGGGAATATAAAAACACTAAAGCTCTGATACCACTGTAATATCCCTTCGGATACCAAAACAAAAGCTTTGAATTGCTTATCTGTATTTCTATAAAATATCTTCAAATAGATAAATAAATCACAATATAATCTCTTATTTATTTACTCATATGCTTACAATAGAGGTCCTTTATCAAGTATACAAAGAATATTAAAAGAATGGCCTTAATAGCCTGAGTATTCCACAAATTGGGAAAGAAATCTGGATGTGGTACGTCTCGGCCTGCTGTGTCAAAAACACAGTCACCGACGTCGGTTATGTTGCCGTCGTCGATCGACTAGGGTCGTTAACCTACCGACGTTGGTGAGAGGTCGACTGATGTCAGTCTCTGTAGGTCTCTACCCATCGATGTCGGTGTCTGATCTTTTCTGTTGATGCGTACAGATTTTCATGGATCTGTACAGACTTCGTACGGCCACCAATCTAGCACAACCTGTATGGTTAATCCTAATCTAAAGAACTATGGGCTAATACAAAGGATCTATATCTGGATAATTATTGAATCAAGACCAAAATAAAGAAATACCTGTAACCCTTGTGATAGCTTCTATGTGAAGTTATCTCTCAAACTTGTAAAACCCTGTGATAACTTCTATATGAAGTTATCTCTCAATTTGACAATAGATCGGCTGATCTCTCAGAACCTCTGAATCACACACAATGAAGAGTTGACATTCTTCAATGCAAATGGAATCCTGGAACCCTTGGCTCAGTCTTCACAGAAGAATTTCTTAACAAAATCAATATCAATAATCAATTCATGAATACAAACTCTCTCCCATGAGAAACCCTTATACCCTCCAAAGGTGTGCTTTCTAAAATTAGATTTCCTTAAATTAGACTTAGGGTTTCTTAAATTGGAATTAGGGTTTTTTTAAATTAGACCCAACATATTAATAATCAATAATTAATTAATATTTAATTAAAATTAGCCCAAATAATGAATATTTGATTAAATCAATCAAATATTAATATCTCCCTTAATTCATGTCCGAAAGAGCCCGAATGAAAGCCAAGCCCAGCTCCATCAAGACCCTCTATCCATCCCATCAGCCTACAAGGGTCGCATAATAGGCTAACCATCAACTCTAGACACATCAACTAAAAAGGGGACATGACTATCCATCCCGTCAGCCTACGAGGGTCGCATAATAGGCTAACCATCAACTCTGGACATGTCAACTAAAAAGGGGACATGACACTACCAAAGAATAAATGAGCCTCTTTTTCACATGCAAGTAACAACTCGTGAATTGATTTGACATTATTTTACATGCATATATATATTTATATATTATCCAAATAATAAAAATCAAGTTCATATGAAATATTCTCCACTCAAATTCCAAAAATTACTTGTAGAGGGGTTGGAAAATAATGTTTTTTTAGTTACATGAAATAAGAGAGGTCAAGAGTTCAAACATACAAAGCTTTCATTTTGGTCACAATTTTTTCAAATTCACTTAGTCACTATTTTTTGCAAAGGTGGTCTTATGAAAAGTCAATTTATAGGTTTTGGGGCATTTCAGACATAAATAGTTTATTTTGTGTTTTGAAGCTTCTTTATATGGTTTTTAGGACAAATATATTAAATGTTGTATAAAGGTGCATTTTTGGTAGAACTCCACACCTTCAAAATGATAATTTTCATTACGTCACCTCATTCTTTTACTTTCGAAGATAATAACTTCCTTTATAGGTCCATCATGATACTTGTGATTAAAAAAATGTAAGTGTCTCACTAGAGATTAAAGGATCCATTGGAGGCTAGAGGACTTTTCCCTTTCTTTAGTTAGTTATTCATTCAGAGTTTATGTTCAATGCTTGAATATAAATTTTGGTAGCAGTAGGTTACTTATTTCAGTTCCATTTTTGTAAATCTATCCATGATATTTTCAACATGGAGTAAACATTATTGTTTGATTTTATTTCTCTCATTTCATAGCTTCTCACCTCTTGCCTGATAGGGGATAATATATAGCATTGGTAGGTCTTTGATCATGTTTTAGTGATAGTACGAGTTGATAAGGGATGTTAGCACAAGAAATTTTAAGCAAAGGTCAACAACATTTATTAGACATCAAGAAGATGTACCATACAATGTATACGCTCCTTACTTTGACAGGCTTTTGGGTGGAGCCTTATGTGGATCGATGTAATTAGACAGGCTTTGATTATATTCTACTATAGTATGGTATGATGATTATAGGGGATGAGTAGGCCTTGATCATGTTTATCAACCTTCTATGCCTGAACTTGTAGGGTGGGCTTTTGTATGGATTGATTTCAATTTTGGTCAATACCAGGATATATAGTACACCAATTATAGTTATTTTAGAGTTTCCTTGATGAATTCAAAGTCATTTCTACATTTATTTCATATTATATACCCATTTGTAACAATGGGGAGTTTTTTGGGTTTTTTATGATCCAAACTATTATTTATTTACTATGTCTTTGTTTGTTAGTTTTATGTTTGAATAAAGAGTTGGTTCATAAAAATTGGGTGCATCCTGTAACCACTATAAAATATTTATAATATTTTAACCTCATTTTAATTAATTAACCTCATATAATATATTATCACATTATTTCAAATGACTTATTCCCATTTTAATTTCATAGTTATTCCTCTATTGCCCCTGGGCCACCAAGAAACTAGTTTAAGTATAGATGCTAAAATCATTATTACAATTTATGAGGGTATAAAAATAATATATATGGTTGTAAATTTTGATAAAAAATGGTATTGATCATGTTATTAGGTTATGCCTTAGATTGGAAACAAAGTTATGCTTAACATGCATAGAATCTCACTATTGGGATTAGCATTTGGTCCAAATTTTGACTTGTAATTATGTAATAGTGAAAATATCCTATGTGTGTAAAATGGATATATAAGACTAGAATTTATATTAAATTATTTTATTAACCATGTAGCATTGTGAAATGAACATTGAAAACTCTGTACCTATGGGTTATATAAATTTATAATTTCACCAATGTTAATCCATGATTTCAATCATAGAGTATACACTAATCAATGAGTTATAATGAATTTAAGGAGCCCCTAATGTTCACCTAAAATAATTTTATCTTATGCATATGAATAAAGTCATATTATGAATGTCACATCATTATAGAAAGTATTTTAGTAGGAAATTGCGTTCTAAATTATTCTATCTTTTGGGATTCTCTCTGCTCTATTAATTCTTCACATATAACACCTTGGGGGAAATGGTAATGCCACTCTTAGTGGATGAGAGGAGTTTAAGGGATAAGAAAGGCTATGTTATTGGATGAAAATACCTCCAATTAGTTTCTTTATGTTTAGTTATCTATATGATTCTAGACAATAATGATGATCTATAGACATTTGGTGGATTTTATTTATATAGACTTTTTCATTTGTGATAATATTTAACATGTGATAAGATTTTTATATGGAAATATGAAATCATGTTTTAGTAATTCTATTGTAAATAATTGAAATTTATTATTTAATAGTAGAATATGAATATTAACTTATTATCCTTGTGCATGGTTGTATATGTAGCTACAAACAAATGAAAATTATGGATTACATTTATTCTATTTAATCACTTACTTTGAAGTTTTTATGGAAATGAATATAATTTTGAATTGTGAAGGTATTACTTATAGGGTAAAATTGTAAACCTAAAAGTGGAAGTAATATTGAATGTTATTCGCATATAAATGTATATCCTAATATGAAAATATGTAACTAATATTGGATAAACATAGTAAGAACACTTTGTTTGTAATTAAATTTAATGAATTATTAAATTTTATATAGGATAATACAATTATCATGATTATAAATTAATCTTCATTTAGTTTTCATGTTCAATTACAACATGGTGAATGTTTTTTTAGTTTTAAAAGTAAGGACCAGTAAGAAACCTTTTAGAGTGATAAATAATTGTTTTTTAAATGTATATTTTTTAAGTACATGAGCGAATGATTCTTACATTATGGTATCAAATCCTAGGTTAAACACTTGGAAATTGTTTCTCATTTAAGTTTTAATGTACACAATAATCATCTTTTTTACAAGAACTAACTAATTTAATAAGATAACTTCTCATACTTTTATTTAGGAGAAACACATTATGTTCTGAAAAATAAGACTTGTAAATTGACTTTGGTAGGAAATATAGGACACATGTAATATAAAATTCTAGGAGAACATTTATGTCATAGAGACCTAAGGTATGTGAAGTGAGATATGAAGTTGATTATTAAGTGATGGGAAGAATCTTAGTTAGCTTCACTATGACTCAACAATTATAGAGTAAAGAAAAGATAAGGGAACCTATCCATTCCATTATTATGGCCATAAGCGTGTGTATCTTGTAATGTGTTATTAATTATGTTTATACACATTTTAAATGTATAATTTATATTTCCTATTCATCATCATACTTTCTAAGAGTTATATAGAGTATCAATAATATTAACTTATGCACATTGTCCTTTTGTAGATTCTCTAACACCTTTCTCATGAAAGAGGAAATCATTATCTCGATAGGAGAAACGTAAAAGGGATATAAAATTATTTTTGTAAACTCTCCTTATCTTATTTTTGGATTTAGTGATGATATCTTATGTTATTGATACTATTATCTAGGGTAAAATTATTGATCGTTATTAGTTGTTATAAATAAATATTGTAATAAATTTAAAACAAATCAATTCTTGAAGTAGAAGGAAAATAATTATATTTTCTTAAATTATAGAGTGAGAATTTTATCTTAAGGATGATATAAACATTACCTTTTTCCAATGATAGGAAGTCAAATGGAAAGGGTGCACCTAGTTTTCTTATAAACTTTTATTCCAAATATATTCCTTAATTAATAGAATAGTTAGAAAATTTTGAGAAAGTCTTTTAATACTTTTCCATTTGCCTATCTTATCAATCTTAAGTTAACTAAGACATCATAATGGTATTTTTTCAAGCTAATACAGATGTCACTTCCTTATTTTTATATGCTAGATTATAAATGCATTTGTCTATGATTAGCATTGCATAACATAATTAATAATGGAAATGTTGGTTTATGTGAAATCATGGCTATCAAAGATTTATTTATTTAATTTATATGATTTTGGTTCAATGATTTTTTTTATCATCATTTTATAATTATAAGACTAAGCTAATTAATTAAAATATATAGAAGTTGTAAAACTATGTGGATTAATTGTTATGTATAATGTTTTTACAAAGTGTATTTAATCCTTGAATGATTTTTGGGAGCTTCAAATCTAGATGAATGGCTAATGATAGTGTCATATGAGAGCCTAATAGGCCTGAATTGTACTCTACAGTCTTGAGCATGTATGAGACATACATGAGGTGTTTGTGGAGATTTGAGACCTTGAAAAGACTAATAAGGTTAAAATATGAATATGGAGTCTTAAATAATGTATCAAGTATTATTTAAATGACCATATATCTTCCATTTAAATCCCAAAACACAACTAAGACCCTAAAATGCTTACTTGCAAGTGGACTATTCAGTTAGGTTGCCTTTCAAACCTGTAAAAGGGGAGAAAATGTGAATTAAGAGTGATGTCTTAGTTGAAATTTAATACGAGTAGGGTATTCATGAGTTCATGTATAATATATTATATATAATTTTATGACTTAAACTAGATAACAAAGATGATAGTCAGATTGACATCACATAGGCCTACATAGTACACTGAGTAGAATTAATCACCTTTGGTGAATGATAAGAAAAAGAAAACCTAGATATAGTTTTATACTCTCATATGGGATGGATAAAGAGTATTAAATTCATTTCATAAATTTTATAGACACCAAACCTCTTCAATAAGAACAAAACTATACCATTAGGGCTAGACATGCCTAGTTGCATTCAAACCCTCATGGTATAAACTCATGTTGTAGAAATCTTGATGGGAGACTAACGTCTATAGTACATTATTAATAATCATGAATGGATCAATTATAATTGGTGATGAAGTTATCATGGTCACATAATACACTTTAAGGTCTTTTGATGAAGTGATTGTCTCTCATTCTGTACACATATTCCTCTCTACCCAAGAGAACACCTTGAGAAGCTCAGATCTCCTTAGAGGAGTTTTGTTAAATAAAATGGAAATTGGAGGTAATAGGGGGATAGTAATAATACATTCTCATTATAATATTTTCTAAATTGAAGATGTATAGTCTATGAATAAGTGACTAAGAGAGAAAGACAGTCATAGATGGCTTACTTGAGCCTGAGAGGTCACCAAATTATTTTGAGATATATTATGAGGTTGTGAGTGGGAATAAATGATGTTTATAGGTTGTGTATGGTTCCCCCTACTTTCAATTTTTGGCATTAGGAGAGATAAATAGGACATGTCTTGTATGAATCATTGTTAAGATCCTAAGACACCTTCAAGCTGCCTAAAAGATGAAATATGACTAGATGAGAGAGAAAAAATTTATAATACCTCTAGATTAGTTGGATGACCTATTAAAATACCAAAAACATGTCTTAAAATCCATTAATCATCATAGTTTTCTATTGGTTGGTACTTGCAGGTATGAAATTGTATGGAATAGGCCAAAAAGTATTATTTTAAGCTACTTAGGAGGTCTTTAGTAGGTGTCAAAAGCTGAAAATTGGCATGGATTATATTAAGTTGGTTATAAAAGTAAATCACTTGTTTTTTTAATGATTCACATGTGTGGGAAGCTTATTAATCCAAAATTTAATCTCTAGGTAGGGAGGCCTAATTAAGACCTAGTTAAGAGAGAGAAACAAATGAAAATAATACTTTCACTCACTCTCAGGACTTGAAGATTAGTATGGAGATATAAATACATATTATGTACTTAAATTTTCCTTTAGTTTCCCATTACCATCCATACAATTATCTACACAAGGAGGTTTGTATGATTTTAGGGCTATAAGGAATGAGGCCAAAATTGATATTTTGGTGCAAAGCAAACTCTTGAGGATAGTTTGAGACACGGAATGAGTTATTACGGGTATGGTATGATGTTAATAGACCATCGATATAGAGAGAAAAAAAAATTATAATATGAATTCAATTTTTGACACTTGTAAGCAAGATTGACATAGTGAGATGAAGAGATTTCTAGACACCTAGCAAGAGAATGAAGTGATGTGTTAAAGAGAAATTGAAGAGATAAGTTGAAATGTGTCAAGAGTAGATAAAATACGTAAATCAAGATGATATAATCATCAAGAAGTCAAATTTTCATTCCACAAGACAAGGCAAAGGATAGTTTTGGAGAACTAGTCAAGGTGTCAAGCAAAATTAAAACATCCATGCCACTTGGATTAGAAAAGAATATTAAAAAGTCTAAAACTTGTATTTGAAGACTTGATAGGGTAGTTTAAAACTCTTTTCTTGTTTTAAATCCTTTTAAACACTCATCTCTCTCTCTCTCCTAGGCCCTTCTCTCCTTCTTCTCTCACTTTCTCTATATTTTGAGCCTTAATTGGCTAAGTTTGTATCCTCTACCTGGGTATGGAGAAGCCCAAGACATTTTCAGATTTTGATCAATGCATAATAACCTAGTTTTACCTTTTCCATGGAATGGTTTCAATATGCATGCTTTATTATTTGATATTTCTAAGTGATAGTCTTACTTCCTTGTCATGATTATCCTTGTTTAACATTCATGTTCAATTTGGAATCCTTTTTATAGGTCTATTAAAGTTTTCAAATGGAATGTGTAGGGTTTTAGTAAGTTGTATTTTCATTAATATCATGTCATGACCTCTTTACTAGTTGTCCTAGCTTAGGCTTGTTTCATAAACCTTCATGAGAAACATTGATGTAGAGATAAAAATTTAGATTAGAGTTATTTTTAGATTAGTCTCTTGTTTGAAGTTCAATTACATTTAGTTGGTAGTGATCAGATCATATTTGGTGCATCACCTCCATTAGAGTAAGTTTCTCTCCTTTTTCCTAGCAAGTGTTAGAGTAGTGTTTGAACCTAAGTGATTCATCAAGGGGAGCTATCCCTTTAAACTAGAGATTCACCTCTCCAATAGGGTACACAAAACCTTGAGGTGTTTACATGTTACATAAAATTTTGAAAGCTTGAACTACCTTCCAAAGGGTGAAAATTTGATTGATAATAGGTTCCAACACATTTCTTGTCTTGATGTTATAAATACCAATATTGTAAATTAAGATTTTTGCATCCCTTGATGAATTTTATATTATATACAATTTCAATTCAAATTAGGTTCGATCACCCCAAATTATCCATTAGTTTAGCTAAGTAACCAAATTATTCTTTGAGTTCTTCATGAAGTACCAATTCCATAGTGATTCAAGGAAGCATCATCTCCAAGCAATGTCATAAGATCAACTTTAATTTCACACATATAGGTGTACTCATTCCTTTTTATTTTCAATCTATTAAATTTGAGTTACATTTCAATTTTATATTTCATATTCATACATTAACTAGTTTTTAAATAATTGCATTATTTTCCATGGAATACCTTACATGATTAGAGCTTTATCCCAAAGGAGAAATGTGTTGTACACACTCAAGTATATCTTTCCTTTTACTATAGTAATTTCATTTCTAGACTAAATGAGGGTGTGGGGGGGATGTGGAATGTAGTCACTCAAATATGGTCATGAATACTTAATAATGTTATTTTTATCCTAGTTTCACTTTTGAAATTGACATGAACACTTAATTTAGAGATATTCCACAACCTCATTATATTCTAAGTGTATACATATAATTCCAATTGCCTCATTCTTATTACCAATATCATGTTAACTTATCCTACTAATCATATTAATTAATAAATTATTATTCCTATTATTATCTATTTATATTCATTAACCTAACATTTCCTATATTCTCCATATTAGACACTAACCTTAGACTTCCTACATGTCAATTAATCATGTCATTAAGCCTCTTATTACACCCTGATTAAGTCATTAACATTCAATTTCATTATTTTATAATTTTAAATTATAAATCCACCTACCTCCAACATATAATCCTAAAAATATGATTTATAATCCTTTACTTAACTTTTATTAACAAGTGTAAACACATCTAGAATCCCCTAATACTCTCTTAGATCCCCACACCACTTCTACTAAGTTTTTCTAATGAATTTCTAATTCCTTGGAAATTAAGTGAGTCTTCCACATAGTAGTTTTTAAATTCATAAAATAATCTCCACCATTTATTTGACTCCAACTTAGATCAAATCTAACCATCCATTATTATCATTACCTTATATATAACCACCCCTCCCCCATGCATAAGCCATTAAGAATTTGTGAAATTACATGCTACCAATTTATATACTCCATATCCATTGTCAAGTCTTGATATTTTCTTAGTTTTAATGCAACACATATATAGGTTGAAAATGCAACATCACTCTAGAAAAACATGATTTTTTCTTCTGTAATCATAAATTCATAGTAGCTAGCCATGATATTTTTATGACCCCTAAAAGTAACTATGATGATCGGACTAAGCATCTATCAACATTTTACCATATCACATCTATAATTATATGATTTTTTTTAATTTTTAATGATATTTTTCACTATAACATTAACTTCATTTCTCACTTTGAGTTGTTTGTGTAGGTTAAAAAATATATCTACAGACTCATAACATTCAACTACATAAGATCGACATTAATGACACTAATCATGAATTTGTTTCTTTTTGTGAGGTGTTTGTGAAGGTTCAAACCTCTAGCTACAAAATAGTGAAATTGAGCTATATAGGCATGAGATTGAATAATTAAGAAATATGTAATGCTTTTGGCTCTCAATTTTTTCAAGTTACTAAAAAGGTGTGACATCGCACTATGTAACTGTGATATCGGATTACAAATATGTAAGACTATTTTTAAAACTATTTTCTTACCTGAAATATAAATATTGATTCATTGTCTATTATTATACAATAATTGAGGCTTTGGTTTACTTATTATAATCCTACTCCATTGGAATTTTGGTTCTAATAGTTGAACATACAACTAAAATATAATCATAACATTATCTATTTGGATTTATTAATCTTTGTAATCAACTAATTACTAAGGTGATAGGACATTATTATACACAAATAACCCTTAATTAAATAAATTATTAGGAATATCCAACATATTTATGTAGGTTTTAATCTTTATTTTGATAGGAATGAAGTTGCAGCTACATAAACATAAAATTGAGTTGGAAACCCATGACTTTTCCGTAATATCTGATGACTTTATTTGTCTATGGTATGTTGTGTGAAGGTAAAAACTTGTGATTGCGTTATTGTAATATTAAAAATAATAAACATAACATCACTAGTCTAAGGTGTGGCATTGTTCAAGTATAACTTTCTAATTTTAAAATTTTATGTCAGTTGAAATATCATATTTCTAATTATGTGAATTTGTTTATCTATCTATGACATTTTATTCTTTTCCACAAATTTATTTTCTAGGCTAATATTAATTTTAATGATATCATACCTTTGCATCTACAACATTGGACTATGTAAACATGACATTGTCTCTCTAATCTATGGCATCATTCTATTTATAACTTGTACTTGATCTACCACTTATTTTTAGGTTCACCCCCAAAGAGATGATTTTAAAACTACTAATAATCTCTTTTGTAGGCTGCCTATAAAATACTTGGCATTTTTAAACCATTTTGATATAATTTGATCACATCTTAAATCAAATTAATCATTTGAATTGATTTCTTATTTTAAAATTCAATTTAATTTATTGTATTTTGACTACCTATTTATTACACAAGGCTACAATGATTTATGATATCCCTTTTCACCCATTGGAATATTCAAAGGGATCAAAAAATGTTAATAAACCTTAACAATTTTATTTACTATGGAAAACATGATGTGAAATTGACACCCATGTACTATCATAATCTTATGGGAATTGTGACTTAGATTTCTTCAACACACATAATAACACACTTCATTTTTTGGTAGAGTATAGATATTAAGGACAACTTTGGCTAAGTTAATTTGAACTCCCCATAATGGATTCTATGAGGTGAGGAGGTAATACTCAAACATGCAGATGTCATAAAACACCATAAATGGTTTCAAGCCCCAAAAATCACAAGGTTATTATGTAAATCCCATAATGATCTATTTTAACATATCTTAATACCCCTCAGCTACAATAGGTATCT
Source organism: Torreya grandis (assembly GCA_037957365.1). NCBI lineage: Eukaryota > Viridiplantae > Streptophyta > Pinopsida > Cupressales > Taxaceae > Torreya > Torreya grandis. The sequence continues at coordinate 1,000,061 of JARHVA010004786.1, forward strand.
AAGTCAGGTACAATAATATTACTAGAGATCATTCACCAAGTATGGATGATGAATAGGGTTGGGTGACATAGATTTAGGTACCTCTCATTGTGAGTGGTTTGGTGGGTTGGGTGTCAAGTTGCACTCCCATATTATTCATTATGATTAGGTTTATGGCTTGTTTACTATTTTTTGTGTCTTTTTGAGACCCATATTTTTTAGACCTTAAAAACTACACACAAACAAAACCTAGTTAAACACTTGACCCTAAGGTAAACAAAAAATGTGTTTAAATATTTACTAGAGTATCACCATCTTTATTTATCACTTATCATCCCACATCTTATATCATCCCATTATCACATTTATCCTCACTCTAGGCATGTTCACTTATTCAAAACCCTATAAATCATCTCAATATTCTTTAATATTTTCATAATCAACATCCTACCTAAGCTTACCAAAAACCTTAATCTAGTCATAATATGTCCAAGACTTAACTCTCTCCCTTGATATAATCTTCTGTCATTGGCATGGAGATTGAAGAGATCATAGAGAAAGAATCCATGGTGTGGGAAGGAGTCAAAATATAATGGAAAGGTTAAGAAGCAAATAAAGTATCACCCTCAAATCTATGAGAGAATGTAGGGGAGGATGAAAGATGTTATTCTACTTGAGAACTTATCATCAGATTACTAATGGTTAAAGGTTTCTTTCCTCTATGTTGAGGAAATTCATTAATGAAGAAGAGTATTTGAGGTGTGTACTCTAATTCACACTCATATTCTAAGGATAAAAGAGGATTATAAATTGATGAGGAATGATGATGAGTCCCATAATTGGTAGTGTGAGTGGTAACATGCACATTTCTTTCATATAAAGTGAAATCCATAAGTTATTTTTTGGAAAACATATTAGGATAGGTAAAATTCATCATGTTTGTTAGATTCAACTCTATATTATCCTCAAATGAGAAATTCATGATGAGAAAAGGAGGCTAAGAGGTGCTGAAAGAAAAATTAGGAAATTATGAAATAGAATCAAAGTGGTCAACTATGTTTTATAATCTATGGAAAAAAATAGGGAAAAATATAACATAGTCATATAGGTCAACTGTGTGTTACTGAATAGGGAATAAAATAAGAGAACATAGTTGTATAGGTCGTTCATGTACTATTGAACAAGGAACATGCCAATAAATAAGAAGACATAGATAGATAGACTATGTAATGCTTAGACAAGGGCTAAATAGGAAGATGGAGAGACATAGTTGGACAGATCGACTGTGTATTATAGGTAGATATGCTAAATAGTCTATAAGAGGCAATGCCGATAGGGATGCTAGTTTTATGAAAATAGGGAAATTTTTTACAAGATGATATCTAAGAAAATGAAATTAAGCACATAAGTAATTATATTAATTTAATCAATCTAATTTTAAAACACAGCACAAACCTTTCATCAGTGCTAGCTAATGCAATTTTTTTAATACAAAATACAATGAGCAAAGAGAAAATAGAAACTTAAAAGTAAATGCTTGGTAATTGTTAAATGTTGAGAAGTTATAATAATTTTTGAAATTAATGTGATAGGGAGTTGTCTATAAAAGAACTAAAAATAAATTTAAGGCTAGTTTCAGGAAGTTTAGGCTAAAATGGACATGTATTGGTGATGGTATTGGCTTAGTATCAGGACCTACCCCCTCACTTCATAATCCCATAACAATAAAGATGTCAGGTTCTTTGTCAATATATACCATCAACCATATGTTTATAGTTGGCCAAAAAATTATGTCAACTTCCCCTTTGGTGATGAAATCCAAGTAGGTATACCTTGGGAAGATAAATGTTTAATGTTTTTTGTGTGTAAAGTGATTTGGAAGTGTGTATAAAAGATAAAAAATAGTGTGATCAAATTGGTAATTTGACAAAAAACCTAACTAATCTATGTTTGTTACTTTAAGCATGTAAGAAACTAAAAGGAAAGGTGAATTAGTTACTAGTAAAAAGAGGTTAATTCTTTGATTGTGAAGATTATAAAGTTAGTTTAGGTGACATTGTATATAAATAGTGTAGAACAGAGTTAACTGGGTCATTGTTGTTCTACAGAAGCAAGATCTAGAAGATAAAAATCAAATAGGTCAATTATGTCTTTGATATAGAAGATAAAATATAAAACTATGTCAAGTTGGTTAACCAAATTGGTTGTGTTGATATAGTTTTATAGACTAAAAAATTGTGAAAAATAGTAGTAATGAAGAAAAACTAAAATGATAGAGAAGGTAAGAATAAACCTTGGTGGGTTGGAAGATGTTTATATTACAAATTTTTATGTTATGATGCTCAAATGTTGATTAAAAAATTTTACTAATAAAGTTGACTGGTTCGGTGGAGTTTTCAAAACTTGTGTGATGCAAAATAAGTTATGAATAGATTTTCCTTACTCAACTATGTTTTCATACTTGTATGCTAAAAGAAGACAATTGAAAATAAAGTTGACTGGTATGACTATGTATGCAAATCTAGAATTGAAAAAGAAAATTGTGCTAAACTAATCAATCCAGTCACCTTTATTTGGAGAAGACTTGTATAAATAAAATAAAGTCAATTTGGAGTGAATGTCTATTAAACCTATACATAGACTGTTAGAACTATACTGACAAGTTTGATATAGTACTAAAAATATCAATATATAATATAATGATAAAATGAAAGCATGAAAGAAAAATTAAAAGGGTTTGATTCATGTTGGATTCACTAGAATTTATACGAAGGAAAACATGACTAATATATTAATCAATCCTATCTCAGAGAATATAAATCCTACTTACACCTATAATTGTTAATACATTAGATATTCATAATCATGACCAAGATGGATCCACTACACCTAACTAAGGGATTGCTTACCACAATAACATCACTAGAGAGGGTTCCAAATCCTTTAGTCAAGAAACACTATGTAATAACCCTAGTTAGGTCCTATGTTTTCATATTCACAAAGTATATGCAAAACAAAGTAATCTAATCTATTGATCACCAGAGCTTATGGCATAAAGTTGGGATAATAAACATAAAAAGTAAAAATTCATAGGAAAATCCTAATTAAGATATACATAGGTAAAACCCTAATGCATGGGAGATAAGTGCAAATTCAAATCTATCTACTATTACAAAGGAGGAACAAAGTTATGAATATTTACCTTTGAAGATGAACCAACCAAGCTTCAATCTCTCCCTTGGACAAGGCTATTCACAACATGTTGTTATGATATGTAAGGATAAAAAGGATAAGTCAACTCTAGGATACATAACCTATATATGCATCCAAAAAACTTCTCCATAAGACAAGATCTATATCTCTAAATAAAGTATTGAAACCCTACATTATGCTCCTCATGTAGAATGGTGGATAAACAGATGCACAATATAATATTGTTCTACCTTTCTCTCTTAGAAATGGAAAAATGAATGTGTATATATAGATAAATATAACCCTAAACATTTTTAAAAGTTTAGTTGATAGGGTCAAACCAATCGATTTTGTATCATTACTTGGTAAAAATAAGTTAGGTCTTAGTCTGGGTCAACGAGAGCTAACCTAGACCCATAATGTGATTTTATCAATTTGAATAAAGGGTCAATGGGGCTAATAGTATAATGTAAATCATACAAAAAGGTTTTAAGATTAGTAAGGGGATAATGAAGGTGGTGAAATCTTGTAAGAGTGTACAAGAGAGGAGGAAAGGCTTAGGTAAATACATAGAAGAAAGTTATGTAGATAACAAGTTTTAGTATAGGGGACAACAATATTACAAATCACCAATGGTCTACCCACCCATTTCCTAGTGCACCATTTAAGGTGTGCACTTAGATAAATTGAGATGCAATGAGTTCCTACAAGAGAGAAATCATCAATAATTGATAAAGTTTGAAAATAAAAAATATTATGTGTATACAGTACCTAGTCAAACTCCATTCATGGGGTTACCTTCCCTTCATCAAAATGCTTGTCTAAACATGTCATCATATTGTTAACATCATGTAATTTTAACTTTTAGGTACCCATCATTATATTTTACAAAACGCATCACTCTACTAGATTAGATATCCATCATCTTTTACTAGTAAACCATTAATCTTCTAGTTTAAACATATCACCCATTATCTAATATTTTGTCACTCAGCTAGTTTAAATCTATCACCCATCTTTATCTTGTTACTCTCCTAGTTTGAATTTGGCACTTTTCATCATATTTTCAGCTTGTTGGTTTGGACATGGCACTTTTTGATGCCTTGTTATCACCCACCACACCTCCAATCTAAATTTGACACTCATAGTTAATACAAAACCATACCCATTTCATATCTGTAGAGTAAAGATTTACTCTATGTTTCATTCTATTTTTCAGTCACGCGCCATGAAATTTTGTCCTCACATACTTTGGTCTGAGATGACGAAGTTTTGAAACAGAGCAGGGGCTCTATTTTTCCTTTTGATTCATTTTTGTCTAAGTGTTGAAATCAAGCGGAAGCTGACAAATGTCATCATCTAAGGAACCTTTCATATTTTCTGTGAGTTGGTCAAAATGTGCCACATTTCTCATAATGACTCAATGGAATGTGCCAAGTGTCAACATTCATTCTTCATATAGGCACCAGTGTTTCATCTCTTTTCAGTGAATGGTTTTAACAAGCTAAGTATCAAGATCAGGCGAAAAGTGCCAAGTGGCAATTACGAAAGGTCTCTATTTTATTTTTCTAAAAAGTGATGGAAGATGCCACGTATCCTAATAGAAGAGAGCAAAAGATGCCTTGTGTCATGATCTAAATTATCTTCATTTTTGCTTCACTGATATAGAAAAGACCATGATGGATCCTAAGTGTTGTTTCTGAAGCAAGCAGAAGCTGCCAGGTGTCACTGTCCATGTAAATATGAGATGAGACCCATTTGTTTCTATGGTATAAATAGAGTAAAGCAGAGACTACCATGTGTCATCTTCTGTAGGTTTCTAAAAAGGTAGCTAAAAAAGTGGAGACTACCATGTAACCCTAGATAAGGAAAGTGGAGATTGCAATGTGTCCTTTAAGGAAGCAACAGAGATTGACACTTGTCCCTGTTTCCCTTTTAAAGTTACTCAAGTAAGAAATGTTGTGGGTCTTATTTTCTTTTAAGCTGTTGAAGTTTTGAGGAAGTGGATTGTGACAAGTGTCAAAGGCAAAACACTCCTGAGCAAAGACACAAAAGAGTATAAGTTACGTGAAAAGTGATGCATGTCTTCGATAGGCGCTATAGAACATGCCAAGTTTCATCCTATAGTGTCTCTTAAAGTAATAAGAAGGTTTTCAAGAAATTGGCTAAGTGTTACCTAGCATTTAAGAGAAGGGAGCGTCCTGCAATCTATTTCAGCCAATGAACTACCAGAAGACAAAGCATTTTAGAATCTATAAAATATCTTCTGTTAGACACTTCCAGTTCGATTATATTTTAGTTGGGCCATTAGACTAGGAACAAACAAACAATCCAGAGTGAATCCAAGACTATAAAAAAGGGTGCAGAGATCACCAGAATAATCATCAAATATCAGAGAGAATTTTGGAGAGAATTATTGTTAAGAGTTTAGACTGTTTAGAGCTATGACTAGGAATATCATATGCTTTTGTTCTATCTTCTTATGTTGGAAGGTTTATGTAACTGTGCCTCTTATGTGACTGGAAGATTAATGAGAAGATTGAATCCTATGCCTTTATTGATATTTTCTGTGTTATTGCAAAAGTAGTCTAGGTTGTGTTGTCAAGAGTTTAGACATTCTAGAGCTATGATTAGGAATGTCATTTGCTTTTATCTCATTTTCTTGAGTTGAAAAGTTTATATAACTATGCATGTTTATGTGCCTCTTATGTGACTGGAAAATTCAAATAAGAAGATTGAACCCTATGCCTTTGTTGACATTTTCTATATCACTACAAAAGTAGTCTATGTTGTGAGCCTTTGTTTTTATTGTTTCCATCTTTTACATTGATCATGCACTTGTTTGCTCTTAAATGTAAATGAATCCTACATATAGTTTCAATGTGCTCAGGATTAAGGACAAATTACATTCAGGCACATTGCCATAGATTAAGATTTTATTTCTTGCATTTGTGTTTCTATTAAAATTTTTGTCCCTTTTCCTATTATACCTTAATATAGAGAAGAACCAGCTTCTTAAAAATTTGGAGGTTGTTTCAAGTCACAAGTCCCACATCTTGAAACTTCCCATTGTTGGTGTTTAGAACAAGTGAAATTTTAAATCATCAATAGTTTTTGGCATGCTCGGTGGGACCAATCTTGAAGTTTCTTTCAAGATCATCTGAACTAGAGAGCTACAAGGAGTCATAGTTATGGACCAATAACCAGATCACAATCTACTATAAATCCTGGTATTCTTTTGCCACCTTTGGTAACTAGTCCAAGAAGAAGAGTCAACTAGTTTGTAATAATACCAAGAGCAAATATAGGAGCCCCTATACCCCTAAGAAATTATGCAAGCTAGAACACTGGTATTCCCTTGATTCTCCCAATACCACCATCCACTTGGGACCCTATCCCAGTGAATGCCCTAAAATCTCTACCCAAATTCGGTGGGCAAGACTTTGAAAACACCTGAGGAACATCTTCAGGATGTATTAGATGTTTGTGCTATATATGTTGTCACATAGCAAAATGTGGCCATAAGATTATTAGAAGCTTCTTTTAAAGGGAAGGCTCTAGAATGGTATCAGTCTTTGACCCTAAATACCATATCTACATGGGATCATCTCGGAGGTCTTTTATTTAAAAGATTTGAAGAGAAGGGTGATAAGTCTTCTTTGTTATAGCAATTAATTACCATTCAAAGGGCACCACAAGAAGCCATGACTGACTTCAATTCCAGATTTCAAAAGACTTGGGAAAGAATCCCTGCTATAGCTAGACCATTACCACGTATGGCTATATTATTTTATCTTAAGGCTTTGAATTTAGATATATCTGTTATGATTCAGTCACTTGGAGGACACACTTTGCCTGAGGCTTATGACTATGCGGTCAGAGCTGAGAATAATTTAATAGATGCTGGAAAGTTACCCCAAAGGCCTCCCATGCCCATGTTCCCAAAAATTTTCTTACCATTACCTCAAGAAGCCCCTAAATCTATAGCCTCACCTATGTCTATGTACACCTATCCTTAACCATCTGCTAAAGAAATTGTCCCCACTCAGTCATCTGAGCTGGATGATATCAAGAATATCCTAAGGACATTTACTAATGAGCTGATCAATATAAAAAGATAGCAGAATACTTTCCCTAAGCCTCCATATCAAAGCTATCAAGGAAAGATATTTTCATCTTAGCCAAACCAATATCAGTGTCCTCCAAGACAAACTAACCATCAGCCAACAAACTAATTGGTTGCAGTCCCCACACCCTCACAGACTATTCTTTCCAATTCAAATATGGAGATTGTTCTAGGTCAAAATAACTATGGATAACACTAATGCCTAGTGTTTCCCTTGAAATAATGCTCATACACCTAGAGATATGGGTAATCTACAATAGAAGGTGGTAGAGCAAAGAAAAATGGATAGTCAGTTTGCAAGTTCCATTGACAATCAAGCCTACTAGTCTTCTGGTATGCAGAATTTAGTCCTAGTGGCTTAGATGCAATGGATGTCCTTGCAACAAGAGGAAGAAATAGCCCCAGAACATAATTTGTTCTCATGGGTTGAAGATGAAGAATCAATTTTCTTGAACGAAGCATCTACCTCCAAAAAACTAATGGTGTAATCTGATTATTACACCAGATCAAAGAGAAGGATGGTGGAACATCCTGAGGTTATGAATAGTCAAGTCATGGAGAATTCTTCATTTCAAGGACAAAGAAACATAGATGTCATAAAAGAAGTGCCTCAGCTGATGCAGAATCAAGGGATTCCTACACAAATTCAAGAAAAAACAAGATATCCTTATTCTCAAAGAACTCAGACTTTGGGACCAATAAATGTGGTGGATCAATTGAAGAAGACTCCAACACAAGCATCAATATGGGATATATTGGCTATTCTTGAATAGAAGACACTACTACAAGAAGCTCTACAAGGCCAAGCAGTGCCTAAAGGTACTGTTATCAAAGAAAGATCTACTGAAAAAGAAAAGCTCAAAGATACAGTTCATCGGAAGACATCCCTAGTGAATAATACAGTAGAGGTAAGCAAATCCAAGCCAGATCCCTTCTATTTAACTTTGATAGTGGGTAAGAAACTACTACATAATGCAATGATTGATTTAGGGGCTAGTACTATAGTAATGCCCAAACAGATAGCTGATGCTTTAGAATTAAGTATGAACCACTCACTAAAGGAGTCATACAGCTAGATGGCAAAGTATTACAAACAATAGGGAGAATTAAAAAACTCCAATTATAATTATATGCTTGTCCCAATATAATTGTAAATCAAGATGTAGTAGTGATAGATATACCTCCTATTTTTGGCTTATGTTTATCAAGAGACTTTATAGCCAAGATAGGAGGATATATGTCCCTTGATTGGTCTCACCTCATCTTAAGAACTAAATATGGTTCAAAGATGAAGATATTATCTAAGCCATTATCTAAGGATCATATCACCAATGAACCAACTACAAAGTTAGAGGCAGCCCATGCTATGATGAATAAAGAAGAAAGGGTTTTTGTTGAGGAACTAGGTGAATGGACTAGATATAATCATGAAGAATAAAATGATCATTCATTATCCATGATGCAAAGTGACCCATATGTAAATTATGATTCTATTGGTCTGGGTACTTATGTTATACTTGATGAAGATCATAAAATCCCAAATGTTCTAGCAGAAGAAAAGTTAAAAGATACCTCTTCTATCAATCCTCGGGTCTCTCAACATGAATTCAACATTTTGAGTGAGAAGTCACAAGCGTATGCCTTAATCTCTGATGAATAAGAAATAATTTCTGACTTTCTTCTTACTTTTCAAGATGATGAGGAAGAGCATGAACATTTCTTTGATCATGATTTAAATGATTTGTTTGAAATCATTGGATCAGGTTATACTATTTTTTAGGGAAGCTGTGAACCAGTTGTAGAGGAACAAGATAACATTGAGACTCAATTACATATGCAAAATTATTTCACTCTTTCAAAATTATCCTTTCAAGAGCTTGGTAATTTTGAATTCATGAAAGAGGATGATCATGCAAAGAACCAGAGTTTGAAGCAAAAGGAGTTAAGTCAATAAATGATATATGTCAAAAGGATTCTGTTGATGAGCAAATAGTCGTTAACTTCTTAATAAAACATACCAATATCAAGAGCCAACATTTGACAAGCTTCCAAGAGCAAGAAGAGTCTATATATTTTGGAAGCAGGTTTGACTCAGACTCACCCAAATGCAGGCTAGATACCATGGCATACAAAGAAAGCAAGTCATCAGAGCTATATCGATTTAAACACTTGCCTGATAATATAAGTTGGTTTGTCATGAAAAAGATTTTATAAATTCTTTTGATCCAGGAGGGAGATAAAGATGCTATGTATTATAGTTAGATAGTTTCCCCTTTCCATATTGCTTTTGTCTTCCCATTTTGTTTTCTTGCTTTTCTTTTAAATAAGTGTTCTTTAAACATGTAGTCGGTAGCTCAAAATTTTCAAAAAATTTAAATTTTTCCTATACATTGAATGTCTCCCAAATCTTTATAAATCCCCAAGGTACCTTGCACTGCCACTTGCATAACATGTCTATCTCAATGTTCAATAAAGATTGAGTAGGATTTGCTAACAGTTATCTGAGTTTAATGCCATTTTGAGACTTGATAGGTCAATAAATAACTCTTAGCAAGAGTTAAAGTTTACAAGTTCTCAAACATTCTTGCATCTGTGCAAAAATATCCTGCTACTTACATTTTTCTGTGCTTAGTAAACTTGCTTCAGTCAAAGTGTTTCTATTTTTCAAAAGTTCATACAAGTTACCATAGAGAAGATATAGAGATGGAGGGGGCACAATCTTCACAACAAGGAGCTAGGATGTATGAATCCCTTGATAAGTTTCTTGTAAGTAAGTCATATGCTTCAGCTCCTGTGTAGCTATTGAAGACCTATCCACAGACCAAGATTTTTGAATTTGGTTAAGCAAGTGACCCAGTGAAAATAAAAGATTATGCAGATGGCATCATGGACCCAAGTATTTAGAGAGCTAGCAACAAAACTCTTAGAGAAGGGGCACATCAAAGGGGTCTATAGAGGGCCAGAGTAGGACAATATGAAACATTTGCCATAAGAATATGGATTTCATAGCTAGCACAATTCATTGTCCCAGTTGTGCATCCATGCCTCGACCTACTCAAATTATGTGTAGACTTGTTCCATGCACCCTCATGCACCACTTAATGAGGTCCATTCATGATTCAAATCACACCATAAGCTATTAGGGATATGTTATCCCTATATCATGATAGTATAGCTACGTTTCCCATTGTTTCTAAAATGTAAATAACATGGGAAAACATCAACACTCAGTCAAGGTTCTTGAGATCCGAATTACAAATGGGTGATGATGACACTACGGTGCCCACACTCCTTGCACCAGGAGCCCAATTCACATAGGCTAGCCAAGACACATTGTCTATGATGGCTTTCATCTTTGGCATGAAAAATGATATGGCAGTGTACGCAGAACAAATGGCTATCCTTTTTAGGCTGAAGATCATTGACAAAACCCAAGATCATCGGCTTGACTTTTTTGAACAAATTGCTTTCTCAATGGTAGAACAATTGGCCCATTTCAAATCAAAAGGAGTGTTAAGGTATTCTTCCAATTTGTTCGACCTCATGCTTTTTCAGAACTCTGACCTCTTTGCCCAACATATGTATCTTAATATGTATGACCCAGATTTTGATCTCCAAATGACCATTCTTATGTCTGAATGGACACACATTCTATCAAAGACTAGTGACCCATATGAATTTTGGGAATTATTTGTCATCCCTACTTTTTTCCACCTCAACCCCAAACCAGTTATGAATAGATTATTCCCAAGTGTTTCTAATCTTTTGGTTAGTTGTCCAATTCCTTGTGATTTCTATTTTGGATCCCACCATACCATTATAAGAGTCCATGGTTTTTGTGGGGAACCAATATTGCTACCTAATATTTTGACTCTTAGGTTAGCATTTCTAGAGGTCACTAGGCATGTATCCACAGTTGACAATGAATTTGGTTCTAGGAAGAGGAAAAGAAAAATGTATGACCTCCCGTGGATGACAACCAGCATGGTTTTGGAAACTAGAAACGTTGAAGTTGTGTTGCTCAGAAAGCTAGCCTTTCTAGGTTTCCTTCTAGTAGAAGACAAATGGGCTTATGACCCAAATGGTTTCATAGCCTCCTAGGTAAGGACTCATAGGGTTGCAACTAGAATTACACATGAAGGTCGCCCCTTTTGGGAGATCAGAAGAAATCCTAGGGAAGACACTCCTGGATTTTATGTTGAGTTAATAGACTTGCCCCTTCCACAAAATAGGCCATGGGAGACAATCTGTGTTAAGTAGAGGGATTATGATCCTAAAGTCAGAATGACTTTTGGCTTAAGGAGGACATTAAAGAATAAAGATTGGGATACCGAGAAAATAGAGGCCTATTGGAGATATAGGCAAGAAATTTGTCAAACAACCCATTCTTTTGGGAACGTAGACTCAGATGAGAGATGGGAAGAACTATGGGATGAGTGCCATCTCTCCCCTGTATCTAGCCTAGAGATAAGTAATTTGCTGACACTAGGTGAAGAGCAAGAAGCTAGGGCCAGGTCAAGCCAAGAGTCACAAGCCTCAGAGCAAGCTGCAGCTATAGTAACTATATCAGTTTGGTCCTAATCTCTCAGCGTCATGGAAAAGCAAAAGATTGTGGTGCCTACACCACCACTATCTTCCCCATCAATAGTGGTTATAGACATTCCCGATTCTCCACAAGAAGTAGATGTGGAAGGAAAAAGGATGGAACCAGAAGAAGAGACACCCAAGAAATGAAAGAGGGTGTAGTTTCAATTTGCTTCAAAAAAGGAGATGGACACCACACATTGCCAATTATAGGGTACTATAATTGCTCCTCAAGTAAGTATTATTCCTCCCTCTCCTTCTTAGTCTCTTTATTCTCTTGTTGGCATGATGATTTCATCTAGTTAGATGACATATCCTACCACTTCTGTCATTCCCATTTCTCACTTTGCCCCATCTGTGCAACCTCAAGCTTTAACAATACCTCATTTCTCCCCCTTTATTCCCAATAAACTTTCCCCTCAGATTACCCATAGCCAACAATTGGCTATTCAATATGGTCTACCATAAGGACATCCTTTTGTGGGTGGGCACATTGCCTCTCTTTCTACCTTCCAGACCCAAGCAGATGCTATTAGGAAGGCAAGAGAAGCCCGATGAGAGAAAAAGAAGATCAAGGAAAATAAAGCATTGGCTACACCCCATCTGCAGTCACAATTTGACCCCATCAAGTAGCAATTGATGGTGACTCATTTGTCACCAAATGTAATAAATCCAATTTAGCAGATGCAGCTAGAAGATTACACGATGAATGCGGTGGCCATCGACATGGCCCTCTTTAGGCCATAGGACAAAATTGAGCTACTAACTGAATCCACTTCTATAGTTATTGAAGACTACTTAAAGATATCAAGGAGGCTATAGAAGATGGAAGCTGAGCTAGCTAAGGAAAAGGCAAACTATAATAGTTTGACCTCAGAAATCAATAGAAAAGACAATGAAATAGAGAATATGAATAAATAGTTGCAAAATATTGTTTCTCTTCAGACTCACTAGGCAGTTCAGGCTTGAAATGATTATTTAAAAGTAGGGCTCACATAGGTAAAAGATGCAGTGACAACCCTAAGGCACGAAAAGTAGCATTGCAAGGAAAATGTGAGGAACACCTATTGCAAGTTACCCAATTGCAACAAAATTTGTTGGTTGAACAGAATAATACTACGGCCATATAAACCCAATTTCAGGTAGAGCAACAGAGAGCAGCACAATTCACACTAGAGTTGGCCAATAGGCCAAGGAATGTCAAAGTATTAAGTCTGGTAAAGAAGCTATATGAATCCATGTGGAAGAGAATCTCTTTGGATATTATTTAGCTCAGGCCTTCTCTCACCTTCCTACTAAATGCATAGAAATTGTGCAAAAAGGTGGAGAGTTTAGTTGTAAACACTCTAGATATGGTCTCTGGGAGAGTAATGGACTCACAAACATTACTGCAAAAGCTTTATGATGCAACAGATACAGTGTTGTCAAAAATAGGAATCAATGATAGAATGGTCACTACCAAGCAGGTAAATGAGGTTCTCAGTTGCAATTCCGCAACCATCAGTTGTAGAGGGCTTCTAGATGTCATGAAGGAAGGAATCAATGAAATGAAATATCATGTTGAAGATCTAGTATAATTAGGTCTTCCTTCTCCATTTCCTGATGAAAACACCATGTTGATGGTAGATGAAATTGAACCTTTGTTGTTGGCCAAACAAAATGATCAGATAGTTTTCCAAGATCTAAGGGATGACTCATCAGTCCTTGAAGTAGAAGCTATCTTGGTTCCTGTTTCCCATCTTGAATTCAAATTGATGGCTATGGTTTAAATTTTGCAAAAATTTTCACACAAGGATATTATTAACCTTGATTTAACCTTCAATGAATTGTAGAATAAGTAATGGTTATCTGATGATGAGTGGTCTGCCTACTAGATAGCGTTGTTGAAGTTGTGATTTTGAAATTTTGATCTATTAGGCTTTGTGGTTTCTTTTTTTGAGTAGGCTCAAAAGTCCTTGGGGTCACCAATAACTATAGAGTAAAGATTTACTCTACGTTTCATTCTATTTTTCAATCACACACTACAAAATTTTTTCCTCGCATACTTTGGTCTGAGATGACAAAGTTTTGAAATAGAGCACGAGTGTTATTTTTCCTTTTGATTCATTTTTGTCTAAGTGTTGAAATCAAGCAGAAGCTAACAAGTGTCATCATCTGAGGCACCTTTCATATTTTATATGAGTTGGTCAGAATGTGACACGTATCTCATAATGACTCAGTGAAACGTGCGGAGTGTCAACATCCACGTTTCATATTGGCACTGGTGTTTCATCTCTTTTCAGTGAAAGGTTTTAACAAGCTAAGTATCAGGATCAAGCAAAAAGTGCCAAGTGGCAATTGTGGAAGTTCTTTATTTTGTTTTTATAAAAAGTGATGGAAGATGCCATGTATCCCAGTAGAAGAGGGAAAAATCTGCCACGTGTTGTGATCTAAATTATCTTCATTTTTTCTTCACTAATATAGAAAAAACCATGATGGATCCCAAGTGTTGTTTCTAAAGCAAGCAAAAGCTGCCAGGTGTCGTTGTCTGTGTAAATATGAAATGAGACCCATTTGTTTTTATGGTATAAATAGAGTAAAGTGGAGACCGCCACGTGTCATCTTCCACAAGTTTCTAAAAAGGTAGCTAAAAGAAGCAGAGACTACCACGTAACCCCAGATAAGTAAAGCAGAGATTGCCATGTGTCCTTTAAGGAAGCAACGGAGATTCACACCTATCCCTATGTCCCTTTTAAAGTTACTTGGGTAAGAAGTGTTGTGGGTCTTATTTTCTTTTAAGCTGTTGAAGTTTTGAAGAAGCAGATTGTGACAAGTGTCAAAGGTATAACACCCCTGAGCAATGACACAAAAGAGTATAAGTTACATGGAAAGTGCCACATGTCTTCGATAGGTGTTGCGGAACATGCCAAGTGTCATCCTTCAATTTCTCCTAAAGTAATAAGAAAGTTTTCAAGAAATTGGCTAACTATTACCTAGCATTTAAGAGAAGTGAGTGTCCTATAATTTTTTTCAGCCAATGAACTACCAGAAGACAAAGCATTTCAGAATCTATAAAATATCTTCTGTTAGACACTTCCAGTTTGGTTAGATTTCAGTTGGGTCATTAGATTGGGAACAAATAGACAATCTAGAGTGAATCCAAGACTATAAATAAGGGTGTAGAGATCAGCAGAATAATCATCAAATATCAGAGAGAATTTTGGAGAGAATTATTGTTAAGAGTTTAGACTTTCTAGAGCTGTGACTAGGAATATCATATGCTTTGTTCTATCTTCTTAAGTTGGAAGGTTTATGTAACTGTGCATGTTTTTGTGACTCTTATGTGACTGGAAGATTAATGAGAAGATTGAATCCTATGCCTTTGTTGATATTTTCTGTGTTATTGCAAAAGTAGTCTAGGTTGTGTTGTCAAGAGTTTAGACTTTCTAGAGCTATGATTAGGAATGTCATTTGCTTTTGTCTCATTTTCTTGAGTTGAAAAGTTTATATAACTATGCATGTTTCTGTGCCTCTTATGTGACTAGAAAATTTAAATACGAAGATTGAACCCTATGCCTTTGTTGACATTTTCTGTATCACTACAAAAGTAGTCTATGTTGTGAGCCTTTGTTTTTATTGTTTCCATCTTTTACATTGATCATGCACTTGTTTGCTCTTAAATGTAAATGAATCCTACATATAGTCTCACTATGCTCAGGATTAAGGTCGAATTACATTCAGGTGCATTGCCATAGATTAATATTTTATTTCTTGCATTTGTGTTTCTATTAAAATTCCTGTCCCTTTTCCTAGTATACACTTAATATAGAGAAGAACCAGCTTCTTAAAAATCTGGAGGTTGTTTCAAGTCACAAGTCCCACATCTTGAAACTTCCCATTGTTGGTGTTTAGAACAAGCGCAATTTTAAATCATCAACAATATCATCTAGTCTAAATTTAGGGAAGCATGCCCTTTTTCCATTTACACCAATCATATTAGCTCAAAATATTGATTTATTCAAGTTCACAACCTATCAAACCTATATTCATCTCCCATATACAACAAATCACTTCAAATTCAAATTTCATCTAACATCTACTCATCTAAACCATAAATTTCCATGGCACCTCATAATCATTCCCAAAAATTGAAATTTTGGCAAGCCTCAAACCAAGTTGAGGATAACCATAAGAAATTTGGAAAGTAATCAAGGGATCATGAGGAAAGTTTTAGTAACCTACACACCTCAGGGGGTGATTCATACACCCAATTTGAATTTTTGAATAATGACATGAAGAAGGCCCAATTTATATGGTTCTATTGTCATGAAATTTTACATTTAGTGACAACACCTTCAATTTAACTCTCACAAGTAATTGGAGGTGTTTTAATAACATGGATGGTAAAGTTTTTGCAAAATGCACACCGACTCCATATCCCAATGGACAAAGCTTGAGTCACATATTGAGATCTAATTTTTTGGAATTTTGAGTGATAATGTTGAGCATATTAATGATATCTTGACTATACCTCTTTCGACAAGAGAAGATCATGACTTAGATCCAAGTCTCACACTTGAAAACAAAGTTATACATGATAGTCATAATGAGATGCCTGATCCTAGATGATGCTACATAAAAGGTTATCAACCTTGGGTATATGAAAGAGGATTCATAAAGGATGAGATACTAAAATATGTCTTCACCACTTATTTTATCATGAAAATAGAAGAACATGTCATCACTTAGTGTAGACACAAGGTGTGTAATGACTTCATGACATAAACTTAGGTGAGATATCTTCTCATGATAGTATTTGGTTTACTTTGGATCAAATTTGAATGGCGTTTGATTTTATACTTCTAATATGTCTAAAGATGGTGATTCATATGTTTTTTAATCCCTATGTGTGCTCTAAGGTATCCATGACATAGTACAAGAGTGGGTAGAGTCAACAAAAGATCAAAAAAGAAGCCAAAATTTGCCTAAGTCTACTTTGGTGGGTTTAGGTACCATGTCAGAAAAATCATCAAATTTTGAAATATGTCTAGACACACATCAGATCCCAATCCTTGACATTGGTCTAAACATTGTGAAAAGCCCTCCATTGTGTAAAATTAGCCTAAAAACTTGTCAGCATGAAAAAAAGCACCTTTGAATCCTATAACATTTTAAAAACCCATCAAAACATATCAAAATCTATTAAGCCAAAGTTTAAAGGCCTTGAAACATGTATTACCCTCTTAGGAATTCCATAGTATAAAATGTACCTCTCAAACTCACTAGCAAGTAAGATTCACCTAAAAAATTGGAAGGCCTTTTATAATCCTTAAACATGTTTTTAATTCCTTTTAAACCCATAAAGTATTCAAAATGGTTTAAAATACCACCAAGTTTCCTAACCCACTTATCTTTTTCCACTTCCACATGGAGGCTTAAATTAAAATAAATACTATGTGGACTTTGTAATACTCTTAAACATGTATTTTGTTATTCAAATTCCTACATTGTGTTTTATGTTATTCAAAATCTGGCATCATGTTTTATACTCCTTTAAAATCTAATTTTTTTTTATAAGCTTTAAAAACCCACATAAACTTTCCGCACTTATTCCTACACATAGCCCACCATATTTTTCTAGTGTGAATTTCTCCTAAATACATGGTATAAGATGTGAAAATATTTTTTTTCAAAAAAAATAAACACGTGGTATTAGTTAAGGTTTTCAAGAACTTTTTCCCACTCATATATTCATAGATTTTGGCTTTGAATGGTGGTTTCTTAAAAATATGTGGTATCGCCTTTTAAAAAGTTTATTTCCCACCACAAATTCATGGCATTATCATTAATGAAGTCTTTTACGATGGTTTTACCCAAATTCATGGTTTTGACCATTGAAAGGTGGTTTTTTACTATAATTTATGGTATTTGACATTTATAACATTTTCAAGAAGTGGTTAGTCCCCAAATTCATGGTATTGGATGGAATAAGTGTGGTTTTACCAAGAAAACTCTTGGTTTTTTATTCTTAAATTGTTGTTTCAGCATATAAATCATGATATTGGATATGGGGGGTGGTTTTAACCATAAAGGTTATGGATTTGGGGCTTTGGAAGGTTGTTTTGAGTAGGTAAACTTATGGTTTTGCATGAAAGGATAGTTTTAGCTACTTTAGAGGTAGTATTTATACTCGACAAGTTCTCTATGAATTTGGTAGAAGTTTCCAATGTTCATAAAGGTGTACATAGGGTGTGGATGAAAGAGACATAAGTGAAAATAACATAATTAATGAAATAATTGAAGATGGTTTTCTTTGCATGGGTGAATTTATTTTAAAATCAGTCTAAATTTCAAGAAATATTTAAGGGAAAAGGCTCCAATTTTCTAAAGGATTTTCAAAAGGCCTTGGAAGGGATTATGCTTCACAATAAGATTAATAAAACTTTTATTCAAGTTGATGGGGTGTATGAAAATTTTACAACTTCATCTCAATGTAATAAGTATGGTGGTTAAAAATCCATAGTCAAAATTTTTATATATAAGAGTGAAAAAAGTGAGAAACCTAAGCAAATGAGAAATCAAGCACATGATATAATGATAAAATAAGATGATAAACTCCTTGTAGTTGAAACAAATTTAGAGCAGTTGCATGTGTATGAATTTGCATTCATGTCATGCACCTACAAATTTTGAGGGCACACATGCATAGTTATTTGTACTAAAGAGTCAATTAAGATTGCATCACAGGATATGATTGCTTATGTGTAGAGGATTCCAAATTTAATACTCATGATGTTATTAAGGGGTCATTAGACACCTCAAGAAGAGTATGGTGATAAAAATGGATTATGAAAGCATTAAAACCTTGTTTGCTCAATGTGGTGTTTGGATAAGATATATTGTTCATGCAATAAGGAATATTTGACAAGGGAAGATGGGAAAATAATTATATTGTATGTCAAGATGGAATGCCTGAGGGAGAAATAAAACTCGATAAAGCATAAGGAATCAAATAATATCATAGTGTTAGAATAAGGTCCTAACCAACAACAGGACTTGTCTTTTTCTCCATAACCACCAAAAGTCTCTATCTTTCAATTTCTCTATTGCGCTTTTTGTAATAATTTAAAAAGGTTATGTTTTACATTTTTAAAGTCATTTGAGATAAAGTAACTGTAAAATATAAAACTCTTACCATAGAGGTGTTCATGAAGGTGGTTATCGGTGGTTACATCTATTTTAACCTATAAATAGGAGTTTGGAGTTCATTTGTAAACAAAGGGAAAGAGCTTTAGTTGGGCTCAATTTGGCTTTATGCTAGTTGGTTTTCTGATAGTAGAACTTTTGCAAGTAAAAGGAAGGAATTTGTATGTACAATCCCATGAAGAATCAATAAAGAAAAGATTTATAAGACTTTATTCCATGATATTTTTTGAATGATGATATGCATGAGTATCTCAGTTTACTTTGATTCTTGTTCTTTCATTTTGATAGAATGCTACTGTTAGATAGTCAATGAATGTGAATTTCTTAAGCATGGAATTTTTTTTTGAATATACATTAGGAACTTTGTCATTAGGAATCCTTGGTGAGATTAAGAATAGGATTTTATGCCTATTTTTATTGAGAAATATAGGGTTATTGAATATCCTTCTTTGTAAGGTTGTTCAATCTCCTTGGTGTATGTATCCTATCCATATGTTTAGTATATGTCTTTCCCATATCATTTTCATGAAAAAGTCTTCCTTTTTTATACCTCAAATCTTGGACTATTATGGTGAGTCTTTATGTTTAGCTATCCAAAGTTATCCTTCATCTTTTTTAGGGTTATTATAGCAGCTACTATGTTTAACTAGCTAAAACAATCTCATTCTTCCTTTCTCCTTTCCTTTATTATTCTTCCCTTATTTCCATTAATCCCTTTTTTCCCCTCATTCCCTTTCTATCTCCTTTATGTAATTTTAGGTTAAAATTATGAAACACCCAATAGAAAACATTTTTGTTGTAAATAGTTGTGAATATAATTTTTCCTACTTTTCCCTTTTTAGATTTCAATAAAGGTATCTCCACTTGATAATAGGAGAGGGAATTTGTCTTGTGTTCATGAATAACATAATAACTTAGCTCCCACATTACTGACTCAAAGTCACTAATTTGTCTTGCTAACAAATTTTTGATCCAATAAGTTCATCTATGAAAATAAAGATCAAGTCTTGACTCATCTTATCTAAATAGGAGATAAATTATCACCTAACTTTAACTAGGATATCTTAATGAACCTATTCCAAATTAGTGTAAGTTATTATATTTCACATAATCTTAATACTACCCCTCAAGATGAAGAATTCCTAGAACTTTTTGACCATGAAAATGAGGAGGAATAAGAAATTGTTGATGAAAAACATCACCTAGGTCTGTCAATGCAACTAAATTTGAGGCCAATAAATTAAAATCTATTATGGAGGATCAATCCAAAAAGGACTATAAAATATTCATGTTTGATCATCTTAATCAAATCATCCAACAAGTCAAAAATTTAGCCTTTTAAATAAACTCTAAAGTGCATAAACTTGCCTCACCTAGGAGACCTACTAAAACTATCCTATCACATGCACATCAATAGCAAAACAAGTATAAAATTATTCCAACATCCACATCAAATACTTTGATGGACCCTACCTTCAATCACAAATGTAAATCTATGAAGGAGTCTCTCTAAAATATGGATACATGAGTAGATTTTAAGAAATATAGATATGAAATTTTTTGCTCTTATCCCCTTAACATGAGCATTCTTTATGTCCCTTTTCCTACTAATTTTAGGCCTCCACAATTTGATAAATACTAATGAATATGGGACTTTCTTGAACATTTGAAATAATTTTTCATGTCTTTCCATGAAGTTGCATATGGTGATGATTATATGCTTTATTTATTCTTATAAATCTTAGTGGACAAGAATTAGAATGGTTCATGTACTTAATGAAGGGATATTTTACATCTTTTTGGGATTTGACTGATAATTTTTTCAAACATCTATATTATAATGTTGAATATTAAATCACCATGCTATTTATATATAATAATAAACAAAGGAATGGAAAGAGTCTAACATCATTCCTTCAGTGTTGGCAAAGCTTGGAAAGTCAATTCACTTGATCTATTCCTAAAAATGTCTTCAACAATAACATTATTTTGGAATTTGGCCATCAATTGAAACTTCATTGTGTTACTAATATCAATGAAATTGTTGTGAAAGGAATTCAAATAGAAAATTTATTATCAAAAAAGGGGTCATCCATCTCTATTCATCTAATGATCACAATTAAAGTAATAATACCCCTTAAGATAATACCAAATTTTACATCAAGAATAGGAACATTATTGTAGATGGTGTATTAGATTCTTGACATGTCTAAATAGTTTAAATCCATACCTATTCCTCAATATCACTACATCATACATCAAATATTATTATTTCATGAAGAAGGACAAGTAACACTTTAGGAAGATGAAACTATACTAATGTTGGTGAGTCAATGGAATATGTCTTGAATAAATTAATTGTTACAAACATGATTACCCTACCATAAATTAAACCCCTTGATGACATTAAGCCACATAAAAATTGGTTTAAATAATATGAATATTTACACTATCACTGTGTCAAGGAGCATGACATTATGATATGTATTTTGCTAAGAAAATATATTCAAGACCTCACTGAAAAAGGAGAAATAGAATTTGATGGAAGATAAGCACCTTATTATAAAAATAAATAGCAGGATATTTACTAAAATCCTTTCCCAAAGCATGATCAAATGCCTAAGGGTGTGATTCCAGATAAAAGTATACCATCCTCAAATTGATTCAATTATTATTAGACCCCATACTAACATAACTATCATGTATCTACCATTAAAATCAAGGAAAAAATACTGAAGATCCTCAAGCCTTAAAACATATAATTATCAAAGTAAAAGGGTTATCTTTTGATTTTGATGTCACCACTAGACATGGCAAAATCATTATGCTGGGGGAACCTCCTAAGGCCCCACCTCTAAGGAATCCCCATAAGCTCAATATTTAAAAAAATCAATCAAATAATCATAAAGGTAAGTATGAAATCATACAAAAACTTGAAAATACCCTAGTCCAAATCTCCATTATGAATCTTCTTAAGTCCCCATTTGTCTAGTGACACATTCTAAATAAAATCCTTCACAAGTCTAAAGTCCCCACTATAAATACTAAATGTAAAATATAAATCACCCTAGTCTTTTATACTTGGAAAATACCTATCATGCATGTAACCTTCATTTATTATACCTTATCTTTGCCAAAATCTCTCATTCACTATCTATCTATGCCAAATTTCTTATCTCTTATGCCAACCATATGTTATTATGATGACTAGGCATTCTATATGTAGACACTATTTATAAAATTTATATCACCTTAGTCTTGTACACCTGATAAAATCAGACCTTAGTTTTTCCTCTTAGTTATATACCTTTCCTATTTCCATAAATATTGCATCTACTCTCTCTTATGCCCCTTAAACTATCTTTTAGTCTAACTAGTCTTATGTTGATGACTCATGGCTTGTATCTTTCTCATAATGATTAAAACATTATTATCATCCATATTTGAAAGTTCTCAGCCTATACCTATTTTCCTACTCCCTGGACACTTATGTCTTAACCTATGTCGATGCAGGTGTCCTACTCTAATGCAAGTTTCTAGCACCCTAAAGTCATACAATTTGTAAATGAAATGTATCCTAATGGTTGGTCTAAGATCTATTATGTGGGTTATTCTCTAGAGAGTATTGGTATAAATATAAGATCAAACCTCATTCATTCCTCATCTAGAAACTTCTTACCTACTCACCATAAAACTTGCCAAAATCATTTAATCAAACACTCAAGTAAGATAACCTTCCTTATGTTCTCCTATTTCCATATCAGCCATAGGGACAACATGTATATAGGTCTGAAGTACTAAAGGAGCATCCAGAGATATATATTTCCCAAGTTACAAGTGAGTTAATGATGTACTTTCTTATCACACATTACATGATTTAGACATAATCCAACATGTAGGAGAGAAATACATAAGTATGAGACCCTTTTTAGAGTATTGGATATGTAGTAAATGCTCATTTATAGAGGGGTCTTTTGGGTAGCTTGATATTGTGTTCCCAATAACCCATTTTTCCCACAACCAATATGAATATGACTAACTAGGTTTTTATCATTTGACAAGGAGAAATAGTACATGACACAAATATGAATGCACTAAGATGAAGGTTAAGGAAAACCAAGAAGTTTTCAAGTTGTTTCATCTTGTTTTAGAAAGTATTCTATACATGACACTTGCATCTAAGTCACACACTAACGTCGATGAAACCATCCCATGCTGATGCAAGTGTCCATAGTTACAAAGACACACAATCATGAATTTGGAGACTATTATGGAATATTATTCCAATATGCTTCCTTTTTGTTCCAAATATAGATCTATATTAGCATCAAAACAAGATAAGTATATTATTTCTTTGTCATTTCAAAAGCTATCATAGAATTAATTTCCATTTTAGCATATATCATTTTAATAAATTCAATATATGTTTTATCAGAGTTTTGAAATTAATTATCCTATTAGAGATTTGTTTATCACCATTGTACTTATTCATTTATATATTATTAATCTTATCTATCCCATATTGGGATCCAAATCAAATTTAGGGTGAAGAATTTGGTGAAATTGATCTTTGAGCTCAAAACCATAGTTATCTTAGGTTTTTATATTTTCTAAAAATAAAATTATGATTCTCGATTTACATAAAAATTTGCAAAAAAAATAGATTTATTTTTTATCAATATGTGCAATATGAATGCAATATTACCCATTTTAGGTTCCAATGTATAATTATTATGTCGATTTACTATGTAAATTTCCTGATAAAATATATTATAGAAAGATATACAATAAAGAAAGTGTCGTCTAAACCTAAATTCATGAAAAATGGCTTTATTGATATATTGGGTGTCATATATCCATAGATTTAATATTCAAACTTTTAAATCACTCTACTATCTATAATGATATCATATTTGAGGAAATGCATGATACCCAAGTACCAAGTGATATAATATTGGCTACTTTCAAACATATTATGCAAAATATAACATACAACATAAACATTATTACCTTTGGTTATAAATAGGTGTCCTCAAAGAATATAGTTTATCAAGACTTACCTTCAACAACACAATTTCCTTCTCATAATAAATAAAACCAACATGAGCATAAACTAAAAACCTCAAAGACATATAATGAGGCTATGAATAAATTTTCACTATCATACTTATTAAAAAATTCACCACCCCACAAGTTTATTTTTGTGAGAACATTACATACAACAACTTTTCCATAGAATGTAGAATCACCCCATGTGGCCTTCATGTTAAACTCCATCAAACAGACCAAAAATAATGTATCCTTTAAAAAAGAGGATCCTCCATCCCAACCTATGATAAATAGTTGCTTTCCACTCTATATTCAAGTGCATATTTATAATAAAATAATAAAATGAGTTCTTATGGATAATGGCTCATGGCTCAACATTTGTAGCATATACTTTCTCTCCTTAATTAGAATTAGACCTTTAGATTTTGAACCATCTAATATGAACATCAAGAGATTCGATGAATTTCAAAATAAGTATTGGCATAAATAATAGTAAATATTACTATGGGTCCTTGTACATTAGCTAATTTATGCCAAGTTATGCCAAATGATGCAAACTATAATATATCATTGGGATGGCCTTGGATACATGAAATGTATGTGGTTCCATATACATTACATACCTGCTTAAAATTCATTCATTATGGATCTATTTTTATATGTCTAATAGATATTAATCCCTCAAAACACATACAATAGTCCAACAAATAAGTGATCCTACATTTTAACCCTCCAAACCTTATTTTGGCCTTTGATATTTGTTAAAATATGGATAAAAAGGATAAGGTTTGTGAAAATATGAATAAGGTATATCTCAACCCAATTTTCATACAAATAAAATAACATTAGTCGATACACTATTACAAAACCTAAGTAGATTATTTTACCTAAGGCATCGAGGAGACAGTTATCATGTTTACCTAAGTCTCCCACTTCATTACTCTGATGGATTCTAGAGTGTCATCTTATATCTCTCCCCATACTAGAGAGGTTGATATGAATGGACATCTACTCAAAGGGTATGATGTGAATGCTTATTATGATTATCACTAGGAACCAAGGAATTCTACAAACATATTATTTACCTTGAAGCATAAGATCAAATACCTCATCAATGACCAGAATTTACATTTTAGATCCTCAAAATAAATAAGGTTCATAACCTAGTGATCACCAGAACATAAA
This sequence comes from Torreya grandis, assembly GCA_037957365.1. Lineage (NCBI taxonomy): Eukaryota > Viridiplantae > Streptophyta > Pinopsida > Cupressales > Taxaceae > Torreya > Torreya grandis. Next base: position 1,025,361 of record JARHVA010004786.1, read on the forward strand.
ATATTTAACCATTGCATGATCATCCAAAAAAGGATCTAGAACTACAAATGACATAAAATGCACAACATGGGATTCACAGTAAACAAATTAAATGACATCTAGGCCAATGACATCCATGCCAATAGGATTTAAAAATCACTTTATTCATGGGTGGTGCTTATTTTTGGCATATCCATATTGATCCTACATAAATAAAAACTACTTGAAATATAAGACATTTTCAATAAGTTGGCTTTAATCTAAAAGACTTTCAAAGAATGGTCAATTGGAAAAACTCATTAGGCCACATACAAATACCAATTTCTTGTGCTCCTAAAGTAATTCAAACAAGATTTTGGGTTATGCTTACCTCATCTCTTATAAGAATTAATAAAATCCATTGATTACAAAAACATAGACATAAATGAATGCAAAATTATAATAGATGAAAATAACAAGTTCATAATCAAGGAAAGTGTGTTTATTAACTAAATTGGATTGAATTTTTTGAATTTTTGTCTATATTGAGTTTGACGTTATTAATAATTTTCATTAATGATTTCTAAGATTAGGATTTTGTATTAATTAATGGTTTTTTAAAGTTTTTATGATGTGAAAAGGATATAATTCATTGGTTTAATTTGTCAAAGAGACACATGCATAGTTAAATATCAAAGGTATTTCAAAAACATATAGAGATAAAAGTGTTTACGTTATGGACTATGATTAGTTAATGTTCTCATAGACTAATAGAGTATGAAACTATATATTGATCAACACATCCCAAAATATATCATCATTATATACTATTTGTTATATGAATGACATGTTTCCCCACTATGTTCACCCGAAACCCAATATTATCCTCACATATCTAGCTTTACACTATCATTTTTATTCTATAAACCATTTCCACAAAATTTTTTTATCAAAGTGATATACGACTTATCATTTATTTTTATTAATTTATTGTCGATATTCAAGTGAAAAAAATATTTTTCAAAATAAAATTAATAAATAACTCTTTGTCTATTAATTTTGTATGGTTTTAGTAGATCTTAACTAAATAATAGAGTTCAAAGTAGTGTCTAGATGAGATATGCATGTCTCAATATCATTTAATTGAAGCCTAAGAGGGTTAGCATATATCACTTTTAAGTATAATTATCATTTGAAAAATATGTGTAGGCTATTTGTATTCAATGTCAATTTAATTTTAGTGTCAAATTAATTTAGAAAATCCATAAAACTTAAATGATCATTCAAAATAAAGTTCTAATTTAATTTTATGAAATCATTGTAACTAGTGAGAAGAATGTAAAAAACATATAAATAATTATAATAAACATATATAATACTTTAATGTTTGTTTTTTATAAGATGAACATCAAATATATTTTAAGATTTATTTTCATTTTAAAAAAACTTCGTGAAAAATATATATTGACACAAATGGTTAAGTATAAAATTTGGTTACCGTTGTATGCTATGTTAAACCTATATTTTGAATATTTGAAATAATTAGAAGGAAAATGTGAAATTTAAACTAGATAAAGTTATTGGAATTTTTTAAAGTAGGATGATTGTTGGTCTTCAAATTTAGATGTCAAACATAGTGAGAATCCCTTGAATCCAAATTGCCTTAGTCAGAGCATTAATAACTCCTTTGCATTATGAATTAGTAGAAGATAAAGAAATAACATTCTTCTTCTTGTTTAACCAACTAATCAGACGTAAAATAAGGGAGGAATTGTATCCTAAAGTAGGCTTACAATTCTGAATATTACTAGCCCAATATGAATCTATAAAACCAATCAAGTTGATGTCGATTTATGATCCATAATTAATGTAAGAATTATGAGTACCCTGAATGTAGTAGAGAATCCACTTAACTAATTTTTAGTGTAGCTATTGTGGTTTCTATATAAATCTAGAGACCATGCCCACTGCATATGAAATGTCAGGTTTAGTATTCATAAGGTAGATGACACTGTCAAAAAACATTTGATATAAATTAGCATCAACCAAAGGAGATGGACTATCAACCTAAAACTTCACACCCAATATAAAAAGAGTTAGATTTATCTTACAATTAATCTTGTTAAACCATGAAATAAAATCAATTACATACTTGGATTGTGTGAACTAGGAATTTGACCCAAGAGAGGTTTTAGTATCTTGTTAGTGATAAAATGAAATCAAATTGAAAAACCAACACACTAGCTAATATACATCTCTAGGCCTAATTACTTGGTTGAGCTTAGTTAACACTAATAGAATGGAAACACAACTAAAACATGAAAGAGAAAAAATATTTCACCTCCCTTGAATGCTCCAAATTAGCTTGTAGTAGTGGCTTGCTCGGCTTATTCTCATGAAGTCTTCATCAAAAGAGGCTTGGCTATCTCCTCTTCTCCTTGGCACCTTGTGACTTTGGCTTGGCTTGGCTCAATATTTGGACATTATAACACTAATTTTCATTAATATTTATAATCAATTTATCATTATAACTTTGGCATGTGAGATCTTAAAATTTAATTGTCAAGGTCTCTTATTTATAGATTTTTTGAATGGTTTAAGGATCAACCATGACCGTCCATCTCAAGATAGAGATGTGTGGCCATGAATAAATACAAATATGAAATTCATTATACAAATATCCCCATTAATATTTTAGATATATGGGTATTGAATAGGCATGCATGGTTTTAATGAGGCATGGGAGACCCATAATCTTGATATTTTATGCATTTATGGCTTATGGATGCCACCCCATATGATGATGTTACCTGATGATTTAGTTAATAAAAATCAATTTCCAATAACTACTTATTCAACAAGTTCCATGTAAAATTAACTTAAGGCCCTAATTTGGTTTAATTATCCTAAAACATGATTAGTCCACTTTAGTGCAAATTTTGGCTCTTAGTGCACAAATTAATCAAATTGGTCAAAATGTCTTGTTATTGGTCCAAAACTTGACTAGATTGGAATTGGATGTCAATGTCAGATGCTTTTGATCCATTATCCCATTTAGGATGTTACCAAAACCAAATAACAAAGGCACATGTCTTGTGTGAGAGATTTGATAGAAAAAGCAATCCAGGGCACCCAGGTGCAAAATTAACAATTTGACTCGAAATGATGTGATCAAAGTTAGTTAGAAAATAAATTATACTACCCAATTTAATGATACTCTAGCTAAAAATGGAACTTTAATATATCAATTTCAACTCATTTAATGCATTTTAGTGTTTTTAGGCTAAATTGTGCATTTTGGTGAAAATTGGTCAAAAGCTTAGTTGGAGGTTATCAGTGGCCTGATTTAGGTGTCTACATATTATGTAATAGTGATATTGGATTTAGGTAGAGAAATTTCAATCCTAAGAAAGTAATGAAACAATCACACACCAGTCATTGATAACCTATCAAACTAAGTAGTTTTCACTGCTATGATGGTGGATGAATAACTCCTTGTGATCAAAAGATCATCCACATAGAGAGCCAAAATAAAAAATGAATCATCATACCATAAAATGTAGACATTTAGATAAGAATATCATCTGGTGAACCCAACCAAAATAATAAAGGAGTCCATCTTATCATACTAAGATCATATTTTTTGATGGCAGATATATTTCTAAAATTTGAAAACTAAGGATGAATCTTCTATAAATCCTTTTGGTTCCTCCATGTATCTTTCCTCTTTGAGGTAATTATGAATAAATTCACTCTTCACATCCATATTATGGACATACAAATGATGTGTTATGGTAATGGAGGGACTGAGTTAGATTGAATTCAGTTTGGCAACTAGGATGAGTGTCTTGATGTAATCAATGTTATGTACCTGATAAAAACCCTTTGTGACCAAACGTGCTTTCAACTTGTAAATGGAGCCTTATATTAAATTTTTTTTGGTAGATCCACTTACATAAAATGGGTTTTATTATATCAAATTATACTCCTATTCCATATCATTATCACACTCAATAACACCTAATGCCTCACAAAACAATCATGAATTAGAAGTAAATATAATGAAAGAATGTGGGGTATTCTATAATTATGAATGATTTTTATTGGTGTCTAATGGATCTCCAACACTTTATAGTGTCTATTTATCCTAAAGAGGACTAGTGATTAAAGAGTTAGGAGGAAATTACTCATTATCTAAAGATATTTTTAGATATGGAAGAGGGAATCCTCATACTACTCTCATCATTATAGTTATAAGAAGAATTTAGATCATCAAGAAGCTACTCAAACAAATCTAAATCATCAGAATTATCATAAAATCCTAGTGCATCCAAAGAAGAGGGAGAAGTGTCTTGTGTGAAATATTAATGACACTTTGGAAATTAAGCACTCATCTTAATGAATAAATCATGAATGGTGGGATGGATAATCCTATATCCTTTAACACCCTCAAGATATCTAACAAAGCTGTAAGGTTAACTTTGAGGTTATATTTCATTATGTTTCTTCTTTAAAATGTGGGTTATAGTAGGAGTTCCAAACACTTAGAAGTTCTTTATTTTTGGTTTCCAATTACTCTAAGATTCAAAAGAGTGACTCCCTTCAATTATTTATGCAGAACATTGTGTTGGATATAACATGCATTGTTTCTGGACTCAGCCCAATACCTAAGATGCAACAGACTTGAAGTGTAGCATATAATTATCCATTTCTTTCAAGGACTTGTTCTTGCACTCTATAAAACCATGATACTAAGGACTGTATGGAATTATACATTATAGTTTAATCCCCTATAATATATATAATTGATTAAAATGATTACTAACTTACTCACCACCATTGTCGGTGCTAAAAATATTGATGGATTTCCCTAACTATTTTTTTGACAAGCACCTTGAAGTCTTGAAAATGATTAGAAACCTAAGATTCCTTCTTAATAAAATACACCCAAGTATGCCTCAAAAATTCATCTATGAAATTAATCTTGTATTTATTCATTTTAAATGAAGCTTTTTGTAAATGGACCAACAATGTTAATGTGGATAATCTCTAATATCTATTTAACTCTCTGTGATTTGCCCTTGTCATACTTCTCCATAGGATGCTTATCAAGTATGTAACCTTGATAAACTCTATCATAAAACTTGACTTGTGGAAACCTTAAAACCATATCTTGATGACTAAATTTCTCTAGGTAGTGATAATTGAGATGGTCGAATCACTCATGCCATAATTTACTCACCCCATATGAATGAGTGAGCAATGTAATAGAGGGTTGATCAGGAGATAAATGTGAAAAAGTATACAATTGTGAATGGTAGTCTACTTTTAAAAATAAAATAATGGAGTGATTATCTGATTCCCTAATAACCATTTAATTAGGTGTGAACTCAAATTTCTTACACAAATCGATGTGAGAGATCTGATAAATAGATAAGAGATTGATTGAAAAAGAGTGATCACATAGAACATCATGAAATGTCCCATAATTCACTTTAATTTATCCACTACCACTGACTTTAGCAAAAGTACCATCACCCAACAAGATGGAAGGCATAAAATAAGGATCCAAGGATGAGAACACATCATGTGATGAATCCATGTGGTGAAATACACCAAAACCAATAACCCATGTGGGAGGTTAGGATGTAACTACAACAAATGATTTGCCGTTATCTTTTCCCTTATTATTATCTTAAACCTTAGAAGACTAATGTGCTAATGAAATATTATTAGAAGACTCAAGGACACTTATGTTGTGCTTTTTGAGTATCTTTTTTTCTTTTGATTGATACTATCTTTTTATCAGAGCTGCAACTGGTTCTAGGGGCCTAGTCTTTAAGATAACTATTGAACTAATATAAATGGATATGACTTGATCACTTTTTGAAATCACTGAGTAAATGTCCACATTCATCCTATAAATTCCCTATGATATTTGAACTTGGGTGGGGTTGGGCATAACCAAACCAATCCACTAATCATTATACATGTCATTAGCTCTCACGTATCTTAGTTAGTTGTTCAATCTACTTCTTCAATCATTTGGATTCATCGTGTTCAAATTTATTGCAATAGCCACATGTGAGTCATTCTTTCTATGGTTTCCCTATTTAAAAGGAAGACTTTTTAATGATTTTCACTTAGCATCAAATTTCTAACCCTTTCTTTAGTTTGGGTCCTTCTTATTTTGTTTATTGTCTTTACTACAAGAATATTTATGTTTAACATGACTCATAATTAAGGCTTGTGATTTAGATGACTTCAATGTACCTATTTGAATGATCTTGTTTTACTCTTGAGTCAAGATATATATAAATTCATCCAAATATGACATGGTCCATGTAGCTCCAAGGGAGCACTTCATGGCATGGAAGGTAAAAATGAAAAAAAAAAGATAGTCAGATCCTAACTTGGAAAAGATGAAAAGAATTAATTGATCATCATTTTTATCAATGCCACATAGTTAAACTAGAACACAAGTGATTTGAACTTTATGAAAAAGTTATCTACCATATAAAAATCATATGGGCTCAAACTAATGAGCTCATTATCAAACTCATGAACTTTCTTTATGTCATACTTATGAAAGAATTTTTAAAATATGGTCCAGACTTTAGTAGAAGTAGTGGCAAATTCAATATGAAATAATAGGTCAGGAGACATAGACATGCATAGAAGACCATAGGCTTCATCACTTCTATTGTACCACTTCACCTTCTCTACCTCATGTTTTAGTTATTTTTATGTACCCATCTTGGTTTAGTGTAACCCTTTGATCCTCAATAGGATTTACAATTTTAATTTCCATTCATGATAGTAAAATGGTGTAAGAATCAAAATAGAGCTCAAATCTATGATGTAGAAAGGAAGTGAGTGATGAATTGCATATGTTGAAATATTAGGAACATGCAACCCCTATAAATATATATAGGTTAAAATTTTAAAAAAACATAAAAATATTGGCAATATGTAGATCTTGAAAAAACTCACACTTTCAAAAAAAAGGGTGCATCAAAAGGAGCAATAGGTTGAAAGTTATGCGCATTTGAAGTTTTGGATGGAAAGGGAAATCTCTACTTTGAAAATTTTGAAAATAATTAGGTGTGTAAAATTTTGTTTGAAATTATTTGGAATTAACTTCCTACAAAAAAAACTTATACCCTTTTGAATCAAAAGTTAATAAATTTTTGGTTGGAAATGACTAGGGGCTTTACTCCCATGTATCTAAGTGTTAAGACCTATTTTGAGTAATCATCCCTCTCAATTCGATTGATGTGATTGATTTGGGAGTAAAATCATTTTTAAAAAACATCTATTTTTAAAAGTGTCACCTTTCACTATCTTAAATTTAATAGTCTCTTGCATGTCACAAGGTGCAAATCAACTAGTGAAGATTTGACTATGCTTGGATAGGGGTCAGAGTCTAGTTGGTTTACATAAAGAGGCATTGGAGTCTACCGAGGGTGCATGAACATCTATTAGAGTCTACGGGGGTTACTATATCAACTATCAGGTTCTATGGGTCTACTCTTAGAGGGTCTAATATCTATAAGTGTTGTAGGTAGGGTCATTGGGATTTGTGTACTATGTAGAAGCATGAACATATGATAGGTGTGTGCTTGGAGGTTACAGGATTCATTACTATTTCTGGTAGGGTCATCAAGATTTGATGAGTGTTACGTAAAGACCTAAAAATATGCCAACTACTGAAATTACTTGAGGGGTGGAAATTCCACTAAACTAAAAAAACCTCTAAAAATGTGGATTATGTACTACTTCTCCAAAATCTCAAAGAGACCCACTTAGTTTCTATAAAAACTTATAAAAACCCAAAAAATGGTTTTTCCTCAAAGTCACTGAAAAGTATATTTTTTGTAGAATTTATAAGATAGATTTGAAACCCTCCAAAATAGGCTGGAAATAGATTATCATTAAACTAGGTTATGTTTAAAGTTATTCCTAGGGGTTTTCCACCTTCTAAATCCAATTAAATTTTTCGTTTTTCACTTAGAGACTCCATGTATGTAGATTCACACTGATTTATGAGAAACCCCACCAAATCTTAGAATTAAGTAAGAATACAAGATCTCACAACATAATTGATAATCTTCTACCAGCATAGTCTGATACCATGTCGGAGTGGGTCACAATTGATGATCAATTGGATAGGGTCAAATGTGCGAGGCTAAATCTATATGGAGTGGTGAAATCAAAAGAACAACTCATAAGAGGAATAAGCTTGTCTTCATAACCAAAAGTTGTATTAACATTCATTAGTTAAAAATTACATAGAAAGATACATTATATAGTGAGTAATTATGTCACCTAAAAAGGTAATTATCTCAACTCATAGTTATAAAATTACTTAAAGTAAATTTCTCTTGACCTATTATTAATCTAAGCAAGCTAATTAAACCATGTAGGTAAAACCACATAATGGGGAAAAACCTACACTAACATACACAAATGGTAAAGTATCAAATTTTTTTATTGTTGGTATGCTATCATAAACCTATATTTTGAATATTTAACTATTTAGAAGGCAAATGTGAAATTTAAAGCAAATAAAGTTATTGGAAAAAATTTAAGCAACATGATAGGTGTGTGTCCTTATCATGTTGATCAAAAACTCTAAAAGGTGATGACATGTCAATTTTAATAGTTTCAATCATCTTTAGGGAACCATACACATGAAATTTGTATTCAATGTGAAATTAATTTATTTAGTTATTTAATTTAGTCACTAACTAATTGTCATAATTGTGTGAAATAATAAATGTTTAAATTGAAAAATTCAATGGATAGTTTTTTCAAATTTACATAAGTGATCAAATTTAGATGATAATTAAAATATTAGCTTTGATTTAGTTACTATAAATCAATGTAATTCATACAGTAAATACAAAAGACTATAAATAATTATGATAAATGTATAAATTGGTTTAAATAATTAATAATTGTTTTCATTTTGCAACTAATTTAATATGATTTGAGTAGATGTTAGATAAATAATAGTTTTATAAGCATATGTTAGATGAGAGAGTCATTTATCGATAGGGTTCACTCAAAACCTTAGGGATCATTATATATCAAATTTTTTAGTATTATTATCTGGTAATCCATGCACAAGACGTGTATTCAATGCTAAATTAAATTTTCACACTTGTTTTCATTTCATCTCAGTTTTTTACTACTAATAGTTTAATATTTTGATTTACTAGCTTTCTTAATGAGATGAACTAAAAAATTATTAAATAAAAAAAAACATAATATAATTGTTTCATATTTTTATAAGGTGATCAAAATTATATGAACATTAAAATCAGATGTTTTATTTTGTTAAAATAAATCATTGTAAATGGTGAAAGGAATGTCAAAAAAAGTGTAGACAACTATAATAGTTATACACAACACTATAATGTTTTTTATTTTACTATTATCTATAGCAATAATTAAATAGAAATATTTAATAAAAAAACATCAAGGGAAAAACATGTTGATAGGTAGGGTTGAGTGTCAAATTTTATCATCAATCATGAGATGTGATAAACCCTCATTTTGAATATTTGAAATCTTAAGAAGAAAAGTGAAATTTAATAAAAATAAAGTTATTCACAAATTGATTATTAATATGATAGATATGTGTCACCATCACATCCATCCTAAGCTTGAGATCATAATGGCATAGCATTTTTTCTAGTTTTAGTTATTTTAGGAAAACCTTGTGCTCACCCTATGTATTCAATGCCAAATTAATTTTAGTAGAATTTGTTCTTTTATTTTATCTTGGTGATTTATGGATAGTTATCAATTTTAAATTTAATGATTATCCTAACTAGGTGAAATAAGAAATTATTAAAATGGAAAATCGATAACTTAACTGTTTCAAATGTTTAAAAGTAATCAAAATTAAATAAGCATTAAAAGCGTAGATATGATTTAGCTTTGAGAAAACATTTTAAGTCATGTGAGAAATGTCAAATAATATAAATCATTATATTAAATATAAACATTAGTTTAATTTTTTTTTCAATCTATGAACCATAACAGTATTTGAAGGAAAATATTGAGTAAATGTAGTTGATGATCATTTGTTGTAAAAATTATGGATTTTGAATAATGTGATTATCAAGAAGAAGAAATGTGATATTCAATAAAAATATACATATTTTAATGTTTGTATCATTATAAAGTATTTTTAAAATTATAGAATTATAATCAATTTTTTATATTGTGTATTATCTCATCATTGTTCACATAAGACAATCATCTCATAAAAATGATAATTTTCACTATGTTTATCAATGTTTGTATTTAGATTCAAAATTATGTTGTAGTTTGAATATGTCAATTTCATTGACTTTGATTTTATTGTACTTAAAAACAATATTGAAAAAATTACTTAGGTAATACATAATAAGTTTTTCCCATTATTTTCTACATTTTTTTTCTTAACTTATTACATTTATTTATTAAAATTAGTGAGATACATACATGTATACATATGAATGTATGTATGTATGTACATTTATTGAAGTAATAATAATTGTATATATGTTAATGTTTACAAAATTTCACTAAGACTTCATCACATCATTGTGTACCTAGCATATTGTCTTTAGAGAAGCATTCAAAAAGGATTTTTGGCATAGCTAAGTAATCAATGTGAACACCTTTGTGATTTATTAAAACTTTTAAGAGGGAAAAAAAAAGCCCACATGTCATTTTATTGGAAATCTTGTATCATTTATGAAGATTCCCAATCATAATAAATTTTTTATATGTGAATTATATAGATTAAAAAAGAGAAAATGGACATGTTAATTATTTTTTGCATATATATATATAATTTAATGAATATTAAAATTTCTTTATATTTTTTTGTTAATTTCATTTTGTTAAATTCCAAACAGTATAAATTAAACTTTCAAAATTAAAAATGTATATAATAAAATAATATCAATAAAAAGGGTTAGAGTCTAATTGGTAAAGTTGATATTATGTCACATGTTATGATAAATTATATATTCAATATGTAACTCACTTATATAAAAACTCTGAAAATATATTAAAATAAATCATACAAACCATTAAATTATTTATGTTAGGAAACATATCACAAAGCAATGACATAAAATAGATTATTGGGAAACTATTTTATGTTATTTGGGTTTCTACACAAAAACACTTAAAAAATAAAAATCTTTGAAGGTAGTATTCTAATATTCATATCTAGGCAATGTAAGATAATATTTTGATAATAGAATTCATTTAAGCATGTTAAATAAATATAACAATGATTAGACATATACATAACTAAGGGACAAGAGAGAACATATCTTATTTGTTATTCTATTTTAGACTTTTAATATTTCCCAGGTCCTTAGTTATTTAACCCAACTCTATGTTCCATTTATTTAGAATTTTGACTACTTTTATTCTTCAGACACTTCTAATAGATCCAGATACTTGAGTCGATGCTAGTGTCTTCTTATGGATGTTAGTGTCCTTCCAAAAATATAAATTATTTTCAAGATCTATCAGTTACACTTTTATAGGTTTTTTTATCACTTTTGATCGGATATGTTTGGATCGTGTGAACAAGTTGTCTCTCTTGTTGAATAATCAAAACCATAGTTCTTCATCTTCATCATGGTAATGGAAAAAATGGGTTAGTGGGCACATAGTATTGAGTTACCCCAAACACCTCTCTATCAATGAGTGTTGCCTACATAGCCAATACTCTGAATAGAGTCTAAATCTTATGTAGTTATCCCCTATAAGTTGTTTGTGTGTGCATAAGGATACATTGTGTGACAAGTAAGTACATAAAGTCACCTAACTTGTAATTAAGAAAATGTGGTTCATGGGATGCTACTTCAGTACTTCATAACTATAGATGTGTTGTCCCTATGACTGATGTGAAATAAGAGAAAATAGGGAAAATTTTCTCATTTGAGTGATTTAGTGAATGCCTTTTATAAATTACCTTGTGATTTATTTGATCTATGATACATATGGAATGAATGAGGATTGATATTGTATTTATATTAATCCCTTTATAGAAGATATCATATTAAATCACTTAAGATGACCATATGATACATTTAATTTATAAATTAGATGAATTTATGACACTAGACACTTGTGTTGGGGTAGGGACACTTGCATTGATGTAGGAATCTAACTAAGACACAAGTGATTTAGTAATTAAAAAATAGGCACAAGTCTAAAACTTGTAGAGATAGATGATAAGTAGTTTTATAAAAAATTTATCATGATAGAAGGTTTAAGTTATTAAAATAACATTGATGAGACTAAGAGATAAGAAATAAGCACAAAGAGACAATGTATGCAATTATTTGGGTAGAGAGAAATGTCTATAATTTGAAGCTACATCCATGATATATATTTTTCAAGTTAAAATACTGAGGTGTTATATAATTCATAAAAAGTGTTTATAGAAACCACACTTTTATTCTAAGATATCATGATAATAAAGCCTTTGTAAAATTTTTAAAATGAATCTTTAACAAGTCCATTGAAACTAGAATTATTTTTTTCACTACACTCATAGTGACTTGACCAATATGAGAAAAAATAATTGGAATTGATTTTAAAATATGAAGACACATATACATGCAATAGGTAAAGAACATTATGTATTTGTATCATACATTAATAGGTTTAGTAGTGATAATGATAGGTATGGTGTAATATCTAATTTTTGTCAAGTGAAAATGATAGTGTTAAATTAGTGTGAAATATCCATGTTCCAATTATTTTGTTTCTTAAAAAACAAAATCATGGATAAAAAAAACTATGCTTCAGGAGATAATAATGAATAATGTGTATTTTTTCCATTTTTTTCTCAATAAAGTGACCAAAGTGGATTCTAAATATGATAAAGATATAAAAATTATATCTAATACCTGAAAAAAAAAGTGTTTAATTTGTGATCTACTTTCAAGAACAAATTTAGAATTGGTTTATATGACATGGGCAAATTGAAATTGCTCACCACTATGGAATGAAGGTTCAATATTTATTGATGGTGGGAATTTTATTTTCAATTGTGATAGTAATTTTTTTCATCCACATAATTCAAGTATAATAAGTGGAACATGGGAGGCTTATTTTTTAAGCATAGAAAAAATATATTTTTTGAGGGGGGGAAATACTAACAAAAAACATATATAAAATTGTTTTTCCCTATTGTGTATAAATAGTTTGATTAAGAAAATAAGTAACTACATAAATTTTTAAAAATACAACTTTGATATATTTTTTAGGCAATATTTTGTACTTTTTCATCAATAAAAATGAAAAAGTGAATATTATATCTATTTCGCACGCACGCACGCGCACGCGCGCGCGCGCACACACGCACACACACACACACACACACACACACACACACACACACACACACACACACACACACACACACACACACACACACACACACACACACACACACACACACACACGCACACACGCACACACGCACACACGCACACACACACACACATTAATAAAATAAAACATATGAATAAAGAGTTTAATTTACTGATGGCTTATGTGAAGTATTTTTAAATGAAATTGGTTATTTTCCATCAAATAGAATAATGAGTAACACATGCACCAACCTTTGTTTCCTCACTATCAATATTCATAATATCCATCATGGAGTAGGGTGAAATACCATATCAAAAGGTTGTATTTTATAACAATGTCACTAGAACATGAATATATATCTTATTTTATATCGATAAACATAAATTATTTACTCAAGTATAAAATAATTAAGTTTCAAATAAATACATTAATTTAGATTTCTATCAAAATGATAATAAGTCTATGTAAAAATTAAAAAAATACAATGCAAAATTCTCGGGGTTTCATGAAGTGGTTGTGACTATTTAATACTATAGATATTAAAATTTATTTTTAATTACATTACGATGAAAATATTGAAATACATTTACCAAACATGACTTGTGTGAAAAAAATATGGTTCTAACTTGCCTATGTCTCACTCTAACATGCTAACATATGAGTTTGAACCTTTATTATATTGTTATAGACCTATAAAAATCTCACTATCTACTTCAAACATGTATACTATTATTATAATTCATTCCTAAATTTTCAATTTAGTCTTTCTGTGTAGGGGTTGTTATCATCATAATGGCTTAATATCACTAGTCGATATTGAGTTTCACCGATTGCTATTGAATCTCTCCCAAAAATGATTAATTTTTAAAACATAATATTTCACTAAGGTTAGACCATTTGACTAACATGTCATTGGAGTGTAATTTATAAAATTAGACACATAAAAAAATAAAATTTAAAAATCAAGGCCTCACTTGATATGGAACTTGAAACTTATCTAGTACACATCTATACACTATGCCACATTGATAAAATGTTCATATTCCTTCAAGTTTTCAATTTATTCTCTAGATGTAGTCACAAGCCATGTCTAAAGCATACCAGATTGAATTCAAAGAATGTATCTTAAAATATCAAAGATAAATCATCATTTACATTCATATAGTAACAAATCACCATTATAAAATCACACTATATATACTTAAATTTAAATTTACATTTTAAACTAGTAATTTACAATTTAAAAATGTATCTCAAGGCTCTACCATTCAATTTTACCTTCCTTGCAGTATAAAGGATCACACTCACCACCTCACTAGATATAAATGATTTTTTATTACTCTAACCCTTATTAATCTAATTATATAGATCACTTATAACCACATAACACCTAAAATATGATATATATCCTTCACTATCAATTATAGAACCTTAGAAAAATTTATTTATCTTGGAAAATTACATTCAAGGCATTAAAATTATTATACCTTATAGAAGCAAGTTCCCTTACCATATAGAAACTCAAATTCATAAATATTTTGAAGTATATGGGTTGGCATAATAATTTCATTAACCATTCTTTTAGGATTATTTAAAAATATCTAATATAAATATAAGTAAAATAATACTCATTATTCACCTAGAAATTACTAATAAATCACCTAATCAAGTGCAATCAATTATTATTCCATATTCATTCTTATTTTCAAATAAATAATAGGAGTAGTCATATTACAAGTCTAAATAATTCAAAATGTAACCCATGATCCATATGTATCATGTTACAAGATATAACACAACATGCATTTTCATATAGTATATCATACCCTTGTGCAAACTATAGATGATATTTATGGATTATATATCACCTTAGTCTTGTACACTTGGAAAAATCAGACATTAGTTGTTCCTCTTAGTTTTAGACAGTTTACCACTTAGGTAAGTCTTGAATCTACATTACCATACGTCCCTTGGCCTATCTCTTAGTCCAACAAATCTTATGTTGATGACTCGGGCCTTCAATCTTGCCTAGAATGCTTCAAATGCACTTATCTTTTGTATACCTACAATTTTTTTAAAACTTTATCAAATAATAATGTTTTCTCTTATGTACTAACCGGTCAAGTCTCAATCTCTCTGAGTTCATGCCTTAAAGGGTGAAAAATATAGAGGTGGGTAGAATATTGGTGCTTCACAAGATTATTATTCACTATACCACCAATTGAAACCTAAGAAACCTCTCTTCTACATTTCCCTAAACTTTGACACCTCCCTTACACACTCCTCCAAATAATTCACCACTTAAAACAACCCTTACCTAAGACAAAACTTCTTTTTGACATTTATCAAATAAATTCAACCTAGGTTGACCCTTTAATTAAATTATATGAGCATGTTATGGGATTAGGTTAGTTGTAGCTAACCCTATCCTAGATTTAATTTCTTTATTAATTAAAGCACAAAGTCGATTGGTTTGATTCTATATTCTAAATATTTAGAAGATATTAGGTCTAGATCCAACTATACAAACACATATTTTTTGTCATTAGAGAGAGAGAGAGAGAGAGAGAGAGAGAGAGAGAGAGAGAGAGAGAGAGAGAGAGAGAGAGAGAGAGAGAGAGAGAGAGAGAGAGAGAGAGAGAGAGAGAGAGAGAGAGTTAATCACTCATTTTCACTTCTTTATAATCTGCTCTTCCACCATTCTACTTAAAGAGGCACTGCTTAGGGTTTATACTTGAAGAGAAGAATCTTGTCTTGTGTAAATTCTTGGATGCTTAGGAGAAGTCATATATTAAATAAATGGACTATCTTAGTGATCCTTATGTAGCTTAAGTTTTAGATTCACCTTGTATTACTATTTTTAGCAATAAAAACATAATATCTAAACAACATCAAAATGAGGGGATAAAAAAGATAATTAGATTGCTATTAGAAATCTTGCCAACATTTTACCTCTTTATAACTCCCCTCAAAGATTTCCAAATGGATTATTGATGCAAAATAAATGGATGTTGGATTTCTTGTCTTTGCTTGCTAATGGCTTCCAATGGACCTTGAGCTTAGTAATTGATTTGACAAGGATTGTGTGAATGTAAGGGAGATAGTTGTGGATGCAAGATGAAAATAAGGATTCAAATTTTCATGTTAGTTGCATGGAGTAAGTGGGGTAGTTATATAAGAAATGGAAGGAATAATCAATTGCTCAAATTCAATTTTGATACATTGAGATCAATGTATAGGGTATTTCAAAGGAATTTTAAATTCCTTGGAAATCTTTAAAATGGAGAATTATAGAGGAAAAGGGGTTAAAATAGAGGATATGTCTAGAATTATCCAATTCTAGAAATATCTATTAAGGTTTAAGGGTTTATGAATATCTAGGAATAGGGTGTTATATGGGTAGGTAGAAGAAATTGTATATTTAAATTGGCAATTAGATTAGGGAGTAGGTTAGTAGGTAAATGGGTTTTGTTAGTAGATAAATGAAGGGGATTAATTGGTTATAGGATGGAATAATTTTTTTAGGATGTAGTAAATAGGGAACATCATATTATTTAATTAGATATGAAATGTAGTTTTATGTTAAATTAGTGGAATTAGTTTAATTGGAAGGGTCAGATTTAGGTGCATACATTTCCCCTATTTGAAAGGTCATTGTGAGTGGATAGGAAGGAGAGAGTAATGATATTTCAAAGAAGAACCATAATCATGTGGAAAAAATGTTAGATGGTGTTAACGAGTATGATTCCTCCTTGAGGGAGCATGTAGGAAGAACTGACCTAAATGGCCACTTGAATAGAAGTCTCAGGGGGGGATGAGACCAGGACAATAAAATGGGGTTTTTATGCCCTAAGTAATGACATAGATATAGTTGAGATGACCCAAGTTTAGGGACAAGGGGATAAAGAGTCTTAGTTATGAGATGGGTTCTAAACAAATGACCCATGTCTATAATTTGATTGATAAGACAAATTTCCTAAGATAGAGACATTATTCAAGAAATAAAAGAGATGAGATGGATATAAGCATGTGATAAGTCTCATAGCAAGGACACATGTTGGGGAGGGATTGAAGATTGTTAATGAATACCAAAGGTGTTTATTGATAATAGGGAACCAATTTAAATAATATACATAGCTTAAGATGATGTGTGACTGTCAAGTGATTAGTTTGGTGATGGGATGGGGATGAGGGGTTAAAAGGGGTTGAGTTATCCTTGGTCATAAAATTAGGACCAGGTGTTACCTACATAGTCTTTAGAAGACCTAAAGCTGATGTATTTCTAATGTGATATTAGGTTGGATAGTGGGGAAATGAAAGATCCATACCATAAGTGATTTTAGGAATGATAATGAACGATTGATTGGGAATTTAGAGATATTGGATGGGATTTGGTTATGGAAAATTTGTTAGAAAAGGATTGATAGGGGTTAAGGGGGCTTAAAAGAGGGGTAAAATATTGGGGGTCAAATAGGAAAAAATAGTGAAAATGGATTCATTTAAACCTTTTAACATGGTGAAAATTGACTCTAAGCTAAAGGACATAGACTAACTTCCTCGAGCCTCCCATCATGGTGAAAGGGTCTGATAATTCTAGAGACCTGTTGAGTAATGAACCCTAGTCTTGTGTTGTTTTCAAATTTTTATTGAATTCTTGGGTGTTTTGGCATGAATTTAAGTTGTTCATACCACAGGTGTAATATTAAAACTAAGGGAAATTCCCTAAGTCATGATATAATAGTCATAACTTATGGTATTGTGTAGGAAAGGGAGATATTGAAAGATCGTAAGGATAGAGTCATGGTATCATAATATCATAGATGTAGAGTTGTGGTATTACAATACCATAAGTATAGACTTGTGATGTTACAAAATTGTGATTTAAAGAATCAATATTTTGCATAATCATGTAGTTATGCAAAAATGCAAGATGCAAGTGGCAATTTTGTTAATATCATGGGTTAGGGAAAACCTACCAGTTGCAGTTTTGCTAATGTTGGGAAAAAGGATGAAGGGATGGGGGAAGGTAAAGGAGTTAGGTTTTTTAGATGATGTTAGAATGTTTGAAGGTTAATTAGTTAGGTAAGGTGGGATGGGGGATAGGTTAATGGTTTAGGATATTTAGATGATGTTAGAGTGTAAAATGAAGTTAGTTAGGATTAAAGAAGGTAGTATGAATAAGAGGGGGTAAGTTAGGATAAGTTAGTGTTAGAGAAGATGAGGGTATGTTGGATGAAGTTAATTAGTCTTAATGTGATTAGGGGAGTTTAGTGATAAAGTTAGTGGATTAGGATTAGGAATTTTATAGGGTTAGTTAGTGAGTGAGGTTAGGATTGGTAAATTAGTATGGGTTAGGGTGGGGTTGATAGTGAGAATAGGATCAACAAGGTTAATTTGGGTGAAGCCTAAGGGTAAGAGGTGAATAGATGATTAGTTCAAACTTGTGAGGGTTACAGGTGTTTGATTTTGGATAGGTGAAAGGTTAGGAGGGAAAATTGGGTTGTAGATTGTGAACTAGGAATTTAACTAAGATAAGGAGATTAGTGTTGTGTTAGTGACAAAATAAACAAAACAAATTGACAAAACACACACTAAATTAACATATTCATGCCTAGTTACTAGGGTGAGCTTGGTGAAGAAATACATATGAACAAATCACAACTAAAATTCAATAAAACACACATTCCTTACCTTCCTTGATGCTCCAAAATTATTCTTCGATTGCTTGCTCAGTTTGTGCTCATGAAGTCCTCACCAATGGAAGCATGGCTACCTCCATCTCTCCTTGGAACCTTTGGCTTTGGCTTAGATTAAATTGGAATCAATTTATCATGGTAACACTACTTTACATGAAGCTTTTAGAACCAATCCTGCATTATAGCTTTGCATGAATAAAGCTTAAAAATGATGTTCATGGCCTCTCTATTTATAGATTTTTGAGATTGATTAGAATCAACCTGAACCATCCATCCTAAGATGAAGATGTGTGGTTGAGGATTAATTCAATTTTTCATAATTAATTTTATAATTATCCTCATCATGACATTGGAAAAAAGGGAATTTAAGAGGCATGGAGGGTATTGATGAGGCATGAAGGGCATGAATCCTGATATTTGTGGTATTTATGGCCTAGGGATGTCTTCCCAATAAATTAGGTCACCTAATGATGAAGATATTCAATATTTATTTACAAAAAAATTATTCAACAAGTTTCGATGGAATTCTTGATTAGGCTCTAACTTGGTTTAATTAGCTCTTAAGCCTGTTTAACCATTTTGTGGACAAATTACTCAAATTGATTAGAATGCCTTGTTATTGGTCCAAAATTCAACTAGATTGGAGTTGGAAGGTGATGTTAGATGTTTTGGATCCATTACCCCATTTAGGATATTATCAATATAAAATAACAAAGGCATGTGTCTTGTGTAAGAGATTTGATAGGAAAGAGCAATCTAGAGTACCTAGGTGTAAAATTGGCATTTTGACTCAAAATGATCTGATCAAAGTTAGTTGTCTCATAAATTTCATTACCCTATTTAGGGATAACCTAGCTAGAATCAAAACTTTAATATACCAATTTCAACTCATTTAATGTATTTTAGTTTTTTAGGCCAAATTGTGCACTTTAGGTGAAAATTGGTCAAAAGCTTTGTTAGAGGTTATTGGTAGCTAGATTTAGGTGTGTACAGTTTGCCCTTATTTGGGAAGGCATTGCAAGATATAAGCATATTAATATATTCTCAAATAATTAAAATGTCCTATATGTTTAGAAATATAATGATGATAAACTAATTGCATGATGCCCCCTCAAGTGAATGGTTGGTACAAGTAAGTCGGCAAATGGTCCCTCAAAAAGAAGTAAGAGAAATAAGGAGACCAAAGAAAGGAAAGATGATGGAGTGAAAATACAATGATATTGAAAAAGTAGTCAAAATCATTAAGAATGTAAGTGGTATGGTGTACAATGGTTTGCTCAAAGGTGGTTATAAGCATTGTACCTTGATAGTGGCAACGCGGTATGATAACACAATTATTTGCCTAAAGATGGTTATAATCATTGAGAAGATGGAACTTCCCCAGTTATGATAGATAAAAAAGATAATAGCATGCCCATGTATGGGTAGAAAAAGGGAAGTGGTTACAATATAATTATTTTCCCAAAGGCAGTTATAATCATTGAGAAATGTAGGTGGGATGGTGTGCAATGATTTGCCCATAGGTGGTTATAATCATTGGAACACAATCATGGAAAACATGATAAATTGAGTTCAGTCATAGCATGGACTTTAATCAGATTGAGTTCAATACCTCTGTGAGACATAATGAAGCAAAGTAATTTACCTGAACACACATTTCTTTGGATTGAGTCTAACTTTGTACTCTCATAATCTTTCAAATATCTTACATAACACTAATGGATGGTTTACCCTGGTTTTAGATTTTCCTAATATGTCATAGATATAGTCTTCAACAATATTATGCATCATATCATGGAATATGATAGTCAAGGCCCCTTGATATGTATCTATAGCATTCTTAATACCAAATGGCATTACCTAATAGCCAAATGTTCCCCACAGAGTGGTGAACATTATTTTATGTTGGTCTTCTAGTGCTATTCTGATCTAGTTGTATCCTGAAAAGCCATCCATGAGTGAAATAATTTCATAACCTACCATTGAGTTGATGACCATGTCAATATTAGGTAATGAAAAGTCATACTTATCATAAGCTTTTTTGATGTCTCAAAAATCAATACAGATTATGATACCTTCAATTTTTTTGCTAATAGATACAAAATTAGATATCTATTCTAAGTAGTCAATGGATCGGATACATCCTACTTCTAAGAGTTTTTCAAACTCTTTCTTTACCAAGACAATAATGTGAGGATGCATATTATGTAGCTTTTGTTTTCCTAGTTTGGCATCAGGATTGACCTCAAGGTGGGGTTTAAACCTGGCATGTCAGAATAAGGCCATGCAAAGATATCTATAAGTTCTCTCAATAGAGCTATAAAGACTTCACATTCCTCCTCAGTGAGGGATATTCCTAATTTTATCCATTTTGGGTCTAATGGAGTCTTGAAATTTACCTCTATTGTATCTTCAACTAGAAGGGTCAAACCATCTTCTAGGATAGGTAAAGACTTGAACTATTGGACTATATCAGGGTCCTCTACTAGAACTTGCTCTTTAACTTCTCCTAGGCATGATGAATTTGAGTCCCCTAATGGGAGATCTAGCCATGTGAGAAAATAAGTCATAAACTCTTGAAGAATTTTATCAACTACTTGTTGTTTCACAAAACTAAACTTGGATCCATAGGCAAGTTCATTGTTGGTGGTCTCCTAGTCTAATTTTGAAGAAGAATGAACAGCCCCATCTAATGGGACTTGAAATAGGTTTTCACCACTAGACTGAAATTTATTTACTTTTTCCCTAGTCAAAAAGCACCTCAAAGAGTTTTTTACTTTAGGAACTCAATGTTTTATTTATTTGTTTTTGGATAAAGGTGTTCACCCACTCTCTAAAATAAGCTTCAGGATCCAATTAATTGAGAATCTTGACTTTTGATCTCCCAATAGAATGTTGTCCCTAAGGCCTAAAAAGTCATAAAATCCCTCAACATTTTGAAACTCATCAACCAGTAAAATAGATTCTTGTTGGTCCCAATCTATCAGTTGGGGATAGTATAATGGTAATGGGTTGTGATGAATGATAGGAGTAAGTGTAAAAATGACATTGTTATCAAATAGGTTAGTCTCATCTAGGTAATGAAAGGTGAGGCTATGATCAGACTCTACTTCTCTATTGGCATTATCATCACTAGCCAACAGTGATGGAACTTGAATAAGATATGTGGGGTGACCCCCAGGCAATTTAAATGCAAGTCCATAGGGTCTTTTGTACTTAGTCATGGAAATTAGCTTAATGGTTCCTTGTTGATTTAGTTCAAGGTCATTAGGAATAAAAAACTTATAAATATAGATCTATTATTACCATAAACTAGATCTAAATCTATGCAATAAAATGAATCATAGAAACATTCCTTGATTCACCATTAATATGAAAGCATAAATGAGAGCAAGATAAAAAATAACATAGATCTAATGTGGTTCACCCAATGTGGGCTACATACACCAATGAAAGTTATCAAAAAAATTAGTAATCTTAAACAAGATTACAATGAAATCTCACAGAGATAGAAAAACCTCTTATAAAAAGTGCTACACAAAAACTGCATAATGTTGTATCTCATAAGTTGCTAAACTACACCCTATAATGAACACTTGCACTTTGAAAAACACCTACACTTTGAGTCTGATCCTCAAAGCCACAACATAAAAATAAACCATCAACCTATAAAGGCCACACCACATCTTGTATATATAATAAAATGAATAAAATCCACAAAATGAGGGTCAAATATGCAATGCTTATCCAAGATAAGCATTATCCAACATGTGAAAACCTTCCTCCACCTCATCAAGCCTATCCAAAAGCTCTCCCAAGGAGGAATTCACCATTTCCATTTCTCCACCTTCTAAGGGCATATTTTCCAAAAATCATGTGATCACAACCAACTCCACTCAACAAGGAAGGAGTTCCCTTTTCCAAAAAATAACTAGCTTCTTAAAAATAAGGAAGTAAACATGGGAAAAGTCATATAATAAATAACTCCATGAAATATGGAATACATAAAAATTAGGAATACAAGGAATATTCCAATCACATGTAGAGAACATGAAAATAGTGCCCATACATATTTGGAGCTCTTTAATCCCCTAAAATTTATTCCTATGGTCATGTGATAGCCCCAAAGGGTTCCACCCTCAACAGAGGCCTCTTTATTCATAATCTTGATGCTCCATAAT
This sequence comes from Torreya grandis, assembly GCA_037957365.1. NCBI lineage: Eukaryota > Viridiplantae > Streptophyta > Pinopsida > Cupressales > Taxaceae > Torreya > Torreya grandis. The sequence goes on from JARHVA010004786.1 coordinate 1,048,597, forward strand.
CCTATTGGGAATATGATACCTTGTACTTTTATAAAAATAAACTTGGTTGTCATTGTATAACCACGATTCATCCCCTTTAAGAGGATCTGGTTCTAGGCTAGATGTTGGTATTATTGACCAAATTTTGCCCTCAGGCAAAAATTTTGGTCCCCTTCTTCCCTTGCTATCCATGCCAATCATTTTCAGGTTGCACTTAGTTCAATGAGTTTGGTTCATGGCTTGGTTCAAGTGGTTCAGTGACCTTTGATTCAAAAGTCCACCTTCAAGTTCAACATCTCGATTCAACAAGTTCAATGGTTGAACCATTAAACCGTTGAACCATTTTTGGTTCAACGGGCTTGGTTCATTGGGCTTGGTTCAAAGGGAGAAGTTCATCGGGATTGCTTCACTAGTTCATCAGGGCACAATGGTTGAACCATTGAACTATTGAACCATTTTGGTTCAATGGCTTAGTTCAAGGGTATGCCCTTGGCTGAAGGGGAGTCTTCAAGTTCAAAATTCCCTAGCTGAGGGCAGACACTTCAAAATAAAAGGACCTAGGTAAGTTCGGTTTTGTTCAAAGTTCAAAGTTCAAAGTTCAAATTTGTCAAAATTGACTAAGTCCCAAATTCCTTCAGACTTTTTGCTCGAAATAATTCCTTCAAACAAATTTTTTGAAGGAATTCAGGCACAGCTCAAATCAAAAGCAAAGGCTAGGTAGAATTTCTACAGTCTTTTTGTTTGTGGGAAAATGTCCACAGACAAAAGTCCGTGAAAAATACACAAAGCCCACAGGAACCTTGGAGACCGTCTGAAGGATCAAAGGACCTGCCGAAGGACCCCGAAGGGTAGGTGCCATTGTGGGGGACTCTTATCCAAATGCAAAGGGGGAAATTTCAAAGAGACAGAGGGTCACCTTCCCCCAGAAAGGTGCTAAGAAGAAGCAAAACTATAGAGAAGCCATGAAGACCCAATGACATTTTGACAGGGATAGTGACGTCCTAAACGACATCAAAATTAACAAAACAAGTTAGCCATTGGTTTTTAAACCAATGACGGCCATATGAACGTCAAATTTAGTGAAACAAAATGGCCATTTGTTTTCAAATTGAGAGAGAGCTAACCAAGGGGCCAGAATGCAGTGACCCGCAAATAATTCACTCCTAAGGGCCAAAGGATCCAAAAGAAATAAAATTGAGAAAAGACAAGGAGACAAGCATGGAATGAGCAAGTAGTTAGTCCAAGTGGCACCAATTTGAGAAGTGACTCTGGCAGGTGAAATAGTTCTTACGAATTGACCATTGGGGATGTAAACAACTAGCAATGCAACTAGTTTTTGCATTTTACATTTAATGAGTAGACAAACCATGTATTAACCTTGAAAAGGCAGACTTTAGACAGACAAAGCACACAACTCATAAATGTTGTGAGTGACTTGTTCTTCCCAATGAAGGGATGCGATAGACCACTTGTAAAAAAGGAGTGCCAAATGGGCCTCCTTACTTCTCCTAAATATTGAAGACTTGTCATTTTAAGAAACATCTTCTGCATTTGTAAGGTGCTGCCCTGGAAAAAATTTCATTTAAATCAATAAATGCATTTTTTACCTCCATCTTGGATAGACTTTTTTGTGTATGTCTTGAGTGTTTGTTTGTGTTCAGTCATTGTTTCTTGATGCTTTCACAGGCCCAAAACCAGCATACCTATTGTCTACAAGGTGCCATTTTTGCAACTGACAGGAGGAGAGCAGTATTTAAGAAGTTTAGAATAGATGAGATTACTTACAGTGTGCATCCCATAGCACCTTGGTGAAATCTCTATTTTTATATGTTTTCATGAAAGCCTCCCTAATAGTTTCTTGCAGCCTGGTCCTTTTGCCAAGTGTGAAGTGTATGTATTTATTTGTCTGGTTTTAAGAGTGGATGTGAGAAAGTTGACTTATTTTGGTACATCACCTCTTTAGTGTAGTTTATTTTCCTGAAATCTTTCTCGCTTTTCATCCCCCCAATTTATATATCTATATATACATGTATTTACACTTGCTAGAATAAACATGATGCATCAAAGGGAGCTAGCCCTTATCTAGAGACTCTCCCCTCCAGCTTCGCTAGTTCCACAAGTGAGAGGGGAGTTTCCATAGTTGTAAGGAGAAGGTAGGAGCTCAGCCTCCTGCCAAGGGTGTAATTTCCTATGTCAATAGTTTTGGCACGCCTGGTGGGACCCAGTTTTACAACTCAGTAAGATTTCAAGATTGATGTTAGTCCTGTCACAACAATTCAAAGTCTTCCAGCATCTAGTGACTCCACTGGTAAGAGCTTTAGTTTTCTAATTAAGACTAGTTTCTTAATTTTCTATGCCTAAAGTCACCACAAGGTCTACTTCCAAAGGGGTTCCTTTCGATTTCGTTGAGTTGCCTTTGAAATTTGCAAAAAGGCTAAGGTTTGAGAGGACCCATCCTTATCCAACAAGCCATCCTCCTAGAACTATTGTAGGGGATGCATACACAGTAGAGCCGTAGTTACAGCCCATCCCAGCCATGGCATTGCCTTTTGTGGCTTTTTGTGGTCAAAGCCCCTTGAATCTCCCATGTTATGACCCAATTCTAGGAATAGCCCTAAAAAATGTGCCTTCTTTCGATAGAGAAGGGCCCATTACAGTCGTCAAGCATATTAGGAATATTGCTAATCTCTACAATATTCACAATGTTACAAAGGAAAATATTGCCATCAGATTGCTAGCATTGTCTCTCAAAGGCAAGGCTCTTGACTTGTACGGGACCTTGCCTGTAAATTCAATATATTCTTGGAATAAATTGGGCACTCAGTTGACATACCATTTTGGGGAAAAGAGTGATGGCCTCTCACTTGCTGAGCAGCTGATGACCATAAAGAGAGCTCCACATGAGTATATGCAGGACTTCAACACGTGGTTTCAAAAGACTTGGGATATAATTCCCATCCTAGTAAGATCGACTCCTAGCTATGCTTTCCTATACTATTTAATAGCATTAAATAGTGATATTGCTATGATGATACAATCTATGGGAGGGCATATACTACCTGCTGCTTATGACATAGCCATAGTAGCTGAAAACTACTTAGTATAGGTTGGGAAAATAGCCCCTAGGCCTCACATGCCACTTTTCCCAAATATGTTGCCTCCAATTCAGACTATTGCTCCCACATTGGTCCCTCTACCTAGCATTAAGAAACTAGTTGTTGTTCCATCCAATGAGCTTCATGAAGTTAAGAGTCTATTGCAAAGCATGTCAAATGAACTTGTAGCTCTTAAAAGGTAGCAAGCTCAAAGCAATAGACCCCCTTTTCAAAACTATAATCAAGGATAGGGTTAGCTCACTTAGACCAGGCCATTTCAAAACTATAACCCAGGCCCCCTTCATCATCTAAAGTCATGGTGCCGGTTCAAAATAATCTAGTACAGGAATAGCCAAGTTGTTCGACCATGGGATATGGTCAAGAACAGGATGTTTACATAAATGAGATGATGAATTATTTTGAAAATGTAGACAATCAGACAGCTACTCATTCTTATATTTTTGAGGCTTCAACTCAAGCCAGCATGAGTAGAAATCATGCCCAGCTAGACTCTACCCCCATGAATCATCTGGAGGGGGAATTTTATTCAGTGAATTATGTGGGCAATGTAGATAATTAGGCTAACTATGTTGTAGCCAACACAAGATTTAAGAGAAGAGCAATGGGAGAAGCCTAGGCTACCACCCAAGTGGTAGCAACACCTTCTCCATCACACTCAAATTTGAAGGCCCCAAATTTCAAATAGCCATTTGTGCCTTCAGCCCCTCAGCTTGCATCTCAGGTTGGAATCAGCCCCAAACAAAGCTTGAAGGGAAGCATTCCCCAGGTCAATATAGTGGACCAGATGAAGAAGTTACATATGAACATCTCTTTATGGGATTCATTGTCTCTTCTAGGATAAAAAGATGTATTGAAGAAGGAATTGCATGAGATGGATCGACAAGCTATCCCAAAAAACATTGATAATGTCTTGATGACAAATGGATAGCCTTCCACTTCAGGTTAGGTAAATAAGGAAGAGAAAATTCCCCATTTCTATGTATCCTTGGTCATAAGGGATTTCTTGGTACACAACTACATAATTGATAGTGGGGCTAGCACCTTAGTGATGCCCAAGTGCATAGCTGACAAGATGGGACTAAAATATGAAGAGATGAATAAAGGAGTCTTGTAGCTAGATGGGACACCTAAAAAAATAGTTGGGATTGTGAAGGGTTTAGGCTTGACATTGCATGCTTGCCCAACCTTCTCAATTCCCCATGATATAGTGGTAGCAGATGTCCCTCCTTATTTTGCAATTCACTTGTCCAGGGACTTCACATCAAAGATAGGTGGCTATCTAGCAGCGAATTGGTCATATCTAGTTTTTAGAACCAAGTATGGGACCAAGGTAAAAATTGAGTATGAGCCACTCTATAAGGACCATCTAAAACCATACTCACCCAAGGCAACAAATGTTAATTACACCATTATTGACCCAAAAGAGTCCTAGACAGACCAATCTCCATCCTCTGCTCTTGAAGGAGTTGCAGACCTACTCTTGGATGAGTGGGGAAATGATAACTTCGAACATGATCCTTACAAGTTCATTGAGGAGGTAGACCTTGGAGTCTACTGTATGCATGAAGAGGGTGCCTTCATGCCAAATTTAATGAAGGCCAACCAAGATGACCTTGGTCTATGGCAGTTGTACTTTGATGGTTCTAAAAGTAGGTTGGGTGCAGGTGGTGGGGCGATGTTGGTCTCCCCTTCAAAGGATAGGTACTTTTTATCTTTCCATTTCCAATTCTCTTGCACAAGTAATGTTGCATAATACGAGTCCCTTATCCATGGGCTAGAATGGGCAAGAAAAAGAGGGATCAAGGAGTTACAAGTTTTGGGAGTCAGTGAGCTGATTGTAAATCAGGTGAAAGGCCAGAATCTAACCAAGAATTCCTTACTAAAGTCTTACAAGCATAGGATCTAGGACTTGGTGGAATATTTCCTCACTTTCAATATCGCCCCCATTCCCAAAGAGAAAAATAAACAAGTGGATAGGCTAGCATTAATTGGCATTCAGTTCAATGTTTCGAAGGAAATAAGTCGAGACTATGGTTTACACCACTTGAAAGTGGTGTTTTGGCCCTCTATCGTAGACAACATTACAAATTGGCAAGTTTTTGAAAGTGACTAGCAAATAGCTTTCTTCCTATAGGAGGAAGCTGAGTTTGCAACATAGAACTAGGCAAAATTATAGCAACAATATGGCAATCAGATTGTTCAGTTGAAGAACAATAAGCTCCCTAAAGGTTTGGTCATGCTTGAGAGCATCTTCAATGGAGATGACCAATTGAGAAATGACAAGGCATGCATCACAACCAAAGGGGAGAATTATGAAAGGGTTGAGATCTTCAAGGACAAGCTATTTGTGCTTGGAAAAGTCTACACGATTCAAGAAAGGTGAGCTTTCATTTTGTTGTGTTAGGAATTTGTAGATGTTTTTGCATGGGATTATAGTAACTTGAAGGGCTTCGACCCAAGAGTCGTCCAACACACCATCAAATTAGAAGAAGGTGCCAGGCCAGTCACGTAGAAGTAGAGACCTATCAATCTGACAATTGAGCCCCTCATGCAGAGGGAACTAGCCAAATTGATTGAGTCTGGAATTATATTTCCAATCAAACATTCCTCTTGGCTAGCCAACCTTGTTCTTGTTAAAAAGAAGAATGGGGAGATCAGGCTATGTGTCAACTTTAGAAACCTTAATAAAGTCTCTTTAAAGGATCATTATCCCCTCCCAAGAATGAAGTAGATCCTTCAAAAGGTAACAGGAAGTGAGCATTTCTCCCTCTTGGATGGTTATTCAAGGTATAATCAGATTTTGGTGTAAGGCTGTGACCAACACAAAATGGCCTTCACCACTAAATGGGGAACGTTTGCCTACAAGAAGATGCCATTCGAGCTATCTAATGTTGGTGCTACCTTTTAGTGAGCCATGGACATGGATTTTGGAGGCTTGATAAACAACAATGTGCTGGTCTACCTTGATGATGTGACGGTATTCTCTAAGGAAGTGAGCCAACACATAGAACACCTCAGGCATATTTTTGAAAGGTGCAGGGAATTAGGCATCTCTCTTAATCCAAAGAAATGTGTGTTTTTTGTTCATGAGGGGAAACTCCTTGGCCACATCATGTCCAAGGAGGGTTTATCCATTAACTCTGAGAGAGTTCACTCTATCCTAGAGATGTCCCTACCAAAACACAAGAAAGGCCTGCAGAGTTTTTTTAGCTAGATAAACTTCATTCAGAGATTTATTCCAAACTTCACAGAAATAGTCAAGCCCCTGACCTCTATGCTGAGGAAGGGTGAGGAGTTTAAGTGGATAACACAAAAAAAAGATAGCTTTGAAGCCATCAATTAGGCCATAACCTAGGCTCCTACTTTGATCAGCCTCGACTTCAACAAAGACTTCAACCTCTACACTTTCAGCAATGAAGAGGTGATCTCTGCCATGCTTACCCAAGCAAGTGGTGATGACCTCGAGAAACCACTAGATTTTTTTAGCCAAGGGTTAGAGGATTTCAAAGTCAAATACACGTATGTAGAGAAGTAATTCCTAGCAGTAGTATAGAGCCTGAAGAAATTTAGGCATATGTTGTCTAACATCAAGATTCACCTCATGGTCCCATATCTTGGCGTCAAGGATTTCTTGACCAATCAAGACTTAAATGAGAAGAGAGCAGGGTAGATCACCAAAGTGATGGAGTATGACGTAGACATCAAGATCACCAAGCTGGTGAGGGGAAGAGGCCTATGTGAATAGCTTGCTATAGACTTCAAGCAAAAAATGGAAGATAGCTTGTTAATTCATGATGTAGCCACTGCATAGGAACTAGCTATCATAAGGGATTAGACATTGGACTTGAGGTGTTTCCTTCTCACTGGTGAGTGCCCATAGGGTCTTGATAGGATCAAAAGAAGGTACTTTAGGCTCTAATCTCTCCCTTATGTTTTGGTTGATGGAGTATTATTTAGGAAGGATCTCTTTGAGGTCCTTCTAAGGTGCATTGACCCAAACTAGGCTGATAAGGTACTGTCTAAATTCCATGATGGGCTACCACGCTGCCATTTCGCTCCTAAAACTTTTGCAGCATGGATAATGAGAGTTGGCTATTTTTGGCCTATTCTTTTCAAGGACACCCATGCCTGGGTAAGAAAGTGCCAAAAGTGTGGACTTTTTGATGGGAAACAATGGTTGGCTACCATGCCTCTATAGCCTATTCAGGTGGAACAACCATTCATGCAGTGGGGCCTAGACTTCATAGGGATGATTAATCCTCCTTCTAGTGTTGGACACAAGTGGGTCTTGACTACCACAGACTATTTCATAAGGTGGGTGGAGGCTATTGCTCTGAAAGAGGCAAATGAAAGTGTAGTCTTGGAGTTTTATGAAGACCTAGTAACAAGATTTGGGGTCCCAGCCACTATAATCTTAGATAACACCTTGGCTTTTTTGGGAACCAAAATAAGTGAATGGGCACTAAGGTATGGTATATATCTTAGCACTTCATCAAATTATTACCCACAGGGAAATGGGCTGGCTAAGTCCACCAACAAAAAATTGATTAGAATCATAAAGAGTACCATGGGAGAAAATCAGAGGACTTTGCATGCCAAGCTGAAGACAGCTCTATGGGCCGATCGAATCACTCTGAAGAGAGCAATTAGAAATTCTCCATATATGCTTGTATATGGAAGGGAAACTAGGCTTCCCATCTCACTTGAATTGCCAGCACTGGACCTCACTCACCAGCTACAATTAGAAGAAGGAAGTAGCATGGAGGTCAGGCTATGTGAGCTAATGGAGCTCTAAGAGCTAAGGAACTGGGTTATGGCTTCTATGACCAATCACTAATAGCAAGTAAAAAGACACTTCGATAAGAAATCTTAATCAAAATATTTCTTTGAAGGAGACATTGTCCTAAAATGGGATGAAGATCGAGCTAAGCCTGGAAAGCATGCAAAATTTGACATTGTATAGAGTGGTCCTTACATAATTACTCAGTGTAAGCAGCATAATGCATTCCAACTCTCCAAGTTGGATGGCAAAGAACTACGTATCCCAGTTAATGGGATACATTTGAAGCATTACCACTGAGTCTCTTTTCATCTATATATATTTTCCCTTGTTTTCTTTCCTATTTTCCCTAAGTGTTGTTGCACAAGTAGTAGTTTTCTTAGTCTTGTGTGTGCTTTCATTTCCTTGGAGGTAGATCTGCGTGACTGGTTCTAAGATTTATTAGAGCTATTGCTGGTTTTCCAAGTTACCATCTGACTCCGTGCCCAATGGACTGTAAGGCAACTAGTCTCTAAGCATAACATGCATGCTTCCCCTAGGAGTCACCAATTTGTTGACCAAATTTTGCCCCCAAGCAAAATTTTTGGTCCCCTTCTTCCCTTGCTATCCATGCCAGTCATTTTCAGGTTGCACTTAGTTCAATGAGTTTGGTTCATGGCCTGGTTCAAGTGGTTCAGTAACCTTTGGTTCAAAAGTCCATCTTTAATTTCAACATCTCAATTTAACAAGTTCAATGGTTGAACCATTGAACCGTTAAACCATTTTTGGTTCAACGGGCTTGGTTCATCGGGCTTGGTTCAATGGGAGAATTTCATTGAGCTTGGTTCACTAGTTCATCGACATGCAATGGTTAAACCATTGAACCATTTTGGTTCAGCGGCTTGGTTCAAGGGTATGCCCTTAGTCAAAGGGGAGTCGTCAAGTTCAAAATGCCCTAGCGGAGGGCAGGGGCTTCAAAAGAAAAGGACCCAGGTAAGTTTGGTTTTGTTCAAAGTTCAAAGTTCAAAGTTCAAATTTGTCAAATTTGACTAAGTCTTGAATTCCTTTGGACTTTTTTTCTGAAGGAATTCCTTCGGACAAAAAGTTTGAAGGAATTCGAGCGCAGCTCAAATCAAAAGCAAGGGTCGGGTAGAATTTTTGTGGACTTTTTATCCATGGGAAAATGTGCCATCCAAAGGATCAAAGGATCAAAGGACCCGTTGAAGGACCCCAAAGGGCATGTGCCCTTGTGGGGGACTCTCATCCAAATGCAAAGGGGGCACTTTCAAAGAGCCAGAGGGTCACCTTCCCCCAGAAAGGTGCTAAGAGGAAGCAAAACTATAGAGAAGCCATGAAGACCTGATGACATTTTGACGTGGATAGTGACATCCTAGAAGACGTCAAAATTAACAAAACAAATTAGCCATTGGTTTTCAAACCAATTACAGCCATATGAATGTCAAAGTTAGTGAAAGAAAATGGCCATTTGTTTTCAAATTGAGAGAGAGTTAACCAAGGGGCTAGAATGCAGTGACCCACTAAGAATTCACCCCCGAGGGCTGAAGGAGCCAAAAGAGACAAAATTGAGAAAAGACAAGGAGACAAGCATGGAACGAGCAAGTAGTTAGTCCAAGTGGCACCAATTTGAAAAGTGACTCTGACAGGGGAAATAGTTCCTATGAATTGATCATTAGGGATGCAAATAGCTAGCAATGCAACCAGTTTCTCCATTTTACATTTAATGAGTAGACAAACCATGTATTGACCTTGAAAAGGAAGACTCTAGATAGACAAAGGGCATGGCTCATTAATGTTTTGAGTGACTTGTTCTTCCCAATAAAGGGATGCGATAGACCACTTGTAAAAAAGGAGCGCCAAATGGGCCTCCTTGCTTCTCCTATATAATGAAGACTTGTCATTTTAAGAAACATCTTCCACATTTGTAAGGCGCAGTCCTGGCAAAAATTTCACCTGAATCAATAAACACATTTTTTACCTCCATCTTGGATAGAATTTTTTGTGTATGTCTTGAGTGTTTGTTTGTGTTCAGTCACTATTTCTTGATGCTTTCACAGGCCCAACACCAGCATACTTGTTGTCTACAAGGCACCATTTCTATAGCTGACAGGAGGAGAGTAATATTTGAGAAGTTCAGAATAGAGGAAATTACTTACAGTGTGCATCCCATAGCACCTTGGTGAAATCTCTATTTTTCTATGTTTTCATGAAAGCCTCCCTCCCAGTTTCTTGTAGCCTAGTCCTTTTTCCAAGTGTGAAGTGTATGTATGTATTTGTCTAATTTTAAGAGTGGATGTGAGAAGGTTGACTTATTTTGGTGCATCACCTCTTTAGAGTAGTTTATTTTCCTACAATCTTTCTCCATTTTCATCCCCTCCAGTTTATATATCTATATATACATGTATTTGCACTTGCTGGAACAAACATGATGTATCAAAGGGAGCTAGCCCTTATCTAGAGACTCTCCCCTCTAGCTTTGCCAGTCCCATAGGTGAGAGGGGAGTTTTCATAGTTGCAAAAAGGTAGGAGCTCGGCCTCCTACCAAGGGTGCAATTTCCTACGTTAATAGATACAAACATGATAGGTCCCTTATCTTTGTTATTTTGTTGCCAATGCATGTGTGGGGTGGCTTTAGGTCACCCAAAGGTCTTTGGATTTTGAGGAAGATTGGCAATATGGAAGGTATCATGGGTCACATACTCCCTTGATAAATTATCTAAAATGGTGAAATGATTAAAAGCTTTAGGAGGTGGCATGTGTTAAAGGGAGTCCAATGTATTAAGATCTATGCAATTACCCTATGGAGGATTAATAAGTATGGCCTTTTCTTTATCTTGCTTGGAACTGGGATTCATGTTGTATTGGTAATTTTAGCTTTGAAACTCAGCCTCAAGATGTTTGCATTGTTCATATGGGTGTAAATCTCCTAGAATATTCACTTCCATCCTTGAGTGGGAGAACTTGATATATTGGTGCAACATGAATAGGACTACATGAATCTCATGTAACCAAGGCCTACCTAGAAGCATATTATATGATAACTCAAGATCAAATACATGGTAAAGTGTATCATGGGTTAAAGGTCTAATGATAATTGGTAAGCTAATGGCTCCTTCTAATTCTATTTCATGGCTATCATAGGCTTTGATAGTTATCATTTCTGGTTGGAGATCTACCATTGTGTACCCAAAAATCTTGATGAGCTTTAGAGACACTATGTTGAGGCCTGATCTATTGTCTATAAGAACATATTTCACATTATGACACTTTATATAAAATTCTATGTATAATGGATTATTATGGAGTGGGCTAAGGGAAGACATATCACTTTGGTTGAATGTGACTTGTTGGGCTAAAGCTACGTGTCCAACCAAAGCTTGAAATTTATCAGGGGAGATGTCACTAAAAATAGTGGATTGGGTCAAGAACTCATTCAAGATGTTCTTGTGGATTGTTGATGTTTACAAAAAATCTAAAGTAAAAATTTGTGTTTGTGTCTTCTACAATTTTTCCATAATATCAAACTTCTTGTCTTGGTTAATAGTGAATGGTTTATTCTGAGGCTAAATAGTTGGTTGGATAATAGGCAAAGTGGTAAAAGGTTGTGGGCTGAGGATAGTAATATTTGACCTCTGAGTTGTGATTACATAATTGGGATTAGATATTAGACCATAATTACTAACAAATATTTAGAATGGTGTGGGACTAAATAAGACAAGTCTCGATTATCAATGCACTTGTATGTGGTCATATGGCAAGGGTGAGTTGACAATATAAGGTCCAAAAGTAGAAGTCCCAATTTATTAGTTTGCCTATGTGCTATCCTAAGTCAAAGAAGGATTATCTATGTAATATGGTTGAGTGTTATTATTTAGCAATGGTCTATATTGATTAGTGCTCAATCTAAGATTAATGGAGATGGCATTAATGCTACCCCCTATAATATGACATATAACCCTATTGTCATCATGTACGACTGCATGTTAGGTTTGTTGGTTGTGAAGGTTATGACTTTGGTTTTGTACATTATTTTGATGTTATGTGTTCTATTATTGATTTTGGTGATTCTACTAGTTTGGCTTTTGATTTTGATACTATTGATTTTGTTGTTGCACTAGCTGATGTTGTTGTTGTTGTTGTTGATTGTTATACTACTAATGTGTGTTATGTTGGGGAAAGGGGTTTTGATAAATCCTAAGAGTTTGATTAGAGGTGGAAGCACCATTATCCAATGTTATCTCCCCATTATCCAATATATTCTCAATCAAATGCTTGATTTCCACACATCTTCTTAGATTATGCCCATTGACCTGATGATATTCACATAATTCATTTTCATGGTACCAATCAGGATAAAGAATACCTTGTGGATAATGCTTTGGTATAGGCCAACTAATAAAATTAGTAGAGGCAAGTTTTAAAAATATAGACTCAATAGGCTCTCCTAGGTTACTAAAGACATGACACATAGGTACAGTTCTCCTTCAAAAAGGGGTTTATAATGGTAAATTTTGCTACATTTGTTGCATGGGTCTTAGTTGTTGTGATTGCAGTGTTGGTTGGAGAGGTTGTTGGGTAGGAGTAAGATGAAAAGATGGTGTAGATGATTTTTAAAATATTTGGACATGATGCAACTTGGTTACTCCATTACCTACAACATTCCTATTATAGTTGAATTTCTTTATTCTTTATAGGTTATTGGCTTGTGCCAGTTGTGATGCTTGCACTTAAATTAGATGTTAGTTTTCACCATTTCCCTAATTGGTACCTTAATTTTGATTAGTTGATGCAAGCTTGATGATCCCTTTATTAATAAGATCTCGCTCAATCAACAAGCATTTGTCGATGATCTCCTTATAAGTATTTGTACATTGTAGTTTCAGATGATAAGTTATCTCACTATGAAAATTTTTAGTAAACACACCAGATAATTCTTTATCTGGTAAACTATGGGTGAATTAGCTTGTAAGAGCTCTCCATCATTGTAGATAACTTGAAAAAATCTCACCAGATTTTTGCTATATTTATGTTAATTCAACCAATGAAATCTCATGTTTAAGATTATAGGAAAAGTGTTGCACAAACTTATCAGAAAGATCATCAAATTATTTTACTAAATTCTTCGGCAAATTTAAGAACCACTACAAGGCTTGTACAGCTAAGCTCCTTGGAAATAAAAACAAAAGGTATTTATCACTATATACCACCAGTTGACATGCGACCAAGAAATATGTTGAATGAGCCTTAGGGTCACCTTTCCCTTTATATTTGTTGAATTTTGGTGGTTCATATCCTGAAGGAAATGGTATCTACAAGTACTCTATGTTGAATATATAATAACACACGTCATCTAACTTAAAAATTTTATTTTGTTTCCCAACTTGAATGGCAGTAATTGCATCCTTCATCTGTTTTAATTCTTGGGATAGGATATTAGAATGAACATTGGGTTGAGGGAGAATATTGGTTTGGATAGATGGTTGTGAGGTTATAAGTGGGACACTTTGACTAGAGTATGATGGAGATACCTTTAGGGTATATTGGTTTGGTTGGTAAATGGACCAGTAATATGCATATGTGGATTAGGATTTACTTGGAATTATACATTTGGTTGTGCAAATATTCTAGTTTGGGTTGATGATAAAATTTTGACTTGGAGGATTTTTTGGTTGGGATGGAGGGATATAACTATATTGTGCCTATTTGGGTTGAAAAGGGACATGATGCCAACTAATTTAACCTTGTTGTTAAGTGGGAACTTGTGGACCAAGACACTGTCTCTGAACTTGTGGCACATTTTGAACCAATTATTGTCTAGTAGGTACTCTAGAAACATGGGAGCCTCATTATTCCATGAATCCCTATTGGAAAGTGAAATTAGGTTGAATATTCAGCATCTATCACTAACCAATATTTACATGTTGTTGACTAGTCAGTAGTTGGTTTTGGATCGGTACACTAGTCTATGACTGAAGAGGTATGTTTGTCATTACCTAGTGAGGTGGAACATTATTTATCCCTTACTGTCATTACCTAGTGAGGTGGAACATTATTTATCCCTTACTGAGGTGGAAATAAATTTGGCTTAAGATACATTGTTACATTATATTATACCTAATTTTATGGAATAATATTAATCACTTGTTAAGGAGGAGTAAGATTTATTACATTCTATTTTTGAAGCATGACACTGGTTGCTGGTTGACTACCTAATCTCATAGGTTGCACACTTGAGGAAGTAGTGGGTTGAGGTTGGGAAATAGGTGGTGATGGTTTGGGTACAAAGGTTCTTATTCCTTGGTATGAAGATCCAATCATGGTATTAACTATAGGCACATGTTGTTGACTAGTTGTTTATGTGTTAATACCACTTTGATTGGGATTGGGCATTGATTGCACATTGTCCACTATTTTTTGTTCATTACTCTACATAGAAGTAGAAGACACTTCTTCAATAATGGGCATATACAACAAGTTATCTATTGAAGTGTTTTGTATGAATGGGTCTGACCTTTGATTCTCTTAACTAGTTAACTCTATGAAAACTCCTTTTGAAGGAACTAAGTCAATAAGAAGTTTGCTCACCATGTTCATTTGATTGAAATTATGTGCTAGATTCAGGTAGGTTTGATATGCTATCTTCATTTGATTAAAGTGGTCTTCCATGATGTTTTTGCCTAGGTTAGGTAGATTAGGGTTTGGATATGTTGTTTAGACTAGAGCCAAAGGATTTCTAGAAGAAGCCTATTGATCATAAATTATGTTGTGTGGGATTATTACTAGGCTTGGTAAATTCTCATGAGGGAAGTCTTCTAGAAACTTGGCCCCTACCTATATGGCTCTAACAAAAATCTCATCTTTGTTTTCCAATAAATGACGCTAAAAAAAAAATGGATTATATGTGGAAGGTGCATTAGTAGAGTATGGCTATTGAATAAATGGTTTTTTAGTTATGGGTATTATAGCTAGGTATTGTGCAGTTTGTTCTTAGTCTTATTCTGAATAAGGTGGGGTATTAACCAAATAGTTATCTAATGGATCTTGGATTTGTCACTCTAATTGAGTATTATAAGATGGATAAGGATCTATCTCATAATAAATATTATCTACATAGGGGTCTTGCACCATTTCCTCCTACACAACCACATTACTAATCCTTGGATTGTACATGAGCCCACTACAAGTGTAGGAATACATGTTGGGATCCATAGTCAATGCTTGGTGATAGAAAGGGAAGAGAGTTATACAAACTCTAGAAAGGACAATGTATAAAATAGATGATGTTCAAACGTGGTCTAGATCTGTCAAAAGGATCAAAGGGTTTATGCAAATATTTGTGATAACACAAGCCAATGTTAAGTGTCTATTGTTACACATCTTACACAAAAATATCAAGTAGATGAACCAAAATTAAAATGCCAAATGCTAAGGTCAAAGTGTTTCAAATTAGTCTAATCTAGGAAATTAAAAGTTGCTAAGTCTTTTGGCCAAATGCAGTGTCAAAAGCTATGCTAAAACAAGGCATGCACTAGGACTCTTAGCCAAATGGCATCAAAATCTAGACTTTGAAAATAGATGAAATTTTTAATCTAATAGATTTGAAATACTTCTAAAAAACATTAGGTATTTTATTCTTGGACATGGACTCGATCAAATAGGTATAAGGTATGAAACAAAAGGCACTTGAGAGATAATTTATTTTCTCACAAATAATGGTAGAAAACTTGGTTTTTTTGACAAATAAGCTAGACAAAAGTGAACTACATAACTATGCTAGAAAAAGGTTCAAAAAAGTATACTCAGATTGGTCTAAAAATGTAGGAGAAAATTTAAACTCTATACAAGAGGGTCTATGAAACAATATCTAAAATGTTTTAGGTTGCATAACAATTCTAGACTACCCAAAAGATGCGATAAAATGTTTGTTTCAAAAAATCTCTAAGGAAAAGATAATTTCTCACAAATTTGATAGCATAACACTACCTTTATTGACTCAAAATGTTATGGTGCATAAAATCAAAGTGCAAGTGTTTAGCAAAAAATGACTTAAATCTATCAAGTGGTGATAATGATCATGAGTCTTAAACAACCTTCAACCCAAACTGGAAATTAAACCTGAGTTCCCTCAAGTTCAGTGAAAATGGTGAACCCACTTAACACATAAACCTTATGAACTTATAAATGTGAAATTTCAAATTTAGATTATAAATGGACTTAAACAACTTTGTCAAAGGTCTAGACTCAATTAGGTAGCATAACTACACTAAAGTGGATGATATGACTCCCAAGTTTTGGTGAAATTTAAATAAGGTAAATTTGATGACTTCACATGGGTAGCATAATACCTCTTTGTTTAAAATAAAATGAAGACCATGTGTTTTAGTTTCTATCATTTGTTTACACCAAGTTTTGACTTCAAACAAGACTTTAATCTAGGACAAAACTCAACTGATTAATCACTCTTAGACTCTAAACTGATAAGGTTGCTTGGTATTGCTAGAATCTATCATTATACATCATTTAAGAGGATTTTAAGTATTCATCTAAAGTAAATGCACATTATATAGTAGGTTTTTTATACCCCCCCTTCTCTCAAATGATAGTACTATGACATGTACCTTGAGGCACACCTTGCACCAAGAATACTTTTGCGGCAAGTGGGGATTTGTCTAAGATCTACAAGTTTCTGAACATTCTAAGGGAATCAATTACACAATGACTTTCACATCAAATGATGCAAAATATAATCACAAAAATTGGGTGACCGTAGCATTGGATAGTTATAAAAGGTCTAGTCCTTTTTACAACCACTACATCTTGTTATTCGCTTAGTGTAGTGTGATGTCCAAATGTAGAAATGTCCCGTGTGTAACTCCAATTAGGATCCAAATGAATTAAATTTTAGGAGATGAAACCTCAAGTCAAATCTTCCCTAAAGAACTCATGGGAGGTGATGAAGTCCTCCTCGCAAGCCAAGTTTTCATAAAAATAAAGAAAACATAAAATAGAAAGACTTTAGGGTCATTTTCAAGGTCACCCAAACATTGATGAGTTTTTGGGGAGTGTTTTAGATGGCATTCTTTGTATGCCTTGGACTAGAAAATTTGTAATAAAAATGACACTTTTGATTCTAATGGTTCCCTAAAGGGGATAAATGGAAGAGCATACACATGACATTCCTCTCTTTTCCAAACAAAAATATAACTTTAAACAACTAATTGAATAAAATAAAAAAATAAAAAATAAAAAAATAAAAGAAGGAAAAAATAAAAAATCTTGGAAAGGTGAGTTCATTTTTAAGCCCAAATGGAAGATGAGGTGGTGTTATTTTGACTCCTTCATCTTAATTGTAACTTTGAATGAAAACCATTAAATTTGCTTAAGAAATCACCCTAATGAGTTTTCATACACACCAAAAGAAAGATTTTTTAGTTAATTTTAAACATCTAAAAATGTCTAAAAATAATGTTTTAGCAAACCTTTGGCTTAGTCCTACAACAAAAATGTTATTATATCCTTTACCCTTGAAACTACTTTGATTTGAAACAATGAACTTTGAAAAATGAAGTCTCAGGTTGTCTTAGTGGTGCAATACCACTACTCCACAAAGCAATCCCACTACTTGTAGGACAATCCCATAACTATAAGTGTTTTAGTATTGTAACTTAACTGTAGGTGGTTTAGTCACAATACCATGACTCTGAATGACAATCCCACTACTTATCAAGTCATTGTATTATCTCTAACTGCTAACAGTTAGACAATATTGTGACTTAGTTAAGTAACCCCATGAGTTGCAAAGCAATCCCATGATTGAGTCAGTAGTGGTATTGTTGACCTTGTTGGGTGAATATTTTGTCACCAGCTAACTGATGAGAAAAATAGGTCTCTTCAACCATAGCATAGGGAGATCGGTCGGTCATATGTGTAGTTTTACCACATCAAAAGGGGACAAATCTCTCCTCTCATCAAGGGGAGGTTTCCTGTAAATAAGAGGAGGCTATATACTATATATATATATATATATATATATATATATATATATATATATATATATATATATATATATATATATATATATATATATATATATATATATATATATATGCAAAAAATAACACTCAAGGGTAGGATAATACCATCCATCTCTCTTTTTTTAGAGATGATGTTCATAATCAAAGGAAAAAATCTGGCTGAAAATACTGAAGGCACTTCTTTTCTTTCAGAAGTTGTCTTGCAAGAAACAATAGGATTTCTTTCAGGTAGTGACAAGTAACTAGTAATAAATGTAGTAAGCAGTAGATTGAGATGTAGCACAAAGTCTCCACCTTGACTTCCCAAGAGTGAAATATGAAGGACAATGAGGGCACAAAGTCATCCCAAGGTCCTTTACACAAAAAAAGAAAACAAACACACTAAAGACAATCGTGGGGAGCACAAATTCTCTCCACACTTGGCTTCAGGACACCTTCCTGATTACTTCCACTAGTTCTACTTATTTCTTTAAAATGGAAAAGAACACATTCAAGAAATAGACATAATAACAATCCCCTAAATGACACAAGCTATAACAACACAAAGTCTGAAAGTAACTTGCTTTCTCATTCAAACAAAGAGATATAATCAACAATCTGAGCTCAAAGTCTCAGTAATCACCTCTCAATTTTGGTAGAGTTTCACTTTTATAATAGAAATTCTCCCTTGCATAAAATAAGATAATACAATATATAGTAACCAAGAAAGGCTTAACACTTTATTCCATGGAATGACCCATGCTGCATTTAATGCCTTGAATGCATTTTTAGTTTTGTCAAAGAGCCCATGCTAGAATAGGGTAGGCACCTTAACTATGGTGTGTCGATTCATCTCAAATGTCTTCTCTTGGGTCTGAATCATTTGGTTTATCACCTGATATCTTTGTACCAGTCTACTTCACCTTTACTCCAAGGGAGACAAACAGGCCACACCTTCAATGTTTGCAAGCCTAAATATCTACTTGGTGGACTATTCCACCTACTAGAATAAATTCTACATAGATATTTCTATCTTTTCCCTCTTTATATCTTCTTGTTTTTTTATCTTTTCTTAGCATTTGAGCTCTCAGGGCTGAATTCTAAGCTTTGCTAGCTCTTTCGGCTCTCTCCCTTTATGATTCTTCCTTTTGTCATTTTGGCCTTTTGTATTCAGGTCTACGTTCAAGACTTTAAAGATCAACAGCTATTTCATTGTCATGAATTTGATGATTTATGAGACATCACCAGTCGAATACCAACAGCTAGTTCATGGTGCTTAATCTTGACATCTTCAGGCCCATCACCCTCGGTAATTCCTTCAACTTTCTTGTTTGATCCTTCCCAAAGGGGACCTGCCCTTTGGGGTCTTGAGAAAGGTCCATTTTGCTCAGTGAGAGCCCCCCATAAGGGTATCTGCCCTTTGGGGTTATTCGGGGTCCTTCAGCTTCAATTCCTTTAGACAAAATGTCTGAAGGAATTCCTTTAGACATTTTGTTTGAAGGAAATGTTCCATTACCTTAGCCATTTTTACCATGGAAAATCTTTTTGAAGGAATTCCTTTGCTCCATTCAGCCTTTGAAATGGTCTATTTTGTTCATTGCCTACCCTCCACAAGGGTACTTGGTCTCTTCACTTTGGGGCACTCCTTTGAACCAACTGATTAAACTGACTGATTGAACCAACTTTGGTTCAATGGTTCAATCTTATGTTCACTTGACCACTTGAACCAACCACTTATTCAACCTTTTAACCCATTGAACCTTTGAACCATTTTGGTTCAAGGTTCAATAGTTCAACAGTTCAAGCCTTCTTCTTTTGCTAAGTCTTTTGAAGTTGTTGAACTTGATGAAGTGGTTGAACTTTGAAATTTTGCTGAAGTGCTTAACTCTTTAAGCTTGCCAACATCATTAAACCTTTAAACCCATTGAACCTTTGAACCTTTTGGAAGCGGGGTTCAATGGTTCAATGGTTCAATCCTTTGTTTGAAGCTTGTTGATGAACCTTTTGGTTGAACCTTGACGTTGAACCAATCTTGAAATTGCCTAAGTGGGGAACTTGTTTCTTTCCTATAGAATCCATAGAAATGAACCTATGGAGTCCATAGAAATGAACCTACAGAGTCCATAAAAATGAGTCCATAGAAACTAGTCCATAGAACCAAGAAACCAACCTACAGAGTCTGTAGTTTTATCTAAGTCTCCTGAGCTTTGAAAGAGTTTATAGAATCCAGCCTACGGAGTATGTAGACATGTATCTGCAGAGTCTGTAGAAATGAGCCTATAGAGTCCATAGAAATGAGCTTGTAGAGTCCGTAGTTTCAAGCCTATAGAGTCAGTAGAAGTAAGCCTGTAGAGTCCATAGAAATGAGACTGTAGAGTCTGTAGAAATATGAAAAATCTTGAATAATGGATAATTTGAATACTCAAAATAATTTTTGAGAAGGGAAAAGAAAATTTTGGCCTGCAAGACCAAAATAGATCACATGTCCCAAAAAATGTGTGACAAATTTTGGGAATAATAGCTAGCTCCAGTTGGGGACCTTCCTTCAGTTGAAATTTTCGAACAGTTGAGGGGAGTAGAAACCAGAATCTCAAGTTCTTTCAAGTATGGCGTTGGGCTATGGAGTCATGCTACCCAAGAAAGTAAGGTGCAAGAAATGAAAATAAAAAGCACAAAATAGAACTAAAGACTATACAAATATACATATGTACAGATGATCTTATCTAATACTTCAAGGATTGAAGTGCTTCAGACGCTGCCCATTGTGAGACAATGAAAATGGCATTTCATCTTGATAAACCAGTAAGAAAACATTTTGTCCCCAAAATTAGTGATGGGCAATTGGAATTCTCCACCAAGAATCACATTTTTTGTGCACTCCTTTTGGCTCTCTCTTCTTACCCCATGGCAATAGGTGGTCTCCAATATTAAAACCATAAATCCTTGCTCTCTTGGTGAAGAGTTCCTCTTCCTAACTTTGACATGCAACAGTATGGTCCACTACCATAGCTTGTTGCTCTTCTGGTCCAGTGAAGCACATGATTTGATTGTCAGCATCAAAATCTTGACAAACCATTAGTTTAACATCTCCTTTGGCATGAAGGAGTTTGAAAACTTTATCTTGAGTAACCTTCAATCTGAGCAACAGTGATTCATACTCGATAGTGTTATTGGTGTTACCAGATTGCAACTTATATGAAGGAAAAATATCTCTTTGAGGAGATATCAACATAGTCCCAGCTTCAGCATTGGTAGAAGAATTGCTGTCATTAAATTCCAGGATCTAAACATCATCAGAAGCTGATCTTCTATCAAATTTTCTTCATTAGAGAGGAAAGATCCCTTTTCATCTATACTGTACCCTATCAATTCTTATGATGTCTTATTTGAATCAATTCCTAGTTTTCTAGCTACATGAATTTCATCTATAGAAACATGAACATCCTCTGTGGACAAAAAATAATTACCCCTACCTAAAGACTCAAATAGAATTTAGGCTTCAAGCGTTGATGTCTGAGTGACAATAAATTTTGCTTCCTTCTCAAGGAGTAATCTTTGCATAACACCTTTGACTAGGATCCTCACCTCAGATAGGTCCATGCTTAATTCTCCACCAACATCCTTTCAAAAATTTTATCCAAGAAGGATGCCATATGATGGTGGGATGTTAGCCACCAGGACAGTCATCTTGATTCTCTTGTCTGGGAATGCTACAAATGAAAATTGGGCATCCTTGATTTGTCCCAGTAGTGGCACTTATTTTTTCTTCATGGAGAAACATCTCCCAAATGTCTTGGTTAGTGTAAGACCAAGGGATTCAACCACTTTGGCAGGCATGAAATTGTCTGAAGCTCTGGAATCAATGATGCAATTACTCAGCTTGTGACCGTTTATCAACAAGGAAACATAGAAAGGCTCTATTTTCCTAGGGGCAATAGAAGGAGTAATGACAAGATTTTTTGAGATGGGAATTTTCCTTGGGGGATCATGAGTTACCTTCTTAACATCTTGTCCTATAGGGATGGCTTTATTCTTCACACACTCAACTAACCTTTCCAACTACTCAGGATTGGATTGCAAATATTCAAACTCAGTCATTTGAATTTTGGTCTTCTTAGTATGGTCGATTATGTCAAATGACTGGAATGGACTAGGAATAGGGGAAGGGAGTTCATCCTTCTAGTTTTTAGGGGGGAGGATTGATCTATGAAGTTAAAGGTGCAAAATTTTTTGGGGTACTTACGTTTTTAGCAACCACTAGGTCCTTTAGCTAGAAAGGTAGAGAAGTTCCTCATTTGGCAATTGAAATTGTAGGCCGAGCTTGCTCCTCTGTTCTTTCTTTATCAGCTTACTTGGATGACTGATTCTTAGACCAGGTGAACATAGTGTTTGATCCCTCAACTGCTTCACCTCTACTTTTGGGTTCATCTTGGTAATTCAGGAAACCAATATTGGAGTCGCCAGCTGATTCTTCTTGGTCTGCTGTAAAGAGATCAACATCATTTTCTTGATCAAACTCAGGTTGGAAAGATAAATTATGTTCTATTTCCAGATATCCAACTACTGAGTTGGTTGGAGGCACTTCAAGGGCAAGGTTCCTCTGTGGGGGAGGAAGACAATTTGCTTGCCCTTGATTCTTGGTAGCATTGCATTGATATGACTTATTCTTAAATGTCATCCTTGGCATATCTAGATTAGGAGGAGTAGACATACCTTGGGCCATTTGTCTTTTCAAGGCTAGCAATTCATTTTCTAGCTTTTGCACCATTTGATCTGTGGTGCATGTAGATGGATATTTAGAAGATGAAGAAGATTTTCCTCTATTAGGATCTCTCCTTATCTTTCCTGCCAAGATAAGGTCATCTTCCACCTCAGTAGCCAAGTCCTAAGTAGTAGCAAGGTCTATGTGACCCACACATCTCATCAAAAAACTCACTTCTAGAACTTGTGAGTTGATGAAGAAACAATTAAGGTTCTCAAGGATTGGCTGAGCAATTATAGGAATTCAGTTCCTTAGCTTGTCAAACTTAGCAATGAAATCCCTCATAGGATCATGAGGTTCTTTCTTCATCTACGTGAGTTGAGCCAGCAAGGCATGTGCATCTTCTACAAGTTTGAACATGGCTTCAAATTTAGCTTTGAGAGTGTCCCAATTAGTCACTGATCAAGCCTGTAGATGGTAGAACTAGTCTGCAGTAGCACCTTGTAGTGTTTTCATAAACAACCTAACTTCTATGTCCTCATATTCCACACCTATCACACCATAAGCTATGCTGAAGGCAACAATATGTTCATCAAGATGAACTTTCACATCACCAAAGAACTTGGGGAAATTATTCCTTAAATTGTGTGGTAGCTCATGAAGAGGTAGAGTAAGATTGAGTGGACCAAAAGAGTTATCCCAGGGGCCTTGAGCTACCATGATTTGATTATGGAAAAGGGGGATAACAAATCTTGGTGGAGTATGTATAGGCAAAGCTTTGGTAATAGCAGAAAAAGAAGCTCTACATTGTGTTGGTGACCTGGTATAGGTAGGAGGAACATTCTTGGATCATTAAACTTAAAGTTGGGTAGGGAACAAATCAAAATTGCCTTGCTGCACCAACTCAAAGATAGGGTCAACAACACCTTGGGCTCTTTGGCTTCTAGTATAACATGGAGTTGCCAGATTACAAAATAAAAATGGGAAAGAACTGGTCTTACTTCAGCTTGAAGCTTGAGGCTTCAAACTACGTGTTAGATCCTAGTTGGCATGGAGGTGGAGGAAGATGGTAAGGCTATAATGATAATGGGTAAGACACAAACTAGAGTCACTAGAGTATATAATGGATAAGGGTAGGGACTACTTCAATCTAAAACTTGAGGCTTTAGACTGCACATAATGTCCCCAGTAGAGACACCAGAAATTGTTGGGTGAATATTTTGTCACCAGCTAACTGATGGGCAAAATAGGTCTCTTTAACCACAACATAGGGAGATCGGTCAGCTAGATGTGCAGGTTTACCACATCGAAAGGGGACAAATCTCTCCTCTAATCAAGGGGAGGTTCCTTGTAAATAGGAGGAGGCTATATATATATATATATATATATATATATATATATATATATATATATATGCATAAAAGAACACTCAGGAGTATGATAACACCATCCATCTCTCTTTTTTCAGAGATAATGTTCACAATGAAAGGAGAAAATCTTGGTGAAAACACTGAAGGCACTTCTCTTCTTTCATAAGTGGTCTTGCAAGAAATAGAATGAGTTCTTTCAGGTAGTGACAAGTAACTGGTAACAAAGGGTGTATTAACCAATAGACTGAGATGTAGCACAAAGTCTCCACCTCAACTGCCCAAGAGTGAAATATGAAGGATAATGAGGGAAAAAAGTTGGTCCAAGGTCCTTTACATAGAAACAAAAAACAAAAAAACACACTAAAGACAATTATGGGGGGGCACAAAGTCTCTCCATAGTTGGCTTCAGGACACCTTCCTGATTACTTCCACTAGTTCTACTTATTTCTTTAAAATGGACAAGAACACATTCAAGAAATAGACATAATAACAATCCCCTAAATGACAAGCTATAACAACACAAAGTCTAAAAGTAACTTGCTTTCTCATTCAAACAAAGAAATATGATGAACAATTTGAGCTCAAATTCTTAGTAATCACCTCTCAATTTTGGTAGAGTTTCACTTCTATAATGGAAAAGTCTCCCTTGCATAAAGTAAGAGAATACAATGTATAATAGCCAAGAAAGGCTTGGTGCTTTGTTCCATAGAATGGCCTATGCTACATTTAATGCCTTGAATGCATTTTCAGTTTTGTCAAAGAGCCCATGCTAGAACTAGGTGGCTACCTTAATTGTGGTGTGTCAATTCATCTCAAATGTCTTCTCCTAGGTTTGAGTCATCTGGTCTGTCACCTGATATTTGTGCAGTTGTCCACTTCGCCTTTACTTCAAGGGAGACAAACATGCCACGCCTTCAATGTTTGCAAGCCAAAATATTTTCTTGGTGTACTATTCCACCTACTAGAATAACTTCTATGCAGATATTTCTAGCTTTTCCCGCTATCTCTTCCTGGTTTTTGTCTTTTCCTGGCATTTGAGCTCTCAGGGCTGAATTCCTAGATTTGCTGGCTCTTTTGGCTCCCTCCCTTTGTGTTTCTTCCTTTTGGCATTTTGGTCTTTTGTATTTGGGTCTACATTTAAGCCTTTAAAGATCAATGACTATTTCATTGCCATGAATTTGATAGTTTCAGGGACATCACTAGTCGAATACCAATGGCTAGTTCATGGTGCTTAATCTTGATGTCTTCGGGCCTGTCACCCTCCTTGGTAATTCCTTCAGCTTTCTTCTTTGATCCTTCTTGAAGGGAACCTACCCTTCAGGGTTTTGATAAAGGTCCATTTTTCTTGGTGAGATCCCCCTGCAAGGTTATCTACCCTTCAGGGTTCTTCAGGGTCCTTCGGCTTCAATTCCTTCAGATAAAATGTCCGAAGGAAATGTTCCATTGCCTTAGCCATTTTTTCCATGGAAAATCTTTCTAAAGGAATTCCTTTACTCCATTCAGCCTTTGAAATGGTCTAATTTGTTCATCACTTGCCCTTTGCAAGGGCACTTGGTCTCTTCACTTAAGGGCACTCCTTTGAACTAGTTGATTGAACTGACTAATTGAACCAAATTTAGTTCAATGGTTCAATGGTTCAATCTTGTGTTCACTTGACCGCTTGAACCAACCGCGTTGAACCAACTACTTATTGAACCTTTGAACCATTAAACCTATTGAACCTTTGAACCATTTTGGTTCAAGGTTTAATAGTTCAACAATTCAAGCCTTCTTCTTTCACTAAGTCTTTTGAAGCCGTTAAACTTACTGAAGTGGTTAAAATTTGAAATTTTGTTGAAGCACTTAACTCTTTAAGCTTGCCAACATCATTAAACCTTTGAACCCATTGAACCTTTGAACCTTTTGGATGTGGGGTTCAATGGTTCAATCCTTTATTTGAAGCTTGCCAATGAACCTTTTGGTTGAACCTTGGCATTGAACCAATCTTGAAATTGCCTAACTAGGGAACTTGTTTATTTCCTATAGAGTCCATAGAAATGAACCTACGGAGTCCATAGAAATGAACTTATGGAGTCCGTAGAAATGAGTCCATAGAAACTAGTCTATAGAACCAAGAAACCAACTTGCAGTGTTTGTAGTTTTGTTTAAGTCTCTTGAGCTTTGAAAGAGTCCGTAGAATCTAGCCTGCGGAGTCTGTAGAAATGTATCTATAGAGTCTATAGAAATGAGCCTATAGAGTCTATAGAAATGAACCTGCAGAGTCTATAGTTTCAATCATATAGAGTCCATAGAAATAAGCCTACAGAGTCTGTAGAAATGAGCCTACAGAGTTCATATAAATCTGAAAAATCTTGAATAATGGAGAATTTGAATACTCCAAACAATTTTTGAGAAGTGAAAAGAGAATTTTAGCCTACAGGACCAAAATAGTTCACATGTTGTCCCAAAAAATGTGTGATAGATTTTGGGAACAAGAGACCCTACACAAAAACATAAAATTAGTCAAAAAATAAAAATGGGTAAGCAAAATACCTTTAGTCAAATAACAATCCCATTACTTGTAAGATAATATCGTGATTAAGTCAAAACAACCCTATGACTTTTAGAAAAACATTTTTAACTTAAAAATTTCACTCTTTTTGGCTCCTTACTCTAAGATTCTACAAGGAAAAGATTAGTAGGTTACTTGAAAGAGATTTGTGACCATTCTTGTGAAGCTAGGAAGGTCCCACCGGGTGTGCCATTATGTGAACTAGGAATTTGACTAAGAAGAGGAGATTAGTGTTGTGTTAGTGACAAAATAAACAAAATAAATTGACAAAAAACACACTAAATTAACATCTTCGTGCCTAGGTACTAGGGTGATCTTGGTGAATAAATAAAAATGAACAAAGCACAACTAAAATTCAAGAAAATACACATTCCTTACCATCCTTGATGCTCTAAAAGTATTCTTTGATTGGCTTACTCAGTTTGTGCTCATGAAGTCCTCATCAATAGAATCTTGGCTACCTCCATCTCTCCTTGTCACCTTTGGATTTAGCTTGGCTTGGCTTGGAATCAATTTGGAATGATAAAACTAGTTTTCATGAATCTTTTAGAACCAATCTTACATTATAACTTTACATAAATTAATCTTAAAAATGATGTTCATGGCCTCTCTATTTATAGATTTTTGAGATTGATCAGAATCATCCTGAACTTTCCATCTTGAGATTAAGATGTTTGGTTGAGGATTAATTCAATTTTTTGAAATTAATTTTATAATTATCCTCATCATGACATTAAAAAAAGGGGTAATTAAGAGGTATAGAAGGTATTAATGAGGCATGGAGGGCATGAATCCTAATATTTATGGCATTTATGGCCTAGGGATGTCTTCCCAAGAAATGAGGTCACCTGATGATGTAGATATTCAATATTCATTTCCAAAACAAATTATTCAACAAGTTTCCATGGAATTCTTGATTAGGCTCTAACTCAGTTTAATTACCTCTTAAGTATGTTTAAGCACTTTGTGAACAAATTACTCAAATTGATCAGAACGCTTTGTTATTGGTCTAAAATTTGACTAGATTAGAATTAGAAGGTGATGTCAGATGTGTTGGATCCATTATCCTTTTTAGGATATTATCAATAAAAAATATATAAAGGCACATGTCTTATACAAGAGATTTGATATGAAAGAAAAATCCAGAGCACTTTAGTGAAAAATTAGCATTTTGACATGGAATGATCTGATCAAAGTTAGCTAGCCCATAGATTGCATTACTTTATCTAGGGATACCATAGCTAGAATCAACACTTTAATATATAAATTTCAACTCATTTAATGCATTTTAGTGTTTTTAGGCCAAATTGTGCACTTTGTTGTCCCCCAAAAATATCACTCATTTTTGGGACAACATTTGAACTATTTTGGTCCTACATACCAAAATTGTCTCTTCCCTTTTTGAAATTTGTCCTAGGCATTCAAATTCCTCATTTTTCAAGCTTCTTAGAAATCTACAGACTCTATAGGCTCAAATCTATAGACTCTGCAGGCTTGAATCTTCAAACTCAATAGGAAGAGAAATCTACAGACTTTGTAGGAAAAGAAATCTACAAACTCTATAGGAAAAGAAAATCTATGGACTCTATAGGCCAATTTCAATGGACTTCATAGGTTGATTTCTATGGACTCTGTAGGAATGAAGCAGTTGGTTCAATAACCAAGTTCAACCAAAAGAGTTCATTGGCAAGCTTCTAAGCAAGGATTAAACCGTTGAACCTTGAACCATTTTGGGTCAATGGGCTCAACAGGTTCAAAGGTTCAACATCAGTAGCAAGAGTTCAACTGCTTCCAAGTTCAAAGGCTTCTACAATCAGGTTCAATCGAAGGAATTTTTGAAGCTTGAACCATTGAACTGTTGAACCATTGAACCACTTTGGTTCAAAGGTTTAATGGATTCAAGGTTCAACAGTTTCAATGCATTTGGTTCAAACAAGGATCAAAAGGACTTAGCCAAATCAAAGGGAATGAACCATTGAACCATTGAACCAAAGCTTGGTTTAACAGTTGGTTCAATACTTTGGTTCATTCAGTCAGTTCATCAAATAGTTCAATGGCTTTTGGTTCAATTAAAGGGTTCATCGGCTTGAACTATTTTGGTTCAAAGCTTGGTTCAAATCTTTGGTTCAAAGCTTGGTTCAACAGTTGGTTCAAAGGAGCAGTTCAATGCAAAAGTTCAAGAGAGCCTCTCGAAGGACAAGTGCCCTTATAGAGGGCACTTGGTCGATAAAAGTACCATTCAAAAGGGTCATTTTCAAAGAAGCTGCAAAGGTAAGTTCTTTCAAAATTTTGTTTAAGGTAGCTGAAAGACAAAGGGATTTCCTTTGGGAAAAAGACTAAGGCATAATTCCTTCAAACTTTTTATCTGAAGGAATTTCCAAAGACAAAAGGCAAAGTGATCAAAACAATTTTACAGACTTTTTCTCCATGGGAAAATGTCTGCAGACTTTTTGTCCATGGGAAATGTCTACGGGAAAAGCTCCAAAGGATTCCAAAGAAAAGTCCACCGAAGGACCCCAAAAGGTAGTTTCCCTTATGGGGGTCTCTCAGCTGCTAACTTAAAAGACACTCCCCCAAAGCTGAAGGGTCACCTTCCCTTTGGGAGAATGCAAAACAAAGGACTTAGCGACCCGCTGGAATAAATAACTTAGCCTGAAGATTATCCAAAGACTACCCAAAGGGAAGATACCCTTGCAGGGGCTCTTCCTGACCCAAAGTGGATCATTTCTTAAGGCTCAAAAGGTAGGTCTCCTCTAGGAAAGCTCAAATGACAAAACTGAAGGAATTGCCGAGGAAAGTGACATGCCCATGGATGTCAAAGTTATAACAATGAAATAGTCATTGATCCTTGTAGTTTTAAATCTATGGACCCAAATGCATTCAAAGGATTTGAGGCTAAGATCAGTAGGAAGTGATTAAGGAACAAAACATCAGATTAAATCCAGGACTCGATTCAATTAACCAAAAAAAGAGGAATGATGAGGAAGGACCAAAAACATTTGCACATCAAATATGTTTCTAGAAGTAGACTGCTAGGTAGACATTGAAAGATGCAAAATTTTAATAGCTTGACTTGTTTCTCTACATTGAGAAAAGCAAATGGGTAGATGCCCCTAAATTCCAGCCTATCTTCTTAACAAATTTCAATGCAACATGATGTGTTACGGTTTTGAGTCCTTCTTGAAGAGGCTATATAAGGGACTCTCTTTTATTGTAAATACATCTCTCTGAAAATCAAAAATGAAACTTTGCCCAAATTGAAAGGCATTATTGAGACTTTGAGCTCAGATTGTTGATCATATCTTTTTATTGGAATAAGAAAGTAGGTGACTTTTTAGACTTTGTGTTGTGATATCTTTGTTTTTGAGGAAACTATTCTTATGTCTTTTTCCTTAATATATTTTATGTTCCTTTAATTCAACAAGTAAAATTAGTGAAAGTAGTCAGGAAGGTGTTCTGAAGTCAACTTTGAAGAGACTTTGTGCCCCCATAATTGCCTTTAGTGTGTTTTCTTTTTGTTTATATGTAAAGGACCTTGGGACAACTTTGTTCCCTCATTGTCCTTCGTATCTCACTCTTGGGCAATTCAGGTGGAGACTTTGTGCTACATCTCAATTTACTAGTTACTACGTCCTTGTTTACATTTTGAAATTACTGCTAGGAGTATTCTTGTGGTTTGCTGAGTAGTACTTCTGAAAGAAGAGGAGTGCTTTCTATCATTTCCCTTGAGATTTCTCCTTTGATCTGCATGCATCATCTATGAAAAAAGAGATATGGATGGTTTATCCTATCCTTGAGTATTATTTTCTATTTATATATATACATATATATATATACATATATATATGGCATATCTATAGGGAACCTCCCCTTGATGAGAGGAGAGATTAGTCTCCTTATGATGTGGTAAACCTACACATTTGGATGACCAATCTTTCTACTTTGGCTGATTAGACCTATTTTGTTTATCAGTATGTTGATCGACAAAATATTCAACCAACAATTTTTGGCAACTCCATTGGGGATTATAACCCATTATCATTATAACCTATCCATTATAGACTCTTGCAACTCTGTTACTTGTCTTACCCATTATCCATTTATATCCTTACCATCTTTCTCCACCTCTGTTATTTTATTTGGTCTGCAAAACCAGAGCTGCTGGGAAAGAGTGCGCAGTTTAAAGCCTTAAGCTTCAAATTGAAGCAAGGTCAATTCTTTTCCATTTTTGTTTCACAATCTAGCAGATTCAAGGTATACATGAAGCCAAAGGGATAAATGTATTTTTTATCCTATATTTGAGTTGGTATAGCAAAGTGATTTTGATCTATTTCCTTCACCATTTCGTCTCCAACGAACCAAGAGCTTTCCTCCTACTAAAGTTAGATCTCCATTGCCAAATGAAGTATCCATTTCTACTATTGATAAAGCTTTGCCAATAATTACCCCTCTAATATTTGTTATTCCTCATTTTCATAATCCTATAATGGCAATTCAAGGCCCTTGGGGTAATGCTTTTGGTCCTCTCATTCTTACTCCACCTCTACATGAGCTTCCACGTAGTTCAAAGAAGAATATCCCCAAATTCTATGGTGATGGGAAAGTTCATCCTGATGAACACATTACAGCCTTTAGCATAGCCTATGGAGTAATTGGAGTAGAATTTGAAGATGTAGCAGTTAGGCTATTTATAGAAACATTACAAGGTGCTGCTGTAGAATGGTTTTATCATCTACAAGCTTGGTCAGTAATTGATTGGAAAACCCTCAAAGCTAAGTTTGAAGCCAGATTCAAACCTGTAGAAGATGCACATGCACTTCTAGCTCAACTTACATAGATGAAGAAAGAGCCTCATGAACCAATGAGAGACTTCATAGCCAAATTTGACAAATTGAGGAATAGAATTCCTGTAATTGCTTGACCTATAGCTGGGAATCTCAAATGCTTCTTCATTAATTCTTAGTTACCTAAAGTAAGTTTTCTTTTGAGACATGCTAGTCAAATAGATCTTACTGCAGCTCAACTTTTGGCCACTGAGGTAGAAGATGATCTCATCTTAGCAGGGAAGATAAGAAGAGATCCAAATAGAAATAGATCCTCATCATCTTCTAAATATTTATCTACAAACACCACTGATCGAATGGTGCACAAGCTAGCAAATGAACTGCTAGCCTTGAAAAGACAAATGGCACAAGGAATGTCTTTTGATCCTTCATACAGAGATATGCCAAGAAGGACATTTCCAAATCAGTCATATCAAGGCAATGCTACCAAAAATCAATGGTAGCCATATCGTCTTCCTCCCCCACAAGGGAAACTTGCCCTTAAAGCTCTTCTAACCAACTCAGCAGTTGGATATTTGGAAACAGAACATGCTTTCTCTTTCTAACTTGAGTTTGAGCAATAAAATGATGATGATCTCTTCATAGAGGATCAAGAAGAATTAGCTAGTGACTCCCACATTGGTTTCCTGAACTACTAGGATGAACCTAGAAGCAAAGGAGAAACTATTGATGGATCATATGTAGTGATTACTAGGTCTAAGAACCAATCAGCCTAGTAGGCCTACAAAGAGAAGACGAAGGAGCAACCTCAACCAACAATTGCAATTGCTAAGCATGGAACCACTCTACCTTTTCAGTCAAAGGATCTGGTAATCACCCAAAAGGTAAGTACATCAATTTCACCTTCACCTTCTACTTCAATTTTGCAAACTAGCCCTCTTCCCATCCCTCCTAAAACCCAAAAGGTTGGAATGCTTTCCTCTATTCCTAGTCCAATTCAGCTATTTGACATAATTGATCATGTTAAGAAGACCAAAATACAAATGTCTGAATTTGAATATTTGTAGTCCAATCTTGATCAATTGGATAGGTTGGTCCAATGTGTAAAGAACTAAACCATCCCTGCAAGACAAGAGGTTAAGAAAATAATTCCTGATTCCCCAAAGAACATGTCCATTCCAAATAATCTTGTCATTACTCTTCCAGCTACCCCTAGGAAAATAGAACCTTTCTATGTTTCCTTATTGATAAATGGTTATCAACTCAATAATTACATCATTGATTCCAGGGCATCTGACAATGTCATGCCTACTAAAGTAACTGAGTCTCTGGGTCTCACACTAGCCAAAACCTTTGGGAGATGTTTCTCCATGGAGAACAAGCAAGTACCACTACTGGGGCAAATCAAAGATTCCCAATTTGCATTTGTAGCCTTTCCAGACAAGAGAATCAAGATGACTATCTTAGTGGTTGATGTCCCAGCATCCTATGGCATTTTGCTTAGATGAAATTTTTGCAAGGACATGGGAGGAGAACTAAGGATGGACCTATCTAAAGCAAGGATCCCTGTCCAAGGTGTAATTAAGAGATTACTCCTTGAAAAAGAGGCAAAATATGTGGTCACCCAAACATTGACCCCTGCAGCACAAATATTGTTTGAGTCTTCAGGCAGGGGTAATTATTTCTTAACCATAGAGGATGTTCATGTTTATATAAATGAAAGTCATGTAGCTGACAATCCAAGAATTGATCCAAACAAGACTTTAAGAGAATTGGTAGGGCATAGTACAAATAAGAAAGGATCTTCCATCTCTAATGAAGATAAATTTGATAAGAGATCAACTTCTGATGATGCTTAGATCCCAAAATCTAATGGCAGTAATTCTTCCACAAATGATGGAGTCAAGACTGTGTTGATATCTCCTTAAGGAGATATTCTTCCTTCATGAAATTTGCAAGTCAGGAACACTAACAACATAGCTAGATGTGAATCTCTATTACTCGAATTGAAGATTGTTCAAGATGAAGAGATCAAAATCATCCACATCAAAGGAGATGCTAAGCTGATAGTTTGTCAAGAGTTGGATGTGGACAATCTAATCATGTGTTGGACTAAACCAGATAAATAAATAATTATGATAATGGGCCATGCTCATGCAAATCAAAATTAGGCAAAGGAACCCTTCACCAAGAAAGCAAGGAGTTATGGCTTTCAAATTGAAGACCACATCCTGCCATAGGACAACAAGAAGAAAAAGCCAAGAGGAAGACACAAAAAATTGGTTTCCTAGTGGAAATTTCCTTTCACCTGTCACCGTTCCTAAGGACAAAATGTCTTCTTGCTGGTTTATTAGGATGGCACACTCTTTTCTCTGCCTCACAATGGGTAGCATCTGAAACACTTCAACTCTTGAAGTATCAGATCATTGCATTTGTATATATGTATATTTGTATAGTTTTTAATTTTGTTTATTTCTATTTTTCATGCCTTTCATTTCTGGGTAACATGACTTCATAGCCCAATGGTACACATGAAGACACTAGAGATTCTGGATTCTACTCCCTTCAATTCTTTTTTACAATTGATAAAAGTTCCCCAACTAGAGCCAGCTGTTGTCTCCCAAAAATCACTCATTTTTGGGACAAAATTTGAACTATTTTGGTCTGACAGACCAAAATTGTCTCTTCCCTTTCTGAAATTTGTCCTAGGCATTCAAATTCCTCATTTTTCAAGCTTCTTAGAAATCTATGAACTCTGCAACCTTAAATATATGGACTCTGTAGGCTTGAATCTATGGACTCCATAGGAAGAGAAATCTATGGACTCTACAGGAAAAGAAATCTATGGACTCTGTAGGAAAATAAAATCTATGGACTCTGTAGGCCAAGTCTAATGGACTTCATAGGTTGATTTCTACAGACTCTATAGGAAAGAAGCAGTCAGTTCAATAACTAGGTTCAACCAAAAGAGTTCATCGACAAGCTTCTAAGCAAGGATTGAACCATTGAACCTTGAACCATTTTGGTTTAATGAGCTCAACAGGTTCAAAGGTTCAATATCAGCAACAAGAGTTTAACCACTTCTAGGATCAAAGGCTTCTATAGTCAAGTTTAATCGAAGGAATTTCTGAAGCTTAAACCATTGAACCATTAAACCATTGAACCACTTTGGTTTAAAGGTTCAACGGGTTCAAGGTTCAATAGGTTCAATGCGTTTGGTTAAAATGAGGATCAAAAGGACTTAGCAAAATCAAAGGGAATGAACCATTGAACCATTAAACCTAAGCTTGGTTCAACAGTTGGTTTAATGCTTCAGTTCATTTAGCCGGTTCACTTAGTCAG
Organism: Torreya grandis; assembly: GCA_037957365.1. Classification (NCBI taxonomy): domain Eukaryota; kingdom Viridiplantae; phylum Streptophyta; class Pinopsida; order Cupressales; family Taxaceae; genus Torreya; species Torreya grandis. Next base: position 1,083,231 of record JARHVA010004786.1, read on the forward strand.
TTCATCAAACGGTTCAATGGCTTTTGGTTCAATCAAAGGGTTCATTAGCTTGAATCATTTTGGTTCAAATTTTGGTTCAAAGCTTGGTTCAACAGTTGGTTTAAAGGATCAATTCAATGCAAAAGTTGAAGAGAGCCTCCCAAAGGACAAGTGCCCTTACAGAGGGCACTTGGTTGATAAAAGCACCCTTAAGAAGGGTCATTTTTAAAGAAGCCTTAAAAGTAAGTTCTTTTAGAATTTTATTTAAGGTAACTGAAAGACAAAGGGATTTCCTTCATGAAAAAGACTAAGGCGTAATTCCTTTAGACTTTTTGTCCGAAGGAATTCCTTCAAACAAAAAGTCTGAAGGAATTCAGGAAAGAAGCTGCAGGAGGAAAGCCCAAAGGAATTTCCAAAGACAAAAGGCAAAGTGATCAGAATAATTATGCGGACTTTTTGTCTATGGGAAATATCCATGGGAAAAGCTCTAAAGGAATCCAAAGAAAAGGCCACGTAAGGACCTCAAAGGGTAGGTGCCCTTATAGGGGACTCTTGGCTGCCAACTTAAAAGACACTCCCCCAAATCTGAAGGGTCACCTTCCCTTTGGGATAATGCAAAATAAAGGACTTAGCAACTTGCCAGAATAAAGAACTTAGCCCGAAGGCTATCTGAAGACCACTCAAAGGGTAGATACCCTTGCGGGGGTTCTTCCTGACCCAAAGCAGATCATTTCTTAAGGCTTGAAAGGTAGGTCCCCTATGGGAAAGCTCAAATGACAAACTAAAGGAATTGTCAAGGAAAGTGACGTGCCCATGGACGTCAAAGTTATAACAATGAAATAGATATTGATCCTTGTAGTTTTAAATCTATAGACCCAAATGCATTCAAAGGATTTGAGTCCAAGATCCATAGGAAGTGATTAAGGAACAAAACATCAAATTGAATCCAGGACCTAATTCAATTAACCAAAAAAGGGGGAACAATGAGGAAGGACCAGAAGCATTTGCACATTAGATATGTTTCTAGAAGTAGACCTCTAGGTGGACATTGAAAGATGTAAACTTTCAATAGCATGACTTATTTCTCTGCATTGAGAAAAGCAAATGGGTAGATGCCCCTAAATTTTAGCCTTTCTTAACAAATTTTAATGCAGCATGATGTGTTATCATTCTCGAGTCCTTCTTGAAGAGGATATATAAGGGACTCTCTTTTATTGTAAATACATCTCTCTCTGACAATCAGAAATGAAACTCTACCCAAATTGAAAGGCATTACTGAGACTTTGAGCTCAGATTGTTGATCATATTTTGTTATTGGAATAAGAAAGCAAGTGACTTTTCAGACTTTGTGCTATGATATCTTTGTTGTTGAGGAAACTGTTCTTATGTCTTTTTCCTTAATATATTTTTTGTTCCTTTAATTCAACAAGCAGAATTAGTGAAAGTAGTCAGGAAGGTGTCCTGAAGTCAACTGTGGAGAGACTTTGTGCCCCCATAATTGCCTCTAGTGTGTTTTATTTTTGTTTCTATGTAAAGGACCTTGGGACGACTTTATTCCCTCATTATACTTTGTATCTCACTCTTAGGCAATTCAGGTGGAGACTTTGTGCTACATCTCAATTTGCTGGTTACTACGTCCTTGTTTACATTTTGAAATTACTACCAAAAGTTTTCTTGTGGTTTATTGAATAGTACTTCTGAAAGAAGAGGAGTGTTTTCTATCATTTCCCTTGAGATTTCTCCTTTGATCCACATGCATCATCTCTGAAAAAAGAGAGATGGATGGTGTATCCTACCCTTGAGCATTATTTTCCATTTATATATATATATATAGGGAACCTTCCCTTGATGAGAGGAGAGATTAGTCACGTTTTGATGTGGTAAACCTACACATTTGGATGACCAATCTTCCTACTTTGGCTGATCAGACCTATTTTGTTTATCAGTACACTGATCGACAAAATATTCAACCAACACACTTTAGGTAGAAGTTGGTCAAAATCTTAGTTGGAGGTTATTGGTGGCTAGATTTAGGTGTCTACATAGATAGGGGAGTTTTTTAATGATAGAAGTAATGATAAGTTTATGACGATTGATATAAGATAACCTAGGTGTGATGGCTTCATGGATATGGTTACTAGAAGTGATTCATGAGATGCATATTTTGATGAACATAGATTATAGAGTGATGGAGCTGATAGGGTTAAATTATATCATGATGATGTTAGTGGTGTGCATTAATAGGAACTTGATCACATATTTGGTGAAATGATGGCACTTAGAGATGATAGTGACATTAAAGGATGTCTATTGGATTTTCCATTTGCTAATGCTAGGTGATAGGATTTATTGGAGATCACACACACTTAGTGTGACATTACATAGACTAGTAGGAGGGCTGTATGTGGGTGTACATGATATATGCATGGATATCAATAGATAGCTTCAATAGGGGAAGATTGATCGGCTAACATTGGTATTCATGTCTCTTGTTACCAACATGCTCCTACTAAACAAGAGCTAGCAGTGGTTTTACCTATGCTTAGGGGATGTAGTAGTAGACATGATATAAGAATTTAGAGTATTTACATGGGGGATAGTGGTATTGGCCCATTTATATTAATAGCTACACTTGGGAGCATACATGGGAGCATTAATCCCAGGGCCATCATTATTATTCCATATTTGGAGTTGGGAGCATATTACGATCTAGCAACTGCTTGGGACTCCGATAGTGAGGGAGCCTCATTAGCTCATGGTATTTGGGTGGTATATTTTATTAGTTGTGTAGTGGGGTCATATTAGTGAGATGAGATTTCACCAATAGGCATTTGATGGCTTATGTTTGGATAACATCACATGGATGCCCTACATAGGGTTATAATTTGGCTAGGATGATGAATCTATAGTGACACAATATATGTTGACTGAGTACTACTTGATAAGTCATAAAGATTTTATTATAGAGAGATACAAACTTAGTCACATATAGAGATAGTTTAGATTCAATTAGGATGTGTTAAGGAAGGAACACCTATTTATAAGGAGTGATTAGGAGAGGCCCTAGTAGGTTAGTCTAGTAGATGGATCCTTGGCCTATGTAAATTATGATAACATTACCATAGTCCCATGGGATTTTCAAACTTAAATTCTAGATCTAGGATTTATAGTGGCCTATATGACATGGTGGGTACAGAGGGTTCCAATAAAGTTACTTTAACCCAAGGTTTTAATTTAGAAAGGGGTAGTGAGGATAGTGCTACAAGTATGAAAAAGTTTGCATAAGAGGAGGATGTAGGTATTAGTATAGGATGGATAGGATGGGAAGGATAGTGATGCCATGGATGTATATGGAGGTGATGGGGATCAAGAAACATCTATAGGTAGCTTGGAGGGAGTAGGGCCCAAGCTAGGGGTATTATAGGATAGGTAGATACACAACTAGGGATAGTGATGGTGGGGATGGTGCAGGGCCATCCCAGTAGCCTCTAATGGAAGATGAGAGGTCTTTACTTATATGACTATAAACAAAGATACTAGATAGATTAATAAAAATAAGTAGGATCACTTGAGAGAGATTATTTTTAGGCACAATTGTAGGCCTAGACAACATAGAGAGATAGGTAGTTGACCTAGGCTCAGGAATAGGTGAATGGATTACAAGGTTAGGTTACAACATTGTAGGCTCATATAGTCACATTATAGATCTATATCCGTAGATAAGATGCACAAATTATAGGGTATCAAGTACAAGTCACCCAAATGTAGGTAAAAATTCAAAATTTGATAGGAGAGGTAGAGGTGGATGATAAGGCCAAGGAAGAGGAGGATATAATGATGACAGAGGGTGGGATGGATAGTGTTATGTAGAACATTATGAGATTAACATAAGAGGCCTAGAATTATAAGATGTTATATGAGGTAGCAGTGCCAAAAAGTTAATGTACAACTTATTTTAGGGCCAAATCATCACATTCGATCCATTAACACTCGAGAGGACCACTAGGAGTGTAGCCATGACATTATGAGACATGATATGCATAAATGTTTTTTTTATTGTAGCATATTTTTTCCCATAGGGACCTCATATTGTATATATTTTTTGACATGGACTCCATGTGGACTATTTATATACTTATATGATGATATTTTCTATATGATTTGATGTGTTGTGTTTTTTGATATGCATTGATTATGGATATTGGCTATAATGGATTTATACAGATTTGATAGACACATTATTTTTTATTACATGATGGGATGTGATTATATTATATGCATGATATTAGATTTGATGTGATGGACTTGTTTATTTATATTTTTTTGTGATATGGATGATGGATATATGTGGATGTTTTATGTATGCTTTGGATGATTATGATGTAATAGATTTAGATAAATATATTGTTTCATGTATAAAATGATGTGATGGATGTGAATATGCTTATTGATTTGTATTCCTGATGTTTATAAAATAATGTGATTATTATGAGATCATGGTAGATGATGGTTTTTAATAGATATGTTAGAGATGGAGTTATTTTGATATGTTGTGAAAATGGTTAACTAGATGACATTTTATGTGATGAGATTTTATGGGATAGGGATTTATTATTGGATGCATGCTATAAGTTGGATATGATGGTAATAAAATCTAAATCAATGTCATAAAAAGATTAATCCATGTTAATTTGGTATGTCTCACAACTTGGGTTAGAATTCCTCCTACACTATGGAGGTAGGATGATGATGGGATGGGGGTGGGGGAAGGTAGGTTTTATATGGGATAATGATAGGTTAGGAAGGATGTTTATAGGTTCGACGGTAAATGGGTTGGGTGGCACTTTTAAAATCCATCTATTTTAGATTCAATCCTTTTCAATATATCATGGGTAGATATATTTCTACCAAATGACATGAGAAAAGTCAAAGACACATTAGGCATCTAGTGCATGAGGGAACTCTAATTTAAAGTGATCTTGTCCAAAACAAGTTCAAGGGTCACTTAGATCATCCTTGTTCCCTTAAACGTTAATGAGATAAAATATATACAAAATGCTAACAAGATTATTAAATAAACAAGACAATGTAACTAATATGTACTTGATTAACCAAACAACCACACACATTCACAATGGACAATTATAAGATAATAATAAAGATATACAAATGGATAATAAGGTAATTATAAAATTATTATGGATAATGGGACTAATGATGAGAAATAAATATTTACATGGGGTATATTGTGCCCAATATTATTATATTGAAAAAAGGATCCATCCAAATCAAAAGTACACACTTGTGGTTTTTAGGATGATCAATCAGGATTCGGTGTCATAATGTATGAAAACCCCCAAAGTAAAACCTATTTTTGACCCTTCCATAATGATAAATTTAGTGGGAAGGTGTGAACCATAATTTTTGGGATAACAAGAGACAAAGGAGGATGGGATTGTCTTGAGGTTAAGAGGAGACACACTTGTCTAAGAGGATGTGATGGGATAAAATGAAGGGAAAATATAATGATGTGATGGGATTGCAGATATATATATATGGGAATAAATATGGATAAATAGATTACAGAGAATCACCCAAAAAATATTCCCTTTGCACAATAAGTGATGACCTATCTCCTATTGAAAACATCTATCTCCAGTTACTGCATAAAACCTATAATGGATGCCCATTATTAAGACTAGGGTTAGGGATGGAAAAATGGAGTGAAATGAGAAGAAGAAGACGGAATGGAAGAGGATGTGTCCCCAAGAGTGGGGACCCATATATGGAGGTAAGGTGGATCTTGTCAATTATAAAAAAATTTGAGATGAATTATATTCATTAGTTTATCAAGCTCTTCACCATCCATTGTAGCTAACTTATAGGCTCCATATCCAAAATTTTCTACTACTATAAAAGGCCCAATATAATTAGATTCAAAATTTTATTCTTATCCCTATTTGCATTGGTATTTTTATGATTTTATTTTAGGACTAGATCACCAACCTCAAACTCTCTAGATTGGATCTTCTTGTGGTATTGGTATTTTAATCTATTTTGATATGCACGTAAATGATTAAGGGACTTTTGACATTTTTCATCTAGAAGTTCCAATTCCTATAGACTTTCTTGTCTGAAATTATGATTAGTGATAATGACCCATAATGAGATTCATAAGGATGGGATCTCCACTTTCATAGGCAAGATAACTTATGTCCCATATTTTAAAGCATACATAATGGACCTAGTAGGTGTTTAAACACTTGTTTGATATGACCAAAGGGAAGGATATAATTTTAGGTGCCAATTCCTATTTGAATCATTGACTATTTTCTTGATAATCTTGATAAGGATCTTATTGGTCACTTCATCCTACCAGTTTCCTTAGGGGTATTAAGGGTAAGATAAATTCTTAATAATGTGGTGCCACTATCACAAGGCTTTGACTTCTTAATTTTTGAAAGACTTGTTATTATTTGATATGATGTTGGCAGGGATGCCAAAATGGTAAATGATCAGATTGAGGATGTACATAAAAATATAGAGACTTGTACTATAGGTAATTAGCATTGCTTCTACCCATTTGGTGAAATAATCCATAGCAGTGATAATGAATTTATGCCCATCATAAGAGGTAAGATTTATCTTGTAAATCAAATCAATTCCCCATATAGAAATGACCACAAAATTATAATAGGTTGTAAGTATTGTGTAGGTTTATGAATAATATTACCATATTTTTGACAAGATACAAATTTACTCACATATTGATAGGCATCTTGTTCCATGGTAGGATAATAGTATCCAATCTAGAATAATCTCTTGGCCAAATCCATTCCACTAACATGACTACCATAAATACCATCATGGACCTCCTTGATAATGAGAAAACCCTCTTCTAAGGTTAGGAATCTTAAAAAAGTCTCATCATAACCTATATGATAGAGCATACTACCTAAAATGGTGTAACATAAGGTACAATGAATGAAGGCCTTACGCTGATGGTGATTGAGATTTGGTGGCAAGATGTTATTGTGGAGGTAATTATAAATGTCATGGTGCCAAGGAATACTAGGATCAGGAATAACACAAATTTCTTAAGGATCCATAGATTAATGAGCTATGAGGATTAGATGTTCTATTAGAAAATTTCATTTGAGGATGTCTTTAGGGAGATCAATAAAGATCTAATAATGGCCATGGAATCAACGAATTTATTATTCCCTCTTGGCATTTGTTCAAAGGTAATAGTATAATTTTTTTTATTCAATTGATCTACCAATTTCTTATAAGGGAGAAATATTTTATCCTTAGTGTAGAACTCATCATTAACTTTCTTGATTATGAGTTTTAAATCACTGAATACTCGTAAATGTTAGATGTTCCATTAGATGGCTAGGTGAAGACTAGCTATTAAAGCCTTATATTTAGAAATATTATTAGTGCATGGGAAAATAAGGAATAAGGCTTTTGGAATTAAGTCACCTTGTGGGGTGACTAGAAGGATTTCTGCTCCTAATCCATGTATTATAAAATATCCATAAAAATATAACTTCCAACTATTAGATTATGAAGTATTCATTATAGATTCATTTGAGAAGGTTGTGGTAATAGGCTCAGTCATGATAAGAGGTGATTATTCTAGTTGATCCATTATCACTTGTCCCTTAATGGCCTTTTAATGAACATATTCACTATCAAATTCACTAACATGATCCACTTGGCCATTCATCCTATGAGGGATAATTTTGATTGTAAGTATTTGAGAGGATCAACTTTGGCAATGAGATGGACTTGATTGTTAAGCATATAATTCCAAAAAAATTATGAAGAAAAGACCATGGATAATAAGGATTTTTATATTGGATTATAATTCAGCTCATAAGAGATTAAAGTAAGACTAATATAATAAATTTATTTATCTTTTCCCTTGTCTTTTTGTTCTGAAAGGAGGGCACCTATCACACATAGAGTTGTTGAAATATACAAGAACAAGGGCCTTCCCATAATAGGGGGTGATAACACAAGTGGATTTGTGAAATACTACATGAGATTATTAAAAGCCTTTTGACATTCAAATTTCCAATGAAAATTGGTCCCCTTTTTCAAGAGATGAGTCAAAGGGTGACATTTATCTATGAGATGAGAAATGAATCAAAAAATAGATTGTAACTTTCCCTAAAGACTCCTAAGCTACTTCAGATTACGAGGGGGATGCATCTCCATAATAGCTTTGAATTTAGTTGGATCCACTTATATGCCTCTCCTAGATACAATAAACACTAATAACTTACTTGAGGTTATTCCAAATACACATTTATTTGGATTTAGTCTAACTTTATACTCTCACATCCATTCAAAGATTATTCTTAAGACTACATGATGCTTGGATCTAAGTTAGGACTTCCCTTGGATATCATCCACATAGTCTTTAACTATGTCATGGAAAATAATTATCATTTCCTATTGATAAGTAGCCCCAACAATTTTAAGACCGAAGGGAATGACTTGATAGTAGAAGGTCCCTCATGGAGTGATGAAGGTTGTTTTATGTTGATCCTTGAGTATAATTTTAATTTGATTATAGATCAAAAATCCATCCATGAGAGATATAATTTAATATCTAGGTATTGAATCCATGATCATATCAATATTTGGAAGAGGAAAGTTGTATTTGGAACATGCATTACTAATTTCTTAGAATTCAGTGCAAATCTAGATTCTTCCTTGTGGATTAGCCATAGGGACAGTATTGGATATCCAATCAGAATAATCAATGGGCTAGATAAATCCTACTTCTAAGAATATTTATAGTTCCTTCTTAATAATAAGGCCATTGTGGGGTGCATCTTTCATAATTTTTGATTGATTAGTTTTGTGTTAGGATGAAAAACCAAATGATGCATAACTAAGGATGGATCAAGCCCAGGTAAGCTAGAATAACACCATGCAAAAACATCTATAAACTCCTTAAGCAGCTCAATAATAATCTAGTGCTCCTTAGGTGTAAGAGTTTCCCCTAGTTTGATGATTTTAGGATTTTATTTATTTTTAATATTAACTTTTATCACCTCCTTAATGAGAGAGGGTGACTAATCTTGGAGATAAGGAGGTAATGATTGATTAGGGATATATGAAACATAACCATCTAAGAGTTTTGCATCTATTTTGGTGTAGTCTTATGATTTGATTAAAACATGTGGAAATTATTCCAAACTTTGAGGTGTCTCTTCTTCTTTAGATTGCTTCCCTTTACTTTAGTTAAGGGGATTTTGTTGTTTCCCAAAATAAGCTAATTGATAGAGATTAATAGAAAAGCCTTTGTTATGGTCACTGGAAGGCATGAAATCTCGAGCTCCAAGAATTCTAAGATTACCTCATCATTTTGAAACATATTGAAAGATGGCTCCTAATGTTGATCCCAATTTACTAAAGAGGGATAGTAAAAGGATATGTTAATGGTCAAAATAGTGGTGTTAGGAAAAAGGTTTATGGAAGTAATCTCCTCATAGAAAATATAAATAGAAGTCGTCTCAATTTCTTCATCAGAAAGAGACTCCTCAAAGACCAAAGCAATATCCATAATAATATTGTTTAAGTCATCATCAATTAGTTTTTACCCTAAGCCAATATATTATGGACATTCAAAAATTGTTATGGGTTCAAGTCTACCTTACTCGTGTCTACCTATTCCTTTCCCTTGATAATGCATATTTTGTAACATTTTTTGGATGTGGGGGTATTTATTTATAGGAGATGTGAGGGCCTTATATTCTATAATAAGACATGATTCATATGATTCATCACTATACTCTTCTGATAATAGTCCTACAGTAGATAAGGTTATTTCCAAATTTATATTTGATAGGATTGGTTTCCCACGTAGTTAGGGACCCATAAATGTGTGATGAAAGAGGTAGGTTATCTATACAGAAAGATTTATACTCATATTCCCCACAACCTGTGGATGTGGATTTTAACTGAGTGACTTTAGGTAATGGATCTATAGTAGGCTTAATCTTATTAGGGTATATATATTTATTAGCTATTAGGCTTAAAATAGAATTATTTGTGTTAGGATCATAATATAAAGATTAGGATTGATCCATTTGATAACTACAAAAATGATCAATTTCCTTATGAATGGTGACTTCCATACTTGAGTGGGGGAATTTTAGACATTGATGGAGGGTAGATGGGATAGCTTACATCTCATGGATCTAGGGATGACCTAGTATCATATTATAGGGTAAATAAACATCCACAACATGGAGTAGGGTTTGGTGTATTACAGTTTCCATGGAAATGGGAAGGTAGATAGTTCATGTGGATGGCCATTTATTGTCATCATATGATTTTATTATAATTAGAGTAGGCCCTACAAAATATTTGGAATTCCCCAATTTATTTAGGAAATCTAGATTGCATAAGTTCAATACAGACCCTCTATCTATGAGTACCTAAGGAATGTTGTGATTGGATATGGAGACTTCTATGAATAAGGGGTAGTTATGATAGGTGCCAATAAGAGGCATGTCCTGGACACTAAAGGTGATTTTCTAAGAAGGGGATAAATGACCAACCATTGCCTGAAACTGATTAGTGTCAATATCTATAGGGACCTTTAGGTCATTCAAAACTTTATTGAGTATCTCTTAATGCATAGGGCATGTTTTGAGAAGTTCTATTAATGAGATTTGAGTGGGTGTCTTCTCAATTTATTGAATTATATCATAATATTTATCAAAATATATCAAAACTTTATTAGATATATTCCCCTTTTAAGTGGTAGAGGTGGATGATTCCTTTGGGGGTGCCCTAGAAACTATGATTTTGCTATGTTTGGTAGTCACCACACAATTAGTAATGGCCCAGTTGATCTTTAATATGGTGGGTAAAGGTGGAGTGGGATCTTGGGGGCTAAAAATTTTAATGGTATTGATAGTGATATGACATGATGTGATAGTCAATGCGATTGGAAGAGGAGACTTTTCCTTGGTCTCTTGGTAGCTTCATATTTCTTTGATCATGCTTGGGTAGAGGGTCCTCATAAATGCTTAACTTTTTATTTGTATATTTATTTAGAGTACTCTCCCCTTATATTTCAATAATACATTTTTCAATGAGGTCTTAAATATAATGATTTAATTATATACACCTCTATATGTCATTACCTTTGACCTTGTGATATTTGTAGAAGCCATCCTCATGATATAAATCAGGTCAAGGTTGACGATCATCCAAAGGTTAGATTTCAAGAAGAGTGATCATGTTAGTAGGAATTAATTTTTTAAGGACCATTTCAATGGGCACTCCCATCTTAGTAAGAGGTCTTTTTCTAGTTCAAGGATTTGGTTTACCTCATGGCACTATAATAGAGACATTTTTTTGATCTATGAGATTCCTCTTTTGTACCATTTAAACATGATACTTAGAATATGTAACCCCATATCCCATAACATTATTATTCATGTTGAAGATTTTTGACTTGCCCAAAAAGGAGTTATCTTGGTTTTGACAATGTTCATTTCAGGAATATAATTTAATTGTTCCCTTTTCAATTAGTGATTTATTGATTTTTATCCCCTTTTCAATAATATCATCAAAAGTCTTGGCTTTAACTAATATTTTAACTCAACACTAAGATTATCGACAAATATTTTGTCTAGTTCTTTTTCAAGTATTGTGTATTAAAGGCAGCTTGCTAATCTTCTCCATCATTGCAAGAAAGATGCCAAGATTTCCCCACTTATTTGTTTTGTGTTATATAGGTATATAATGGAGACATCATGTTCAATATTAAATGATAAATTTCTTAAAAATTATTCAGTTAATTCTCTAAAACTAGATATTGATCCCTTTGTCAAATGCATGAACCATTCTAGGGCCGGTTCAATGAGACTTTTTGGGAAAATTCTTAGTAAGTAGGAATCTTCATACACAAATTCATGACAAGCCACATAAAACTCCTATACATGGTCACGGGGATCATCTTTACCTTTATAATTTTCAAATTTAGGGAAATCTAAGTGGGGTGGGAAAGGTATTTGTAGGATTCTCATATCCAAAGGAGAGGAGAAAAAATCTTCATATTTATATTTCATTTCTTGTGAGCATGGTTCAATTTGTTGGGGAGTCTCCTTCATCAATTTCCATTCTTGTGCAAATGTGGGGTCTCCAAGGGAATTGGAGGTTTGATCATGACTATTATGGGGTATATGGGTGTTATGTATATTTTGACATGGGGATGATGTTCATTGATTTTGTGCATGGAGTAAAAGTTTTATTTGTTGTGTAAGCTGATCTAGTTGATCCTCTAAGATAGTTTGCCTTCTGTTAGCCTCAATATAGTTATTGTGAAGAGGTGTGGGTCATTATTATTCTTCAAATTATTTTTCCACACCTTCCTCTTCTTTGGGTACTATATTAGTGTGTGTATTATGATGTGGTGTATTAGGTCGAGTGGAAGAGTAGACTATGTGATGTAGAAGGCTACAATCAAAGTTTGAGGGTAGTATACCCCCCATTTAAATGGCTTGAGCTAAAAATTAGTCATGGTTTTCATAGAGGTATTATTCAATTAAATTCATAATATATTCATTATGGAGGGGATTAAATTGGATGTCTTTTCCTTTGGGAATATCCATATCACTATGTGTATTGTCATGTTCCTGAGTTGGATCACCTAGATTCCCCAATAAATTTTTCTTTTGGTTGGAATTTTTCCCCATCCTAAGTTGTTGGGCACAGGTTTGGATCACCATATTATGAGGAAAGTGGATATGTGATGAAGTGTTATAGGTTTTGTGAAAGTTTTGAAAATTAACTTGGTCTAAAAATCAGATCTACTAGTGGTTGAAGAAGATGACGATTTTTATAGAGGGAAGGGATGATTAAGAATTACCAAAATATAAAGCCTTGTAAGATTCCAATCTATCAATAATGAAAGGGGATGATGGAATCAAATACCTTTCACAATAGAAAATTAATGATTGGATGGGTGCTAGGTATAAAAAGGCACTGATAGGGAGAAGTGATGTGTGTTAGATTCATATCTTGATAAGGCTATGTATGTTGATAATAACTTTTCCAAGTATTTAGAAAGGGATAATGAGGATTTAAGGGATGAGTGACCACTAGAATTTGATTACAAGACTAAATATATAGTATTAAAGGATGAAATATGGGGGAATATATGATGGATGGTGATATAAACAATGGGGTATGCATGATGGAAGATATAGGATAGATATTAGATGTTGTTTAGGATAAGGAGTAGAAGATGTAAGAAAGTAGTCAATATTGGATGGGTAGATGATATAGGATGGGTGTGGTTTGAGATGGATATGATGATGGTATGGATATGATGATGGGGTATAATAATGGATGGTAATGTAAGGGTATCTAAGGTATCTAAAATAAAAATGGTATGGCTGACTCAGTTTACAAACAACATGGGTCATAACACAACACACAAATAACACACGCAATAATAATCGCTAAGATAGTAAACTTAATAGGGTGTGTAACCTAATGCTCACACTATCTAAAAAATTCATGGGTGAGGCTATAGGATGGTGATCCATTATAGAATCAACCAAACCCTCTCAACTCTATTTGTACTTAATGTCTTATTAGGAATTGATCTTGACTTTAGTAGTGAAATGCCTATTATGGCTAAAAGGTCCTATTCTAGGTTTTACATAGGGGTTTCTAGGAGATTTCTCAATATTAATGAAGGTAAAGTGGGTCCCAAGTTTATATAAGATATTTTCTAACAACCTTGTATATTATAGCTTAAACACCCCTCACTCTACATAACCCTTTGTGGGGAATTCTGATTTGGTGCCTAACAACAACTCTCTTAATTTTTATACCCCACTAGAACATGTAGTTTCTTCTAGTGCATGGTGATGTAATCCACATCATCAAACCCTAATTGTCAAACACATGTAGGGGGAGGAATTCCATTTCACTTGTTATCCTAGAGTTAAGAGGGGCTAACAAACATGCAAACACCATTACTTATTCTTAATTAATTGCTTATGTGACAAAACACAAATATATATAATCAAGCCACACAATAAAAAAATATATACAAGAAATGAAATAGATATGTTTATGTTTTTGGCACCCCTCCTACAAACATAAAGGCTAGGAAAAAAAATGGGATGCCTTTATCTTTAGAGGTTTTGTACAAAGGGGTTAGTAGTTTTAGTTTTTGTAAAACTGTAACTATCCTAGAAGATCACAATTACATAGTCAATTATAGACAAGATCATGATAAAGAACTATAAGATGATAAATCCAAAGCAAAATCATAGTTTGTGAGTTATGATATTGTAATAGGTATCTAACCATGATAGTTAACCTATAAAACTATGAATATTAAGCAAAGTCGCAACTATAAATGCAATATCACAATTCTTCGAAATTCATGATCTATGGTTTTGTAATAAAATGGAAAATTTAAAAAAATAAAGTTTATTTGATGTAGATGTAGTTCAAAAATACCAATGAGATGATTTTAACCTTCAAAATGTTCTAAAATAGACATGTCAACTTACAAAACTTTCAACAACTAGTTTATGACAATTTACAGATTTTGGGACTATTCTCTTAGAATGTTTAATAAAATATTGTTTTGTATATTCTAATATGCAGATAAAATGATAAGCTAGTGTCTCTAATGATTATCTAAGGGACTAAAATTACACCCTACTTTTTCCAAAACATAAAATCACTACTTATATTGTAAAACCACTAATATCAAGTCAAAACTACAAATTTAAGACTTGTAGTATTATGATAGGTGATTAAATAGATTAATGTTAAGGTGTTGGTTTGTATTATGCCTTCTCCTCTTATATATATTGTCCTACACACACAACAAACTCAAAATACCCTTTTCAAGCACATAGTTAGGTAGAGATGATTAAATTCCAAAATAGTTGAGATGGAAAAAAGATAATCTTGGCTTATTAAGGATTACTTATATTTTTTTAATAGAAGCTAAGAAATCATTATCTAGGGATCATAATTTGACAAGTTAGATATTTTCCAATTTAGAAAAGAAAGGCAACATCATGACTCATGATGGCAATACCATGATTACTAGGTTAATGCCATGAATAGGAGAGTTGTGATATTATGTTTTGTGCATAAATGGTTTAAGGCTTAATCAATTCTTCCTTTCCCTACACATAAGAGATAGAAATAACTTCCAAGTGACACAGATAGAACAATAATAACTTGTAGAGAAATTAGTGATAGATGAGGAATAGGGATATAAAATAGACCAATTTTTTTGCAAAACCATAACTTCACATGTAAAATTGTAATTACCAGCGTAAAGTTGCCAATTTGAAATTCTAGATATTACATTTAGGTCACAAACAACCAAAATGCTTGACTATCCTTTCCCTTTCCTGCACACAGGAGTCAAAGACACTTTTATATTGAAAATAACTTGTAGAAAGGTTAATAATGGATGAAATACTAAAGTATGAATCTAACTAGTAGACCCTATAAAACTATGACTAGAATTTCAAAACCATGATTAATAGAGAAAAACCACTACTTAAAAACTAACAATTTTGCACTAAGATAAAAACCTACAAAAACCCTAAACTGTTAGTGGTTAAGACTAGATTGACAAGCAATATCACTATTTACTCTGTAAAACTATAACTACAATATTACAACTACTAATGTAAAGTCATAAATCACATATACATGATAATTTTTAAAATTTTGGTGCATAATTCATGTCTAGATATTCTTGTAAGCTTCTAGATCACTTCTATCAAGATCAGATGTTAGTTTAGGGAGTAATGTCCCACCATGGTCACCAAAATGTATCCTAAATTTTAGATTCACCTTATATTACTATTTTAAGCAATAAAAACATGAAATATAAACAACATAAAAATGAGGGGATAAAAGAGATAATCATATTATGATTAGAACTTTTGCCATCATTTTACCTCTTTATAGATCCTCTCAAATATTTCCAAACAGATTCTTGATGCAAAATAAAAGGATGTTGGATTGTTTATCTTTGCTTTTTAATGGCTTCCAATGGACCTTAAACTTTATATTGGCTTTGACAAGGATTGTGTGAATGTAAGGGAGATAGTTTTGGATGCAATATGGCAAGAAGGATTCAAATTTTCATGTTAGTTTCATGAAGTGGGCAAGTTATATAGGAAATAGAGGAAATAACAATGGCTCAAATTCAATTTTGAGCCATTGAGATCAATGGCTAGGATATTTTCAAGGAATTTTAAATTCCTTGTAAATTTATACAATGGATAATTCTATAGAAAGGGATAAAATGGAAGAGATTTATAGAATTCTCCAATTCTATAAATCTCTGTTAGGATTTAGGGGTTTAGGAATAACTAGGAATAGGGTGGTAGATGGGTAGGTAGAATAAATCATATTTTTAAATTGGCAATTGGCTTAGGGAGTAGGTTAGTAGGTAAACGGGTTTTGTTAGTAGATTAATGAAGGGGATAAATTGGTTATGGGATGGAATAAGGTTTCTAGGATGTAGGAAATAGTTAATGGGATATTAGTTAATTATCTAGGAAATTTAGTTTTATGTTAAATTAGAAAAATTAATGTAATTGGTGGGGTGAGTGGATTTAGGTGCACACCTTAAAAACTAAATTTTTTTTTTGCAAAGCACTATTGGCAAATATAGAGATTAAGTCTCGATGGGTTCATCTTCAAGGTGAGTATCTATAACTCTTACTCGTCTATTTTATTATATAGAAGTAGCATAAGTAGTGAATTTAGAATGTATTTATCTCTCCATGCATTAGGGTTATATCTATATTAACTTAATAATTATTATTATATGCATGTTCACTTTTATGTTTATTACCCCTATTTTATGCCACATGCTTTGGAGAGCACTAGGTTAGATTTCATTTTAATTTTTCATTTATTTATGATAAGAAAAAATACTATCTAAATAGGGTTATTACATGGTATTAGTTGAGTAAAGGCTTTGAAACCCTCTTTAGTGATATTGTTGTGGTAAGGGACCCCTTAATTAGGTCTAAGGGATCCATATTATTCATGACCCTGATTGTCTAAATGTACCAACAAGCAGAAGGGCTAGTGTGATTTATCTTTTTCGAGTTAGGATTAATTTATAGACCATCTTTACTTTCCTTTGTATACATTCTAGGGAACCTAAAGTGAAACTAACCCTTGTAGGTTTTTTTTTATGCCTTCATTTATTATCATCTATTATGTATTTTCATTTTTACACTACTAGATTGAATCTATCAATATAGTCTAACATTCTATGAGAAGGTTTAACACACAATCACTATGATCAACTCTGTATTTATCTATGTAGGACATATTAAACCATAGGTAATTGGATTAATCATATCAACTCAATTCAATTATCTACATATAGGTTTTCAAACTTAGTTGATCCATTTGACTCTGTTAATAAGATAAAAGTCATCATCTGAAAAACATAATATAAAAACAATAAATTCAACATCTTCAAAAATTAGAAGGTTCATTCTTACCTTCTCAATAATTTTTGTTCTTCATTTACAGTCCTATTCTTCATAGTTTTAAATTTATAAAACTATAACCCTATAACAAATTTGGTCAAGTAGATTGAGACAATTCTATAGATTTTTTTCTATTTAGAAGACTCAATCGATCTATTCGACTATGTTCTTATGGTTCTTGATTTAATAAAGAACATAAACCCTATCGATTCTATTTTTTACTATTTGCATACATGGTCATTTGAACTGACCCTATACTCTTCAAGAAAAGGAATTAACTTATCTTGTTAGTAATTAATTCACTTTTTTTATTACTTGTTTTCTTAAAGTAACACATATAGACTAAATAAGAGGTTTTTAGTTTATTGATTTAGTCATACTATTTGTATTTTTTACATACTTTCAAACCACATAACATAAAAAAGCACTAAACAATTTCTACCCAAGGTCTTCTTATTTGGATTTCATCATCAAGGGGGAAGCTAACTTGTTTTTTTGGCCATTATAAATATGTGGTTGACGGTATATTTTGGTATAGCACCCAACACCCTTATCACTATGAGATTGTGATGTGAGGGGGTAGGCCCTAATGCCAAGTCAATATCATCAACAATACAAATCCATTTCAAACTCAACTACCTAAAACCATCCTTAGATTAGTTTTTTAGTTCATTTTTATAGATAACTCTCTATCACATTTATTTCAAAAATTATTAAAATTGAAAACATTGAGAAATGACCACTTAGATTAGCATTTCTATTTTTGTCACTTTCTCTTTGATAAGTATATGTTGTATTACAAAACATGTATTATCTAGTGTTGGTGCAAGGTTTGTGTTGTGTGCCACAACTGGATCAACTAGATTGATATAGTTTTTTGTGTGTTTATTTTAAAATATTATGCATAATAAAACTAGATAATCTATAGTCATAATTGTCAAAACCTATCTCTACTTTTAGATCATAGTTTATCTAATTGATTATGTCTCCTAAAGTTTCTATATTTTTATAAGACACATTTATCCTATTTGACCCAGTCTCTTACAAGTTGGTCAGTCTTCTTTTACATAGAACACTATCATTCTATCTGACCCAATCTCACATAGGTTGGTCTTCAATATTTCCCTATAGAACATAGTCAACTAATCCAACTGTGTCTTTTCCTTAATTTTTATGTTGATCTTCCCTCCAAACTCTATTGACCCAATTGACTCTGTACCTCTTATGTAATATTGTTTTGTATTTGGCTTTCTTTGTTACTATTTTTCATATGTACTTGTTGATCTCAAATTATTATTTCAAGCATCATGAAATACCCTATCATAATCTTTTTGGGGAACCTTATTCCATTTAGATGATATATGGGATGTTCTTTTCTTCCTACCTTTACTACCGAAGAGGATTCTCACTCTTGGTACACTTTTTCTCACCACTCATCTTTGGATGACAATATGATCCAAGTTACTATAACTAATGACACTGATGGATCAAATCCATTTTACACTTCTCAAGATATTTATTTATTTAAAATACCTTGTTACACTATAGGGGTAATTGACACAAGCTTAACAATAACCCTACATGAAATATTTTAAACACTAAGAACCCATATCCTAATAATCCTACAACTAAAACCCCTCCCCCTAATACTAATTCAAGTAATGTTCTTCCTATTAATCCTAATAATCCACCTGTAAACACTAATAACCCCAATCCAATAGTTGACACCACTCAGCTTATTGCACAAATAGTGAAATAAATGAACATTATGTATTAAATGATGTAAAGACAACCTCATTTTTTAAACATGGTTAATCAACCTACTATTATCATTCCCAAAAATAACCAAAATGTAATCCCTCTACCTCTTAGAGATGACATAGAAAATATCATTTCCCAACCCATTATGCACAACAATATGCTCCAAAATATTCAAAATGAACATTTAGCCCCCTTCATCATTTATATTGATATTGGAAATATATATCCAACTATTATATATGATGGGATTAAAGACCCTACATCTTTCCTTAAAGCATTTGGTAATATTTATAAAGAGGGGACTCAAACTAATAGCTTCACCACTACCAAAATTTTAGTCAAAAAAGTCATAGATGATGTATTAGAATGGTATAATCAACTCCCTTAACACTCTATATGGAAACTCAAGGATTTAGTCAACCCTATATTTAAATAGTTTAAAGACAATGATATTACAAAAAAAATGTCTTATATATTTCATTAAAGCTAAACAATCCCCTTTTGAATCATCTCATGATTTCATTAAATGATGGAAATATTTAGCTCACAAAGTTGATCTCAACATGAATGATTATAACTTATTCAAACTATTCATAATTGCCTTAACACCTTCCCTTCAATACAAGGTTTAAATTTTTTCTCCCCAAAATCTAAATGATGCCATTAATAAAGCTAAAATCTAAGACATTCTTATGAAATAGTTTGAGCCCAACATTAAAACATCAAGGGATGATTCCAAAACACCACTAATGCAATCACTGGTAATATTTCTCAAACAAAACTAAGAGTATCTAAAATGGATAACACCAAAGCTTCCCATGCAGCCATAACTATTCAACAAATGAAACAACTTATAACACCTTATAAACCATTCACTTATGCTAGTAATCCACCCACATGGTATGATCCTAATAAAAAATTTTGGTTTCATTTTGATGTTGATTATTCCCATAAAACATATCATGGGCTTACTAAATTTGTTGTTCCTTTTATATTAGGATATAACTTAAATCATGATGCTATGATCAAAATGGGTCATCATGATTATGTTAACACCTCTCAAAAGTGTTATCATAATAATTTGACAAAGGGAGGTTAGTATAATGTTAGTTCAAGTAATAAAAACTTCAATAAACACACTAACACTAATACTCCAAGCCTAGATATTAGGGTTGAGCTTAGTTAAGAAAAGATAAATGAAAACACAACTAAAATGAAAAATACAATGAATCCTTTACCTTCCTTAGGATCACCAAATGCATTGTTGAGTGGATTGTTTGGTTTATGATTCAAAGAGTCTTTGGAAATGGAGTTTGTGTAGCTCCTTCTCTCTTTGGCACCATGGCTTATGATGTGGATTGATGTAGCTTAATATTTAACATTACAACCTTACTTGTAACATAATGGGCATTATAAAATTATATCAAAAGAGCTTTGAAGTCATTTGTGTATGATAAATTTGTACCAAAATAGCTTAAAATTAAATAGGCAAGGAATTTATTTATAGTCTTAGGAACTAACCCCAAGCCAAGGTGAGTCAAGATGTAGTTTAAACATGGAATGGGTTAAAACCTAACCTAAGTAACTCAAATATAACCCCAATATAGTTAATGATTTTTAATTAATCATGATTTGCTATGCATAAGCGTGGGTCTACAAAATGAAATATTTTAGGATATTTTAAAAATGCTTGACAACTTGTAAAGGTCATGATGAAAGGATAGGCTATTTGAATTTTTGAATTTCCTTTTTTAGTTATTTATTAATTTCACATGGATAATTCAAATAGGCATTTAATATTGTTTATCTTATTAATTAATTATGATTATCCATTTATCTCTTTCAAGATTTGATATTTGTTCATGTACCCCACTTAATAGGTTCATAGGTCAAATTGATTGTTGTGATGTTTCAAGGTGATTAGGGATGAATACATGATATTTTATGGTTGCATACGGTAGGATACCCAAATTAGGGGTACCTCAACATTATTATGAGCTTTGACAAATGATGCACAAGCAAATTTTGGGTGTTTTAATGATTTTTAGGCATAGTTTGAAATGATTATTAGAAATCAATTTGAAGTTTGATTGAAGGCCATTAGTGGCTAGTTTTAGGTGTCTACAATTTTCCTCTATTTGGGAAGGTGTTGAAAGTTATAGGCACAATAAAATCTTCTCAAATAATGAAAAAGGCTTATATGCTTTGTTGACTATTTTGACCCCTATTCAAAATAGGCCAACCCCTTATAGTCCAAAAATTGATATAGGGGTCCATTATTATCCTATAGGGTGTGTCATAGTTTATTTGATGTGATTTAATGTGGTTTTGCCTTGGTCATACTCCAATTTAGTCTTTGTGTCATTTTATATCACTTAGGGGTCATATTTGGGTCATAAATGAAATTGGTATAGTTTTATAATATGCACAAGTTTTATAAACTTAGTATTAATTTCCCTCATATCATTCTCTATTAGATATGTTAGTTTATAATTGAAAAATTTGCAAGTGTTAACTGAAATCTAGAAAACAAGTGAAAAAAGTAGATTTTGGTAGTTTTACAACCTATGGAGGAGAGTGGCATGTGGGAAAAGCATATTTAGTGACCCTTAAATTTTTTTTAATCCATTTCTAAAATTTTTATGCTTTGAAAGTGCCAAAAATGGTCCAAAATCATTTTTCTTCTCCATCACTCCACTAGGCAAGCAAAACTAGTCAACAAGTCTTTTGATGGTGTGATTAGTAGGAGGTATTTCAGGTGAAATGATATTGGTGGTATATATTACACTTTTTATAATTAATTTTCATGTTTTGATTTGGAATAATGGTTTCCTATACTTTATGAACCATTCCTAAGAAGTTGATTGTTCTATTTTCATGATAATCCACACAGCCTACAAGTTTTACCTTTGTTTGAGCATGTACATAAAATAAAGTTAGTGAAATGGCTTGAATCATATGTGTAATTACGTATCTCATGTTTTCCATGTTTGGTTTTATGTTTATAATTCATTTGATTAGTTCAAACCTCTTAGGTTGTAGGTAGAGTATGCTAGTGATGTTACAGTTAGATTTCATCAATTGCAAAAGGTATTTTTCTTTGAAATGGCTTCAAATTATTGTGATATGATTTTACATGAATCTCAAATGTCATGAAAATATCCTTGTTTCCAATTTTATTCTTACACCTATATCATTCATGGAGTTACAATAAGAAACATAGTACATAATTAGCTTTTGCTTACTTTTACTTATAATCATGGCATATAGGGTCCTTAACATGTTCATGGAGGTGTTAGGAAGAGAAAAAGTTATGGTGAACATATTATTTCAACATGAAAAATCAAGTTAAACCTCTCTAATTCCATGCAACTAACTATGATCGTTAGTTCTCTAAGACACCTAGTCATACTCCATTAATATGCACCTACAAGTGCCATAGAGAGATTCAACCACATTGGAACAAATCAATTGTTTGTTTTTGATAAAATTTTGGTTGAAATGATAGGTTTGAATAATTTTAAAAGGTTTGAGATGAATTTTAAGGTCAGATTTAATGCACATTGCCCATACTCATAGTCACTCCCTATATATTGAAATGTCCACCTACAGGTGGTACTGATAGAAACTTGGGATTGTTTCATAGGGATGTTCAAACATGTTTTGATACATTGATAAGGTTTTAATAATATTTGGATACCTTGAGAACCATGTATAAGGTCATATAGAATACACATTACTCACACAATGTGTACAATCATTGCCTTCTCTACAACATCAATGCATACCTACAAGTGTCCTCAAGAGATAACCACATTGAGATAAGGCATGTGAATTTTTTGAATGTCCTTCAATATTTTAAATATCATTTGGATGATTAATATTAATATCTGAAGATAGTTAAGGAAGCATAAATAATATGCATATTCCACATTATATCTTCACTACCTTATAAGCTATTGTTTGTGCATCTACAGGCTCTCATAGAGATTTAAGAATGTTTCATAGAGGATATTTGACATGATTTGAAACATTCATGATTTTTTTGATTTCAATGAGACCATTATAGTCATGATTGAAGCATCGGATTGATATTCAGAGTTGAGAAACCATGTTTAAATTGAAATAACTGAGCTTAGGTACAAGTTCCCTAAAACCTCAAAAATAAATCCCTAACCAGTTTTGATGTCAAACAATGATGATGTGACACAAGTATAGATGAGTCCAAATGAATCCTATAATGTAACCATAATGTAGATGTAATATCTTGACCAAATATAGTGGGTTTTTGATCTAGATAAGTGGTGTAATGGAGGCTTCAAAGTTACATATGTGTTTACTATAAACATTCATTATTTTCTATAGTATGTTAGATTTCATATGAACTCATGATGAAATGTGATATAGAAGGATTATATATGCATGATAGGTTATATTATGACGGTAATTAATACACTAGGTTTCCAAAGATCATAAAAATGAGTGAAGGTATGAGGCTGTGACTTGCATCACCACCTACCAGTGTGCTTTACCCTAAGTTAACTTACCTACAATTGATTATAGCCTCCTATAGGTCCTTGATGTGATCTTAGAAATGGAAACACAAACACTTTATATTGGGATATACCTAAAAATAAATCAAATGGATCATAATACACGTGGAAAAAAATTCAAAATGGACACTCACCTATAGGACCCATGTTATTCCATAAATGGTCATCTACAGTTAACTATAGTTGACAGTGCTCTAAGGTAGGATTGTCTTGCTGATTGGCCTCACATATAGGTGATGAGAGTATATCAAAATTATTTACAAATGGCATTATAGAATTCAAGTACATGGAGGATAAATTAATCAAGGTCTAATATATATATATATATATATATATATATATATATATATATATATATATGCACTTGTAGGTTTACCATTATCTTGAGCAAACAATACAGTTATAATCAACCTACAATTTTTTCTAGTCAAGAGTAAGATGTATGTTGAACTATTTGGAAAGGTTTGGGTGGAAATTAGGTTTTAAAAACCTTCATTATGGTTTTAATATTCTTATGAGACTTTCATATAGTATAAAATATGGAAATAAAAGTTTCAGGGACAACCTATAGTCTACACACATGGATAAAACCTACACAGTCAACATTTCCATGAGTATATTTTAGGTTTTGAGAAGTTTGGGGGTGATAATGATATGATAAAGCTATGAAAATTGACATAGAATGTCCTTAAAACTTGAATAATCACCTAATACTATAATTAGGTCTAGGGAAATAAGGGAAGTGCCCTTTGTTTTATCTTAGATAGAGGGCACTCCCAAAGAGTGCAAATCTATAGGTTTGGAGGAAAGAAGATAAGAAATTAGGATATAGGTTGATAACACCTTAAAAAAATATGTTGAGATCTAAATTAGACATGAACCAAAATGTATAAGGCTTCATAGGGGTTAGAAACATGTCAAGTTGTTCCAAACCTGCAGGTATACAGTCAAGCCCTTTTGGTCTAGTTTAGGTCTAAAGTCCAATTAGAGGAACAATAACATTTATATAGCTATATTATATTTTAAAATCATTGGGATACATGAATGTGGAGTTATAAGGTGTGTTTGAAATGTTGGATTGTAAAAAAGACCATAGGGACGCCACATTTTGGCTCAAATCAATTCAAGCTTGCACAAAATGAAGAAAAGAGATTGAGAATATAAATTTAAATGCTTTAACTTGTACATACACTCAACATGTGACTTTAAGGAGATAGGAAAAGTTGGAGAGGGTCCTTAGAAAGGATTCAATGGCATTTGTCATAAGATTGGATTTCAGGATTGTATGAATAATCTGTAAGGGTTAAAACATCTTTAAACCCTCCAAAACACTTGGTAGTGACTCAATGAGGAAGATGAAGTAATATATGAATTAAAATGGGATAAAATTAATTATTATATTATTGGAATTTGTATAGGAATCTCTAGGGCTCTTCCACATTAATTTGAGTTATACCCTACTTGTATAGACATGGTGGAAAATGGATTTTATTGATATTTTTATGTGTTGTGTAGGTATAGAGGGGTTTAAAAGGATTAAATACACTTTAAGAGGTATATTTTTATTTAATATAACTCCCTATGTCCATTTTATTCATTAAGAAAGCTTATAACTACCTCTACAAGTGTCTTCATCTCAACCAGTCCAAACTGGCATAGTGAATAAGCAAGTGAAAAGGTAAAAACTCAAATTAGGAGGCATTTTAAGGTATTAATAAATAATTTAATGAAATTATGGGTCCAAAAAGTTTTCATAAACTCTTATGTATGGATCAGATTGGAAACCTGAAGACCATTTTAGTGCCAAGTGTGAAGGGTGAGTGAAAGAGGAGTGATTATAACCACAGGCAATGATAACTCATGTCCAAAAGAATATTAATGATTAGGGACACATAAAATTCATGTTTTATATTTTATATAACACCTCCATATATTTTAAATCATGTCACCTATCTCTATTCTACTATCGGATGTTCCAAGAAGACCAAATGATGAATGCAGTTTCTAAGCAGGCAAATGAAGAGTCATATGCCACATTTTAGGAGTTTCATGCTTTTGAGGGAGATTTTTCCTATGAGACCTTGCATGGTACATTTTATTTTAATTTATCATATATATTTAACTCCTTTTCTTAGCTTGAAACATGTTCTAGTGACTCTTGGACTTCATTCTCTTCTCCTCTCTCTAATTCTATAAGTAACAACCATTTTGGCTCTTGTAGACTAATACCACATCTAGTATGGCAAATCCTTTATGGTTTGATGTCATATTTTTAATTTTAATAATAAAATAATTCTATTTTTGAGTTCATAAACATATTTTTTAAGTGTGCAAAGTGAGGAATGGTTGATTCTTGTGATTTTATCCTTGCTTTTTCTTATCATTTCATGTCTTATGCAAGATGTTATCATTATAATAGGTAATATAGAGTGTATTTAACATGTTAGTATCCCTTAAAGTGTGAAAGTGTCCTTGGATTTAGTAATTTTATATGTGGTTTACTTAAATTGAGTGTTTTCATGCATATAACCTCTATATTTAAACACTTATGTTAGAACATCTTTGGACTTTGAGACTAGTTTATAGATATTATTCTTAGTGAGAGAAGTATGATAGCATAGTGGATATCCTCATGGTGTATCACCCAATATATTATATTTATTTCCTAAATACTAATATCCCCTTTCCCACAAGTAATCAATATTATAGGTGACAAGAAATTTAAGACAAATTTAGGGAGCTACCCCTTAAACCTAGAGGTCTACTTCTCCTATAGGTAAACCCACATACCTATAAGTATTTAAGTGTTTCCAAATATTATATTAGGCTTGAAAAACATTATCTAGGGTTAAATATTTGGTTACAATAGTTTTAACATGCCCGGTGGGACCCATTATCCTTAAGACAACTTTTCTAGGTGAATGTTTGTCTTGATAAGATCATCTACAAATTGGTATGCTACTCAATATTTAGCAACTTCATTAAAGGTAAAATCTAGTTT
Organism: Torreya grandis; assembly: GCA_037957365.1. NCBI lineage: Eukaryota > Viridiplantae > Streptophyta > Pinopsida > Cupressales > Taxaceae > Torreya > Torreya grandis. The sequence goes on from JARHVA010004786.1 coordinate 1,110,068, forward strand.
AAGACCATTTTTTTGTCATAAATTTGTTCTCATACTCATGGTCTTTACTATGTCATCATCTAATAGAGTTATCAATCCTATCAATCTGCCTATTTAGCTTGAACTTCTTCTTGAAGTTAAATATCCTCAGTCTAATCTACTTTAAAGAGAAAGAAGATTTTTCTAGCCAAAAAAGTGAAGGGATTGAAGAAACTAAAGATCTTGAAGAAAAAATGGCTAGGAAGCATGCCTTTCCTACCTTTAATACTAAAAATTCAATTCACCTTGAGGCCTATGATGCCATTCTTCCTAATGCTACAAAGAGTGTTCTTATATTCAATGGTGAAATTCATGTCACACCTAGTGAACACGTCATGGATATCTCCAAATTATGTAATTTCCACAATGTCACGAAGGAGAATATTTCCATTAGACTCCTTACCATGTCCCTTAGAGGGAAATCACTTTATTGGTATATGAATTTTCTTGATGGATGCATTACATCATGGGATGAATTTTGAGTGTTGCTAACTTCAAGATTTGAATATGAAAGTGACCATACTTCTCTCATACATCATCTCAATGTGATCAAAATATCCCCCAAGGAAATGATGCATGAATTCAATGAGAGGTTTCAAAATACTTGGTATATATTTCCTCCTCCTATGAGACCACCTATTAGCTTTGTGTTTCCTACATACTTGAGAGCCATTGGTATTGATATTACCATCATGCTTTAATCTATGGGTGGTTTCACTCTTCCCAAAGAATATGAACTTACCATTAGAGCTGAAAAAGGCCTCATTCAATCAGAAAAGTTACCTCCTAAGGTGTCTATGCCTATACTACCTAATGTTCCTACTAATACTCCAAACATTACTCAAATTACTAATGCTAATGTCAATCTAAAGACTATTCCTAGGAAGGTAGAAGATGATGTTGATTGGAGAGCAAGATTATTAGCCTTAGAGGATCAAAATGGGCAAGCCAATAGGAAACAATGTGATTATAAAAATCCTTATCCTTACCAACATAAATATGTTCAACAATATTGGCAAGGGAGAGTCAAGGGTAGCCTAATTTTAATAGGCATGATAATTCATATAATCCTACTTCAACCTCTAATATAAGAGCAATGGTACTGGTGTATAACAACTTGGTGTAAGGAGAATATTGGCAACAAGGACATTCCATGGATGTTGATGAGGGTGAAGATCAATCTCATTTGATAAATGAGGATTCATTCCTCTTCTATCATTTCAATATGAATTCATGATGCAAACAAGTGAAGGTGGATAACCTCTAGGAGAGATCTTCACTAACTTCTTATTTGAGGACACTTTTTTGATCAATCAAGGAAATTATGTTAAATAAAACACTATATCAAAGAATAAGGCTTTAATATCTGATATTAATGTGCCTAACAGTTCATCCAATCCTCCAACAAGGTAACAAGGCATGGTTGCAAGCATGATAGTCTCAAACACTCCTACACCTACTTCAAATCAAAATATTGGAAGGACTATTCAAAGTAATTCAAATACTCAAGTTAAAATCAATTCATTGCCTCTAAGGGCCCAATAAAAATTAGGTATGTCTACTCTAAATATTATAGACTCATTAGAGAATACTGAAACATCCATTTCCATTTGGGGTGTCCTTCATATGCCTGGCTAAAAAGAGCTCATATAAAAATAGCTATCCACTATAACAATTAGTCCATCACCTCCAATAAATATTCATGGTCATTTATATCTTAAAAATGCCCCTAAAAACATTATGAAACATTCTACTAAAGTTTATAAAACTCCGCCATAATACCTCACTCTCATAGTGGGTGATAAACTAGTCCGCAATTGCATAATCGATAGTGGTACTTCTGCATTAGTCATGCCCAAAGTTGTAGCATATAAGTTGGGCCTAAAATATGAAACCCATATTAAAAGAGTGATTCAATTATATGGTAAACCTATCAATACAATAGGTTTGATAAAAAAATTTAAGGGTTTCCTCTATGATTGTCCTAGTTTTCCCATCCTTCAAGACATTATTGTTGTTGACCTTCCTGTTCATTTTTCTATCTTCCTTTCAAGAGATTTTATAGCTAATATAGGTGGCTATATCTAAACTAATTGGTCCTTCTTATCCTTCAGAACAAGATATTGAGTAAAGGTAAAAATAATAACTCAACATCTTGCAAGGTTTCACATTGAGCCCTGTGTTTAAACAAGTTCAAATTTGAAAAAAATTATCCTATTATGGAAGAATTACCAAACTCCTTAAATCTAAAATAATATTTCATATAAATAATTAAACATGGGTATCTAACCTTTTTCTTGTTATAAATAATAATGGGGAGATAAGACTTTGTGTGGAATTTAGATATCTTAATAGAGTGTCACTCAAAGATCATTATCCACCCTTAATGGAGTAGATTTTGAAAATTATTTGCAAAGATGATATAATAGTGTTATCTAAGGATGATAATGAACATATGAAACACCTAAGGCAAGTGTTAAAAATATGTAGGCAATATGGAGTATCTCTCAACCCCTAAAAATGCATCTTTGTTATCCATGAAGGTAAGCTCTTAGGACATATTATTTGCAAAGATGGTTTGACTATTGATCCTAAAAGGATAGAGGCTATTCAAGGCCTATCATTTACCTTACATAATAAATGACTCCAACATTTCTTAGGCAAGGTAAATTTTGTAAGGAGGTTCTCACCTATTTTTACATCTTTGGTGAAACCTATCATAGCCATGTTAAAAAATAAAGACTTCATGTTAGATTCATTTTCTAACCTTGATACTATCTCAGCTATGCTAATGCAAAATAATGATGAAGGTGTGGAACAACCAATTACATTCTTTAGTGAAGGTTTGGAAGATTATGAAATCAAGTACACATTTGTGGAAAAACAAATACTTTTTATTATAAGATAACTAAATAAGTTTAAGCATATGGTTTCAAATAATATAATTCATATCATGATCTCCCATCCTCGTATCAATTTTTTTTTTGAGAAAGGACACTAGTGAGAAGAGGGCATGGTGGATTAATATGGTAATGGAATATGATGTTGATATAAAAGTAACAAAGTTGATAAGGGGTAAATGTCTATGTGAAAATATAGCCTTAGACCTCCATGAGTCAAAAGAAGAGGCTTTAGTCAATCATGATTGCTCCCAAAAAATTGGTTCCTTGCCCCTATAATGTTGGACATAAGATGTCATTAGATTTATTTAAAGTGGTGAGTATCCTAATAGTATGATTAGATCCAAAAGGAGATACTTCATATTGCAAACTATTCCTTTTTGTCTTGTAGATGGTGTGTTATTTATATGCATTGACAATGATCAATTTGGAGAGTTGCTTAGAATTTTATATAATGGAACAACATGAGGTCATTTCTCCCCAATAACCACAACTATAAAGATCATGAGAGTAGCATATTATTGGCCTAGCCTCTTCAAGGATTACTATGCTTGGGTGAGAAGGTGTGTGCAATATGCCTTATTTATAGGAAAATATAAGCTTGTAGCTCTCCCTTTAAGACCTATCCAAGTAGATCAGCCTTTAATACAATGGGGTCTTGATTTCATTATCATGATAAACACTTATCAAGTGATGGTCACAAATGGATACTCACAGCAGATAACTACTTCATAAGGTGGATTGAGGTAGTGACATTGAAGGAAGCTAATGAGAATGTTATATTAGAGTTCTATGAAACTATCATAACAAGGTTTAACACTCCTTATACTATCATTTCAAATAATGCACTTGATTTCATGGGTGTTAGGATAAATGATTAGGAAAATAGTAATGGAATATACTTGAGCACTTGATCTAACTATTACCCTTAAGGTAATGGGTTGGTTGAATCCACTAACAAGAATATGATTAGAATCATCAAGGAAACTTTGGAGGATAATCAAGGGGCTTGACATAATAAATTGAAGATAAACCTATGGGCTAATAGAATAAATTACAAAAGGTTAATACAAAATTATCCTTTTTTTCTTGTCTATGTAAGGGAGGCTAGGTTTTCTATATCTTAAGAGATGCCTACCTTGGAGTTGGCACATCAGCTAGAGTTTCTTGAGAACACTCCAATGGAGGCAAGGTTGACAAAATTAATGGATTTGTAAGGAAATATAGATAAGGCTCATAAGGATATGAAACATCACCAAATACTAATTAAGATGTGTTTTGACAAGAAGGCAACTCCAAGAAGGTGACATAGTGTTGAAATGGGATGAAGATAGAGCAAAGCTAGGGAGACATACCAATTGATACCTTATAGAGTGGTCCAAACGGAATTATCAAGTGCAAAAAAATAAACTTTTTATAATCATAAAGAATGAGTGGAGAATAATACCTATTTTCTATGAATGGGATCCATTTAAAGCCTTTATATTGAGGAAATGAAGGTTATTATTATAAATAGTAGGTTAGGTGTGTGTGTCTTTCTTTCAGTTGTGTTGTGTTCCATAAGTGTTCTTGCGAACACATGTTTGTTTATATTTGATATGTCTTGTTTTGTGTATTATTATTTATTGTTTAGTGTGGTTTAAATGTAAAATTATGTGTTAAATTGGTGTATAGGTGACTCCATGGCCCAATGGTCAAGATTATGCTACTGGTCTTGGCATAACAAGCATACCACCCTTGGGAAATCAATAAGAATGTTGACTATTTTTACCCCTAGTCTAAATAGGTAAATTCTCTATAGTCAAAAACATGATATAGGGGTTAATTACCATGATATAAGGTGTGTAATAGTTAATTTTATGTGATTTAATGTGGTTTTAGCCTTGGTCATAGTGCAATTTAGTCTTTGTGTCATTTTATATCACTTAGGTGTCATAATTAGGTCATAAATGAAATTGGTATTGTCTTCCATGGTGGAAAAGTGTTATAAATTAATTATCAATGTATCTCATGTTATTACTTGTTAGATATGTCAGTTTCTAACTAAAAAACTTGTAGGTGTTAACTGAAATAAAGAAAGCAAGTGAAAAGAAGGAGGTTTTGGTAGTTGTACAGCCTATGGAGGAGAATGGAACATGTGAAAATAATATGAAAGAAAATTCATCTTCCATGAATCCATTTTAATTCTTTATCTACTTTGGAAGTGCCAAAAAATGGATCAAAGCTAATTTTCTTCCACATCACTCATTAGGCAAGTAAAACTAGTCAATAGGTATTTTGATGGTATGACTAGCAGGAGGATTTTTAGGTCAAATGATCTTGGTGGTATATATTAAACTTGGTATTATTAATTTTCATGTTTGTATTTGGAATAATGGTTACCTATACTTTATGAACCATTTCTAAGAAGTTGACTCTCTAATTTTGCATGTTAATCCCCACCCCTATAGGTTTTGCCTCTATTTGAGAATGTTCATACAATAAAGTTGGTTAAATGGATTCAAGAGGATGTATAATTACTTATCTCATGTTTAAATATTTGGTTTTATGTTTGGATGTCATTTTATGCATTCAAACCTCTTAGGTTGCATGTGAAGTATGTCAATGAGGTTGTAGTCAGATTTAATCAATTATAGAAGGTTTCTTTCTCTACAATGGATTCAAATAAATGTGATATTATGTTACATGAATAGAATATGTTATGTAAATCTCCTTATTTCCATGTTAAATCTCACATATTTATCATTCATGGAGTTACAGTCAAAAACATAGTACATAGTTAGCTTTTACATACTTTCACTTACCATCATAGTGTATGGGGTCATGAACATGTTCATGGAAGTGTTAGAAAGATACAAAGGTGTGGTGAATGCATTATTATAATGTGATCAATAAAGTTAATCCTCTATAATTCCATGCAACTGACTGTGATAGTTAGTTCTTTAAGACACAATTATATTCCATTAATATGCACCTATAGTGCCATAGAGAGAATCAACCATGTTGGAGCAAAGAAATTTTCTATTTTTGATTAACTGGTGATTGAAAGGATATGTTTGAATAAGGTTAAAATGCCTAAGATGAACCATAAATTTATATTTAATGCACACTACCCATACTCATAGTCTCTCCCTACACATTGATATGTCCACCTATAGGTAGCCCTAATAGAGACTAGGGATTCTTTCATAGGGATGTTCAAACATGTTTTGATATCTTGATTATGTTTAAATAAGATAGATATGCCTTGATAACCATGTTTAAGGTCATATAACATATAAATTTCTTAATTCTTACATTCAATGCCTTGTTTTTAACATCAAAGCTTACCTACAAGTGTCCTTAAGAGTTAACCAAATTAAGATAGAGCATGTGACATGTTTGAATATCCCTTAAGATTGTAAATATCAGTTGGAGGATTAATATGAAGATATGTAGCTATCTAGGGAATCATACATCATATACACAATCCACATTCTACCTTCACTGCCTTATAAGTTGTTATGTGTACATCTACAAGCTCCCACAGAGATCTAAGAATGTTTCATAGAGGAGATTTGACATGCTTTAAAACCTTCATGATTTTGTAGAGTTAGATGAGACCATGATATTCATGATTGAAGAATTATATAGAAGGCATAGTTGATATACCATCTTCAAATTGAAAGAATTGAGTTTAGGAACAAGTTCCCTAAAAGCTCTGAAATAAAGCCTTAGCCACTTTTGGTGTCAACAAATGATGATATGACACAAGTATAGATGATTCCAAATGTATCCTATCATGTAACCCTCATGTAGGGTTAATATCTTGACCAAATAGAATGGGTGTTTGATTCAAATAAGTGGTGTAATAGAGGCTTCAAAGTTACACATTTATTCACTACAAACATTCATTGTTTTCTGTAGTATGTTAGATTCCATATGACATCATGATCCAAGGTGACTTAGTAGAAGTACATATGCATGATAGGTGATCCTATAAAGGTAATTAAGACACTATTTTTATGAATATAATCAAAATGAATGAAGGTATGAGGATGTGACTTGCATCAATACCTACAAGTGTGTTTTACCTTGAGATAACTTACCTATAATTGATTGTAGACTCCTATAGGTCCTTGATGTGAGATTAGACATGAAAACACAAAAAATTGATAGTGGGATCTACATACAAATACCTCAAATGTATCATAGACCATATGGAAGATATTTAAAAATGGATACTCACCTATAGGACCCTTGTTATTCCATAAATGATCAACTATAATTGACTATAGCTGATAGTGCTCTGAGGTAGGATTGTCTTAGTGATTGGTCTAACATCCAGGTGATGAGAGTAGATATAAATTATTGTTAAATGGAATAAGATAATTAAAGGATATGAATAATTAATGAATCAAGGTATTATATATATATATATATATATATATCAACTATAATTGACTGTAGCTGATAGTGCTCTGAGGTAAGATTGTCTTAGTGATTGGTCTAACATCCATGTGATGAGAGTAGATCTAAATTATTGTTAAATGGAATGAGATAATTAAAGGATATGAATAATTAATGAATCAAGGTATTTTATATATATATATACATACATACATATATATATATATATATATATACATACATACATACATATATATATATATATATATATATATATATATATATATATATATGCACCTACAAGTTTACTAGTCTCTCAAGCAAGTAATATAGTTATAGGCAACCTTTAGTTTTATCTAGTGAAGAGCAAGGTGTATGTTAAAGTATTTGGAAAGGTTTGGGTGGAAAGTAGGATTAGAACACATTAATAATGGTTGTAATAATATTTTTAGACTCTTATATAGTGTAAAATAGGGCAATAAAATGTCCAAAGATAACCTAAAATCCACACACGTGTATAAAGCCTACATAATCAACATTTCCATGAGTCTATTTTAGGTTTTGAGATGTTTTGGGGTGATAATGATATGATAAATCAATGAAAATTGACATAAAAGTTCCATAAAACCTTTATAATCCCCTCATACCATCATTTGGTCTGGTGAAATAGGGGAAGTGCCCTTTAATGTTTTTTAAATAGAGGGCATGCCACAAGAGTGCAAATTTGTAGGTTTAGAGGAAAGAAGATAATAAAGTGGTCTAGAGGTTGATAAGACATTAAAAAAATATGTTGAGAGATGAATTATACATGAACCAGCATGTATAATTCTTCACAAGGGTTATAAACATGTCAAGGTGGTCTAAACCTACAGGTATATAGTTAAGTCCTTTGGGTCTGGTTTAGGCCTAAAGCCCAATTAGAGGACTAGTGCCATTTCTAAAGATAGAGGATCTTTCCAAGTATTGGTAAAATTACATGGGTAGATATAAGATGTGTTTGAGCTATTGTAATGCAAAGGATACCACATAGAAGCTACATTTTGGCTCAAATAAACTCAAGCCTATGCATAATGAAGAAATGAGCTTGAGAAGCTAATTTTAAATACTTGCACTTGTACAAAAACTCAACATGGGACCTCAAGGATCTAGGAAAAGTTGGAGAGGGTCCATAACAAGGATTTAGTGGAATTTTTTGTAAGATTGGATGTCAGGATTGTATGAACAATCCTTAAGGGCCAAAACATCTTTAAACCCTCTAAAATCCTTGGTAGTGACCCAATGAGGAAGACAAAGTAAGATAGTCATCCATATGGGATAAAATGACTTGGGATGTGATTGAAAGTTTTATAGGAATCTCTAGGGATCCTCAACATTAACTTGAGTTCTACCCTACTTGTACAGACATGGTGGAAAATGGATTTTCTTGATAGTTTTGTGTGTTTTATAGGTAAAGAGGGGTTTAAAATGATGAAATACACTTTGAGAGATAGGTTTGGACTTAGTATAAACCACTATGCCCATTTAATACTTCAACTAAGCTTAAAACTACCTATGCAAGTGCCTTCATCTCAGCGAATCCAAACTAGCATAGTGAAAAAGCAAGTGAGAAGGTGAAAAATCTAATTATGAGGCATATTAAGGTCTACCTAAGGAATATAAGGGCATAAAGGGCCATAAAAAGTGTCATATATTATTTTTTATGGATCATATTGGAAAATTGAATACCATCTTAGTGCCAAGTGTGAAGGGTGAGTGGAAGAGGAGTGATTATGACTACTAGAAGTGATAACTCATGTATAGAAAAATCTTGATCATTAGGGACACCTAAAATTCATGTTGTATATTGTATATAATGCATCCTTATTAGATAAATCAACTCACCTATCCTTAGTCTATTCTAGGACATTCTAAGAAGTCTAAATGATGAAGTCAATTTCTAGGCAGGCAACTAAAGAGTCCTACACCACATTTTAAGAGTTTCATGATTTTGAGGGACATTTTACCTATGATACCTTGCATGGTATGTTCATTTTCATATATCATATATATTTAATTCCTTTTCTCAAATTGACACATTTTTAAATGACTCTTGGACTTCATTTTCTTCTCTTCTCTCTCTAATTCTATAAGTAGTAACCATTTTGTATCTTGTAAACTAATACCACATCTAGTATGGTGAATCCCTACTAGTTTGATGCCATATATTTCCTTTGACTAATACAAGTAATATAGTTTTGAGTTCATAAAAATCTTATTTGATTGTGCAAAGTGATGAATGGTTGAGTCTTGTGATTTTATCATTGCTTTTCCTTATCCTTTCATGTCTTATGTAAGAATTTCTCATTCTAATTGGTCATATAGAGTGTAGTTAGTGTGTTAGTCTCCCTTAAAGTGTCCAAGTGTCCTTGTATTTAGCAATCTAATATCTAGTATTTACTTATCTTGAGTGGTCTCATGATTATCACCTCCATATTGAAACACTTATGTTAGAAAATCTTGGTACTTTGAGACTAATTTTTAGATCTTGTTCTTAGTGAGATAAGTATGATAACATAGTGGATATCCTCATGTTGTATCACCCCTAGATTAAATTTATTTCCTGCATACTTATATCTCTTTTCCCATAAGTAATCAATAGTATAGGTGATAAACACTTCAAGACAAGTTCAAAGAGCTAGCCCTTAAACCTAAAGGTATACTTATCATATAGGTAAACCCACATACATATAAGTATTCAAATATCACCCAAATCTCAGAGTAGGCTTAAAAAAACTCTTCTAAGGTGAAATATTTGGCGACAACATTCTTAAAAGAATATAATTATTAAAGAAGAATATCTAAACAATGTTTTGGAATCCTATAATGATGTCCCCTTAAGGGAGTGTCCATCATATACATTTGATGGACAGTCCCTCAAAAAGAAGCAAGAAGAAGAATGAAATTAACCCATGTGTGAGATTAATCCAATTGGAAAAAAGGTTTCATTGATTGATGTAAAAGTATTGATTTTCTAAATATGGTTATAATAAATAAAAAAGGTTGAGACACTAATTTTCCCATAGGCGGTTATAATAAGTGGAAATGGCATATGCCCTAGTTAGGGATGATGAGTCAAAATAATGATTTTCCCATAGGTGGTTATAATCATTAAGATGATAGATATTAAATAATGATGTGTAAGAAAATCTTGGGCGGTGATCGTGACCTCGGTGCTCTGATCTATGTTATCTTGGACTGTGATGAAAATGGCAAAAAGAGAGAAGGAAGGTGCCCAGGGGAAGGAGGGCATGAAGGGAGAGAGTGTAAGTCACAGCTATAGGGCAGTGTTGGGAGTGCAGCAGTTAGCCTAGGGAGTGCAACAGTCGGCTAAGGGAGTGTAGCAATCAGCCTAGAGCCTAAGGAGTGCTATAATGGTTATCCCCCCACTGTTTCTAGGTCCAAGTGATGCTGAAGAGCCAAATGGCATGAGACTTCCCAAGGTCAATGGATGCCTAGAAAGATGCAAGGAGAGGCCCAAATTGGTCATACCTATGGACATGATTGCTAAGGACATTGAATATTATACAAATCATTCTGTATATTGCAAGTTTTTGGGGCTCAGTACTTCATTCTAGTTCTTGGAAGCATGGGCTCAGAGGACATGGGCTCTGGAAGGAGAAATGGATATCATAATGTTATCCAATAGTTATTTTATGGTCAATTTTACCTACTTTACTGACTGTAGTAGAGTCTTTGCTAGAGGTCCATACTTTCACAATTAGGTGGGGTTGTTTATCAAGCTGTGGCATGATAGTTATATACCTTCAAAGGAATTGCCAAATCATGTTTCGGTGTGGGTGCGGCTACCTCTCTTTTTGGTGGAATGTTGTCATGAAGATACCCTACAATTGCTTGCGTCCCTCTTGGGAAAGCCAGTCGGTTCATCAATGTCAATCCTTGGGAAAAAGGTAATGACTTATGCCTGCATTTGTGTTGAAATTGATCTTAGTAAGCCAATACCTAATGCTATTGAAATGAGTCCAGGATCCTTTTCCTCGGTACAACAATTGGATTATGAAACTCTTCCCTTTCATTGTCATCTTTGCCATGCTTATGGTCACTTGCAGTGATGGTGTCCCAAATCTAAAACCTCTAAATCTCAGCCTGCTCAACCTGCTTGTATTCTGGCTAGAACTAACAAAGGGAAGGGTTTGATTCTAGGTGAGGCACCAAAAACTGATGGTTTTATCCTAATTAAAGGGAGATATATAAGCAAGGGTCATAAACGGTCTTTGAAGGAAAGACAGGTAGATGACTTGGTTAACATATTTGAAATTATAGATGACCTTAACCAATAAGAGGTGAACTTAGGGTTGATGATTTTGGATCAACAGATTAAGGGCCTAGCCCAGGAGAACAATGTCTCAATTGATTTAACTAAATCACAGGATGTTGGGGATGGGCACATGGATATGGACAAGTAGATGTTGATATCAGATGTTTTGACTTCCTCAGCTATTCCCTCTAAAGAAGATGGGAATTTGTCTTTAATAGGGAAATCTGGAGAATTAGGAGTAGTAAATCTTCTCCTCACTTTGTACTTTTTCAAAAAGACCTTAAGAAGGGTGGGGGTAGAAATCAGTCAAGCTTGGTAGGCAAAAAGACCTAGAAAAGATGAAACTAATGGGAGAGACTTTGGTGGAGTCAGGGTCAGTGACGACTCTAGATGCTCACTTTCTAAATCCTTTAAAATGATTTTACTATCTCAAAATGTAAGGGGTTTGAATAGTAGCCCTAGACAAAATGATGTTCACAACTTGATTAGAAGTCAAAGACCTGATGTCCTTTTTGTATAGGAGATTAAGCTTTCAGTAGATGCTATGTCTAGATTAGCACTTAAGTTGTGGAGACAAGGGGACTGTCAATGCATTGTGGCTACCAGATCTTCAGGAGGATTAGCTTGCCTTTGGAACCCCTTCAAGATTGGCCTCATAGGATGGTTTTCCTCTAAGTTTTCCTTGACTATGATGGCTTCCAACTTTGAGATGGGGGAAGTCATTCTTCTATCCAGTGTCTATGCCCCTACTGACTGGCAGAGTAAACAATCCCTATCGGGCCACATTAGTTTTGTCAGTAGCTTGGCTCCCCTCCAACCTTGGATTATGGTTGGAGATTTTAATGCTATTTTGGGTTTGACTAAAAAACATGGTGGTATGACAAAGCTTGACCCCTCTACTTTGATTGTGTGAAATTACAATAAAGTTTTAAATTTAGTCGACATTTGGCCCAACAACAGACAGTTTACTTGGAATAATCAGAGGACTGGCCAACATTTCATTACTAAGAGACTGGATCATTTTTTGGTTTTTGGCTACTGGGTCAGGGGTATGTGGTCTACAGGGTCTAAAATTTTGGACTAGAGAGGATCAGATCATTGGCTTGTTAAGCTAAATAGTGTTTCAAAGTACCATCCTCACTCTCCTTCCTTTAGCTTCTAACTCATGTGACTGCAAGATCAATCATTGTTTGAATGTGTGGCCAACTAGTGGAGGTGAGGTAGGCCTGCCCATGATACAATGATGTATATTTTTGCTAAATCACTATAGTTTGTGAAGTATAAACTTAAATAGTGGAATCATCAAATGTTTGGGAATATTTTTCATGTTAAGGCTGATGCATAGGCTAAGCTTGATGGTATCACGAGAATAATTAGGGAGGAAGGATTGACTGAAATCTTACTTCAAGACGAAGCTCAGGCTGTGAAAGACCTAGAGGAATGCAAGCTATGGGAGGAAGTGTTTTGGAAGTAAAAAGCTTGGATAGAATGGCTCCAAGAAGGTGACAAAAATATTTATTTTTTCTTTCAATCGTCCAAAGCCAGGAGGCATGGCAACTATATCTCGGTCCTAGTCAATGAAAGAGGTGAGCGGCTTAATTCCTTTCCTACAATGTCAGAGGAGGTGGTGCAGTATTTATATACTCTTTTTAGGGAAGATACAAATGAGGAATTACCAAAAGAAGCACACGTTCTCTACTTCATTCTGCCCCTAGTGACATGTGAAATGAATGAGAATTTAATGAAGGATATCACACTTGGGGAGCTTGAGGTGACTATTTCCCAGATGAAAAAGGGGAAAGCAACTAGTCTTGATGGCTTCTCGACTGAATTCTATCAAGAATTTTGGGATATTATCAAATTGGATCTTTTAGCTATTGTTCAAGAATCTCAGCAAAATAAGTAAATGCTTAAGGCTTCAAATGTGACTTATCTTGCCCTCATACCGAAATGTGAAGGAACTGATAGGCTAAGTCAGTTTCACCCTATATCTCTTTGTAATGTTGTTTATAAAATCATATCTAAAATCATTGCAAAAAGTTTAAAAATTGGGCTCAATGATGTGATTTCTAAAGAGCAGAGTGGTTTTGTGGAAGACAGGCAAATTCTTGATGGTATTGTCATAACGGTTGAGTCCATTCACTCCATGGCCAGCTCCAAGGATAAGGTAATGTTTATTAAGCTGGATATGGCCAAGGATTTTGATAGGGTTAGATGGTCATTCCTATGGAAGGTTCTCAAAGCTTTTGGTTTTGCAGATGAATGGACCCAATGGGTCATGAGCTACATTTCCTCAATTTCCTTTTTGGTGCTTATCAATGGGGAACATACAGAGTTATTTGGTGCCTCTAGGGGGCTGCGACAAGGAGATCCCTTGTCTCCATATCTTTTTCTTCTTCTTGCTAAAGGCTTGGAGAGGATGATTATAAATAATAGAGAGGATGGGCATATTCAAGGCTGGTGATGGCGGGGTGAACTGTTAGCACAGTCTCACTTGTAATTTATTGATGACACTATTCTGATGGGCATGGCCATAATGAGTGAAGCCACCCATTTGTGTAGGGTGTTGGATGTATATCTAATGGCCTCAAGGAAAAATGTCAATGAAGATAAGTCATCCATCTTCTTATTTAATACATTGGCTCCCATATAGCAGCAAATTGCTCAGACTATGCATTTCCAGATTGGGACTCTCCCCTTGATTTATCTGGGTATTCCTATTACAGCTGGTCGTATATGCAAAAATTCTTGGCAAAATATTTTTGATAAATTTTTGGTGAAGGTGAATCATTGGACTCACAAGTGGCTTTCTTTTGTGGCCCGTATTCAATTAATTCAATTTATGGTATAGGCTTTGCCCATTTACAGATGTATGCTTCAGGTTGCTTTGGTGGGAATTGTTAAGGAATTTGACTCAGTTAGTAGGCAATTTTTATGGGTTGGTACTTTGATGACCTCAAAATGGATCTTAGTTAGATGGGAGATGGTTTGTAGCCCCAAACAACATGGGGGCTTGGCCTAAGGTAGACAGAATTAAATGGAGTTGCTTTGGCAGCTAAGCTTTATTGGCACTGGTGTAATGAACAAGACAAGGCCTAGGCCAAAATTCTCTCTCAAAAGTACTATTCGAGGGCCACTCAGAGTGATATTCCTCATTATCTACTCATTGGGAAAGGCTCAGTGATATGGAGGACTCTCAAAAAAGGGGCTACTCTTATTAAGGAAGGCTTATTCTGGATTTGTAAGCAGGGATCCAAGGCTCTCTTTTGGACTGATTCTTGGGATGATAACCCTCCCATTATTTCTCAGTTCCCTAATCTATCAAACCTTTGCCAGAGATTCCTTGATGCTAGTTGGTCTCAAGTGAGTGACTTTAAATCATACATTTCTTACAAACAATAAGAGGTGGCAAAATGGAAAGCACTTGAGGTTTGGTTGGTTGTTGGAATGCAGGAGGAGCATGATGACCTACTGAACCTCCTTTTTAGATGCCGATGTAGCTCCCTCTAGGAGGAAGATGAGATTTCTTAGTCTCCCAATCCTAAAGGAAATTACACAATTGCTTCTGGATATCAGGCTTTATTATCTCAAAGATTGGGTAGGGGAGAAGTGCAATGGTGGAGACAGGTCTAGAATAAATTCTCATGGCCAAAATTCAATTTTTTTGTTTGGTTATTGTCTTAGAATAGGTGCTTGACCTAGGATAATCTCTAGAATAGAGGCTTCCAAGGCTTGTCCATTTGTGTTATGTGCAAAACGACTAAGGAGGATTCTGCTCACCTATTTTTTCATTACTCTTTTGCTTTGCAACTTTGGCATTATTGGTGGGATGTATGGTAGTGCCCCTATCTCCATGTTTCATCCTTGGTTAATTTTTGGAGTGGCATGAGAGAACCCCCCTCAAGGATAGCTTTTATACAGAATGTTTGGTTAGGGGGGCCCATCTTTTTGTTGTGGCAACTCTGGTTGGAGAGAAATAGGTGGATATTTTAGAATGAGAGGATTATGGTGCAACAAGTATGGAAAAAATTCATAGGGATGATTCAGGAGACTATGCATGCCAAAAGTGAGGTCTGTCTCCCTTTATCCAAACAAGATGTTGAGGTGGTGGCATGCCTAGGAATCCAATGATTTATAGTTAATTTGGCTTGTGTTAGGATAGGTCAACAGGTCAAAGAGAAGATTCATAAGGATGGTCAATGGTAGTACCCTCCCAATGGGTTTCTCAAGATCAATACAGATGGCTCTTCCAGGGGCAATCTCGGCCTTGCGGGTACTGGTGGGATAGGTAGAGACTCTAAAGGTATGGTGATTTTTATCTTTGTGGTCCATGAGGGGATGCAAACCAACAACATGATGGAAGGCTAAGTTATTCTCTATGCTCTTGAGAAGGCTTAGGCATTGGGTTGGCATAGGATCATTTGCAAATTAGATTCTCAAGTCATGATCAACCTGCTTGTTAAGAGGAAAGTGTTGGATGTCAATTGCTAATTGGCTGGGATTGTGCAAAGATTTTGAGGATTAGCTCACTCATGGATACAATTAGGTTTATTCATATTCCCCATGAATGGAATAGTGCAGCGGATTATTTGGCAAAATGGGCATCCAAGCATTTAGATGGTGGTAATTTTGAGGATTGGGAGTCTCTCTCCCCAGAGCTTCACTTTAATCTGGAACATATTTTGGAGGAAGATAGGAAGGCTCATATCAACATATAGGTGGGTTCATCCCTAGTTTTTTTGTGCTTGTTTTCCTTTGGGGATTTCGGTCCCTCGTTCTTCTTTTAATGCTCTTGTTCTTTTATTAATATATTTTTACCCTTTTTATTAAAATAATAATAATAATAATAATAATAATAATAATAATAATAATAATAATAATAATAATAATAATAATAATAATAATAATAATAATAATAATAATGTGTGATTTTTCCCCAATAGAGAAAATTGGAAAGCACAACTCAAGGATATAATCTATTGCATAGATTAAAGATGAGTTGGTGCAAACATAGATGTGATAGTTTAATGACTGAAGAAACCACAAAAAACTAGGCATGAAAGGATGCACAAAGTGATGAAGAAGATGAATAGAAGAATAAGAATTGATCAATGTGAATGATTTAGTTATACCTACCAATGCAAAGATGCTCATCCTTATTAACATTGATATAACTATAATGGTCAATGGTTTGACTCAATAAAAGAGGGTGGGAGGATTTTCCAAGGTTACCAAAGAGAAAATTCTACATCTCCATTGATTTTAAGACTTCATAATTTGATTTTTTTATATAGCACATGATAATATGTCTCATGATATAACATTATGAGAACTTTGTCAAAATATACATAAGGAATAACTCTCAATCTAATAAATAATTAAAAACAATACACTAATGATAAAAACCATGATGATAATGTGACATATTAATATCGATATATTCAAGAATAATGCACAAGGAATCACCTAATAAATGCATATAGACTGAATCAAAGCCCAACAAGAAAGCAAACAAATAGGCAAAAAAATAAATAAAATAATAAACACACAAAAATCCTAAAATTAAAATCAAAAGAAAGCATTCTAACAATGAATTTTCCCTATTATAGTGGATTGAGTATGACTAACTAGGCTTAGATATGACAAATATTTTGGGAATTTGAAATTTTTGAATGTTTTTGGAATTTTGAGGTATCTTAAATCATGAGATTGTTGGCTTAAGTTACTCATAAAATGGTGAGAGCATATAGAAAAGGGGGATTGATCTAACTTCAACATGAATCAATCATGGCCTACATAGTCCCATTAGGACCAAAATGTCATAGTAGTTCCATCCAAATAAAAGATGGGGAGAACTGACTAGGTCACAATAAGTTCTAAAAATTAAGGCAAATGAGAATAGTAATGATAAAGTGATGAAGCAATGCATGGTAAAGGTGTTGTTCCTAATTTTACCATAGGTTTTTATAATGAAGAAATAATAACATAGGCTAGTGATACTAATTTTCCCATAGGCGTTTATAATTAGTAATAGAAGGTGGAACACTGATTTTTCCATAGGTGGTTATAATTAGTGGCACCATTCAAACATGAATGAAAGATAATTTTCTAGATCCACTATCACACTAATTTCATAAACTGTCATTTAAACATATAATTGTAAAAATTATGAAAATATATCAAAATCACCTTGAAGAAGGTAGGAAAATAACCAAAGGAATCAAGATCAAAAAGGGTTAGGTAGGTGTGCACTAAATTTCAGATCCAAGCTATATTACTAATTCTAGTAATAAAAACTTAAAACTAAATCAAACTAATAATAATGGATAAAAGAGGTAATCAGAATAATAAAAACATTCTCACCATCATTTCACCTCCTTATGGATTGATTTCAATATTTGCAAATGGATTGTTTGATGTCCAAAACTTGAAATGTTGGATTGCTTGATAAGTGTTGAAAATGGCTTCCAAGTGATTGAATGGGTTTTATAGTGGCTCTAGATGGATGCAGGAGAGTTTTATGGATGCAATATTTTATAAATATGATTTCTCTATGGATTTCAAAGTTCATTTGAGGGTGGAGGGAGAGTTTTTTAAATAGGCATAGAGGGAGAGATTAATGGATCAAATTCAAATTTGGACCATTGATATCAAGGACTAGGGATTTTCTATGGAATTTTTAATTCCATAGAGATCTCTAGAATTAGAGAGTTATAGAGAAGGGGGATAGAATGGGGAATATTTATAGAATCCTCTATAAATCTTCCCATAAGGTTTAGGGTTTTAGGAGAGGCTAGGATAGGGGATGGTTGGGTAGGTAGATTATTTTGGAATTTTAAATTGGATAGTTAGATTAGGGAGCAGGTTAGCTGGTAATAAGTTATATTAGGGGTTTTAATGAGTGGATTAACTAGTTTTAGGATGGGGTAAAGGTTTATGGGGTATAGAAGTGAGATATGTGTTATTTGGCCATTAGTTAATTTAGCTAGGAATTATGGGAATTAAACTAAATTAGTATAATTAGTGGGGTGAGTATAATTTAATGCATATAGTAGGGTGGCTAAAAGTAGGCTTTGGTTTTTAGTAAAGGTATGATAAAATGGTAGATGATATGAAATTTCTTAGGATGATGATGATGATATGAAGATTGGGTATAATGGTAAGAGGGTTTCCCCCAAGTGGTAAGGTGGGGTAAGTGGCAAGGTATGAAACAATGGTAAGAGGAATGACAAATGGTAATGGTAAGGTAAATGTTTTTGTCCAAGTGAATGATTATGTTGTTCTTGCCGATGTGGAGATACACATCTTGATCAACATATGATACAACTAGAATAATTAATCATGTAAATTGCTAGACCACAACTCTTCTAAATAGTTACTCTATCAAAAACTTATTATATATTTATATTCCAGTAATGTTGTTATGATCTTCATTGGTTGTTGATTCTATTTCCTTCAAACTTTGAGATAAGGTATATTTGTAGCCTATGCAAAGGAAAGTGCAGCTAGGTATGGTAAATATGGATTAAAAATGGATGATAGGTCTGATTTGGTGATGTAAATTTGGATGAAAATGGAATGTATAATGGTCAAGAAATAAATGAAGATTAGGGTTTTCAGGCACATGCAATGTTGTTAATTTTAGATTTGACATAACTTTGGTTGTGGTGGGGATGAAGACTTTTGAATATGATCTCGATAGTACCACCAAGTTTTTCTATTGTTTGGGCCTAAGAGAAGATACCATTTGATTATGATGTAGATTAGAAGCTATGCTTATTTTATCTTCATTAAGTAGTGGAACTATTGTATTCAACTATTGGCACCTCAATGAGGTTTTCATCAATGAAGTCTTGATTGTCCAATAGTGCCTACAAGAAGGTTTAACTAAGGAACATTGACTTTTGAATTTGATTTCCTTCTCGAGTCTTTGAAAAGGTTTCACTAGAAGATGTTGAGTTTAAACTTTGATTATCCCCTAGTGCCTTTGGAAAGGTTTCACTAGGAGATTATTCTTATTTTACATAAACATGGTCTTAAGCCCATAATATTCTATAATTGATATGTCACCATGGATGTGATTCAATAAGGTGTGATTATATTAGTCCCAATCAACACTTTAGGAGGTGAAAGGTCAATATAATGGCTAGGTTGGTTGGTGTTAATGGAATATGAAATGTTAAGGGAATGGAGGGAGGTAGCATAATCCTCATTGAAGATACTAGGATATCTTGTGTTAAAATTGAAGTAATCATCCTCAAAAACTATATAAGGATAATAAATGTATTCAAATTTATTTTTTAGGCATGCATAACCAATATTGTTACAACCCCAAACATATTTTGATTTTGAAGCTGAGTCTAACTCAAAGGAATCTGAATATGATGTTGAGACTGATGTTGATTATACTTTTGATCCTAAATATGATGTTGGTTAAATAATATAAATTAACTTCAATGTTTATTCTTCATCTGGTGTGGACACTAATATAGTGATATCTTGTTGAATGTTTGGTTTTGGATAAGTAATGGCCTGTGATGGCATGATGGGCTCCATAGAGACTGGTTTGTCAAAGTGAGACTTATCTACAATGAGAAAAAAGGTCAAGAGATAACTCCATAAATACTATCTTATTAGAGGGAGGCTCCTTAAAAATAGGCATATGGTCAAGGTAATGATTTTAAAAAGGTGGTTATAATCATTATGAAGTGACTCATCAAAGAATGGATTGTTAGAGTGAGACTCTTAGAGAACAAGTATAGGATTTAAAGGTGATTCATCACATGTTTAATTTTAATTTATGGTTAGTTTTATTAGTCTTGGTTTACAATCAATTATGAAATACTAGTGTTGAACACATCTTGGTCTTTGAATGATTGGCTCAATTAGAGAGGTTTTGATTGGCTCAGTTGGGGCTATATGATTGGCAAGGTTTT
Organism: Torreya grandis; assembly: GCA_037957365.1. NCBI lineage: Eukaryota > Viridiplantae > Streptophyta > Pinopsida > Cupressales > Taxaceae > Torreya > Torreya grandis. Next base: position 1,130,626 of record JARHVA010004786.1, read on the forward strand.
TCTAAAGTGGGTAATGATTGGAAATGGATGAATAATGGTAAGTGGTTGGATAATTATAGGCTTAATAAAGGCTGGTTACCAACCTAAGATAGTAATTATGACCTATCAAGTTATGATTAGATAACTTGGTTGGGATAATGAGATATTATACATGGAAGGTCCAATAATGGTCATGGTAGGGCATTGTGGAGATTGGTTTCTCACACAATAAAAAAGATGAAGTCTTGGTATATAAATGGTAAGGCATCATGGATCTTGGTTTCTCACACAAGCTAAGGGAAAAGGTCTTAGTATAGAAATGATAGGGTATTATGAACATTGGTTTCTCGCATAAGACAAAGGATGAGGTCTTGTTATAGAAATGGTAATATTAGTATGTTGTGGATCTTGGTGGCTCATGAAATCCAAAGGAGGGTTAATGGTATAGGTGGAGGAATGGTCATAATGATTAGTAAGATGGATAACATCTTACATCATCCAACCAAAAGAAGGTGTCACTAAATACTACATTTGAGGATCTTGGCTTTCATTAATAAATTAAGGATTGTAAGGAGGATAAGAATACATCTCACAAACCACTTTTTCACTATATGGATCTCAAAAAAATTAAATTTTTGTGGTTATTCTATAATAACTTGGATTATACCTATTTCCACCATAAGTGTAATGAGACATATCCATATTAGTGATGAATGTTTTGTAAAAGTTCTAGACTTATACAAACTTTGAAAAACAATGCCCAAAGGACAAATGGTTTGAAATTGGTCTAACTTGGTCTAGGGGAGCTATATCTCCAAAATTGTGTATGATTAAATTTGTTATAAAACCACCTAACATAAAATGTATAATTTCAGATGTCTCACACAAAAAGGTCAAGCATCTGAATGAAAACTAGAATGCCAAAATCTAGGTTCAAAGTGTTCCAAACAAGTCTAATATAAATAAACAAAATTTTATAGGTCTTTTGGCCAAATGTGGAGTTAAAAACTAGGTTCAAAACAAGGATGTGTTAGGACTTTTAGAAAAACAAGCACAAGAGTTAGACTTAAAAATAAGGTGAGATATTTAATCTAACAAATCTAAAACATTTTGGCATAAACTAGGCATTTGATTATAGACATGAACTTGGGCAATTGGTATAAGGAATGAAAACAAAGTCATATACAGAGATAGGCCATTTATCACAAATTTAGGCATAAATAATAGTTTTTAAATTTTTTAAATAAATAACCTAAGTTACATAACCCAAAAAAGAAATGTTGGTGTCTAGGCCTAAATTGCACAAGGCATAAATAAAAATCAACATATGTTTAGATATTAACTTGTCAAGGTTAATTAAAAACTCAACTTAGGAAACTAGGCTTATTTTACCAAACAAGATAAATAAAGGTGAATGCTATAATGACACTAAACAAAGATCTAAAAGACACATGGGACTTGGTTTCAAAATTGGATTTTTGGAAATAAGGAAAACAAGTATATGAAACAAATCAAACAATGTAACAAAATTATCACTCTATAAATATGTAATCAATGGTTGTTTTCAATACTCCAAGGCACAAAACTTGAAATGAATTTGGAAACATAACAATACCCTTTTTAATCAAGTGACATACACAAAAAGATTTGTCTAAAAGACTAAGGTAAAAAGTACGACATCAAACAGATAACATAACACCTCCTTAAACAATGAAGTGGCATGGACACAAAACTAATTTTGACATGGGAAGACAAAAAAAATATTTAGTCTAAAAAACTAAGCAATAAAGGATAAAATGACACAAACACCTAAGTGTAACGTCTTAGATCCTAAAATTGACAACGTTGCATAGTACTATCAAATTATGTCTATATATGTGCTCTTGGGAGCATTTTACTTTTTAATCAAAAAAATAAAATCACATAAATAAGTAAGTTTTTTATACCCTCTCTTATCCCAAGGTATTTTACAGTGATATGGAACTTCAGGCTACTCGCCTTGCATCAACAATATTTCTATGGTAAGTGGATTGTTCTAAAACTATAGGTTTCATGTGTCTAGATGGTCCCAAGTGTGGTTAACACTAGAGATGAAATCACACCAATTAATTTAATACCATATAAATTAATATTCAAGGTTCTATACATTTTAATAGTGATTTCATCCATGTACTTATTAGTGGAATCCCTTAATTAGCCAAACTTGACTCGGGTTTTTTTTACAATCAGATAGGCTAGCCGCTTAGCTCTCTAAAAATTGAGTATATGTGCCCTAATTTATATAAACCACCATATATAATGGTTGGTATGATTCTAGGAGATGAAACCCTAGGTTAACACACCCCTAAGTAACTCATGAGGAGGCAATGAATTCCCGCTTACAAGCCAAGTTGCATAAAAATAAATGACTAGTGAAAAGACATTAAGGTTGCATTTAGATCACTCAAACCATACAAATTTGAGGAGAGACTTAATTATGTTCTTTTCACACATTTAGACAAATCAACAAGGCAAATAAATACCAATTTTGGTCACCCAAGTTCCCTAAATGGGATAGGGGGAGAACATACATGCACCAATCAATTTGCACAAACAAACAACTTTAAACAAACAAGACATATAATGAACATTTTCAAAAGTATATAACTAAGTAATTAAAGTTTATTTTAATGCATCAAACAAAATATGTTATGAATATTTTGGCCCCTTAGCATTTGTTTTTGAAATCTTGAAATAAAACAAAAATTATTTTAACAAAATTATTATTGAAACACCAATTTAAAATGTAAAAATTGTAAGTTAAAAGTTTTTTAAATGTCTCCTTATGGCCTTTGGGTCTTGCCAAAATTATTGGGGGTTTTAAATATTTTGTGAAAAATTTAGGCAAATTGAAGATAAAATGATAGCATATTTTAAAAATTTAGGAGAAATCACATGTTTTAAAATAAACAAAGCATGAAAAATGGAGTCTATATGACCCCAAACAAAGCTATGAAAGATGACCTATCAACCTAATATCCTGCATAGAGACCGACATCAGTTCCAATTGATGCACACAAAGACCGATGTCAATTATATATGACTCAAATAGAGATCGACATCAGTTATATAGGACTGATGTTGGTTAGTACATGATCAACACTGGTTAGGGAAAATCATGTTAGTCTCTGTGTAAATCTGTGTAACACTAAAAAATAGAATACAAAAAATCAAAGTAAAAACTAAATTTTTTAAGATGATCAAGCATTCATTTAAAAAAATAATATATACACTTTGGTCTCCTTTCTATGTGTTATGATTTAGGTCCCATCGAGTGTGTTATTTGTGATCATAGGAATTTGACAAAGGGAGGTTAGTAACATGTTAGTTTAAGCAAATAAAACTTCAATAAACACACTAACACTTACTCTCTAAGCCTAGATCTTAAGGGTGAGCTTAATTAATAAAATATAAATGAAAACACAAATAAAATGCAAAATATAATGAATCATTTACCTTATTTGGGAGCTCTGAATGCATTTTTGAGTGGCTTGCTCAATTTGTGCTTCAAAGAGTCTTTAGCAATGGAGGTTGTGTAACTCATCTCCCTAGCACCATGGATTATGTTATGGCTTGATGTAGCTTAATATTTTAGCATTAAAACCTTTCATGTAATAAAAGAGGCATTGTAACATTAAATTAAAATATATTTGAAGTCATTTACACATGATAACTTTGCACCAAAATCGATTAAAATTCAATAGGCAAGGCATTATATTTATAGACTTAGGAACTACTGATATTTTTGTCCCAAAAATATCAAAACATCAAGTAACCTAAGGAATATTGATCCAAAGAACACTTTTCCTTCATATTTTAGAATCTATAATTCTAGCTACAATTTGTAATTTGCAAAATTACAAATTGCTTCTCAAGATATAGACCCCACAATGCATTAACAGACAGAATCTAGAAACCTATTTTCAATTTGCAAGCAGAGTTATAAATATCATAAACCAACACCCCATGGAATCTAGAACTGAAACTACAATTTACAATTTACAAAATTACAAATTTTAGGTAGAGTTCCAATTCCCATGAATCACTCTACCCAAAATTTAGAACTCAAAAAGCAATTTGCAAAATTATAAATTGTAATCCAGGTGCTAATTCTTGCCAATAACTAAGCCCATAGAATTTAGAACTCTAAATGTAATTTTTTATTTTTCAAAATTATAAATTTTAGTTTGGGTTTTGCCTCCCCATTTCCAAATAAGTCAACTTACCTTTCTTTATATAATTTAGAAGTCAATGTATAATTTACAAAATTTATTGAGGACTCTAAATTTTTTCCAACTACCTCCATAAATGTATTAATTATAGAGGGCTTATATAATGAAATTAAGGTTTGTTAATTCATTATTAAATTTCAAAATTGAGATTTGGAGCTCTATACAACATCAAACCATGACTTTGTGAGTAATGATCTCAACCCTGTGAGTAATGACCTCAATGACTACAAGTCACACCTTGATCCTCTTGCCACAATGTTGTTTCACCCCTATACAATATTCATAGAATATTCTTTGCAATTTTTACCATCATTTCCTATAATTTTAAGCTTTTTAAGATATTTTCATTCCCCACAAAATTTTATTGCAATTATTTTTAAGATTTTCATTATATAGGCATCATCTAGTTTTAGGGTTTTCTTGTCTTATTATTGATTGTGAAGTTTATACCCCAAGAGGTCATTCTCTCCCATGCATTTTCCAAATATTCAAGACCTAAGTTTTCCCAAATTTTAGATTCTTGATTCAAAATTAGGGTTTCACCAAGATCTAGGTGAATATACCAATATATATTCCTAATAACCAGAGCATATTCCTTGAAATATCCTTCCAAGTCCACATAGACTTTGGACTTTCTTTTAACACCTCTCATCCCCATGGGATTCCAACATGAAACATGTTCCTTCCATCTCTATGAGATTTTCATTACTTCAAGAACCACCCATCCCTACATGATTTCAAACTACTTAGAATAGTTTCAAGTTCCACTAGACATTCATATTGCTTAGAACAATTCCCAATTCCATGGAGTTTTTACTTACTCAAAACAACTCTAAGATTCATCAGAGATTCTACTTGCTTATAACACTTGTAAATGCCACTAGCTTTTGTATTTGGTTCTCACTAAGAATTCTCTCTAGGATTCATGTTTGAGAAGGATATGAAGTTCAAGTCAAAAGGACCTAGGGTGAATCTTAGTCTAAAATCCAACACCACTGAGATAAAATATAGAGCTAAGTCACATTGACCTATGGGACTTCTGGACCAGAATAAACATATAGCTAAAAAATAACTAGATCCAGACTATCTATGACTTTATATTACCATAAGACATATCTTTCCCCTTGATGGTACAAATCTATAAGTTAGTACTAACACTAGTAAAACACTATGATGCTAATAAAAAATAGTTCTTGAATGATAAAGGAGTAAATATTTTAAATATGAACCAAAACTTCATTAATTCAATATTTGTAATCTTAGAGTTTGATAACTATCTAGACATAACTATAGACGCCTCCAAAAGTTATTTTAAGACAATAACTTGGGATGATAAATAATAATAAACAAGCAATGGATTAAGACCCCTAAGGCTTCCTCTACCATATTGCCAAAAACATTGGAAATAATTAATTTCAAGGATGAGGTTGGAGATATAATAATATTGTTACACATGATTATTGGTAGTCCTTATGCAAAGAGCTTCTAGGATTGGATGTATAAGTACATTTGGGTCATCCATGAGAATAAAAACTATATACACTATGCCCAAGTCATTAGTGACTCCCTCCATATATAGTTGATGGAGGTGCAAGCAATAGTGAAATTATATATGACTTCTTACCTTGTATACAATTTGCTAAAGGATGAGCTTTCCCAACCCTCAACACTATAGTTTCTGAATAAAATAAGGTGTATAATTATTATCCTAAACTCACTCTCAAGGCCAAAATACAACACTTTAGGAGGGTCAATGATGCATTCATCTATTGCATCATAATAATGTTTGATAAAGAACTGGAGAAAAAGAGATTCTCTAATGTAGCTACTATTGAAATCACCTAATGGGGTTCCTAATTCATTTAGTTCCCCACCTATTCCTATATCAAGGTATGTATATTTAGTGGCTACCCTTACACACTCCCAATATATGTTAGTGATAATCAAACATCAATGGATCTAGTAAGACAACTTGTGGAAACTTAGAAGCTTCTATCCAACAAACACAAGTTGGGAATTTATTTCCCAATTAGTATAGGTAGATATACATGCCCCTCCTTATTCAACACTAAGTGTTTTAAGGTATAAATGGCATAGATGACCCTTATACATTTGTAGGAAAGGCCATACTATGATGTTCATGGTGACATCACTAGCATATTAGGAATTTCCACATTTCCCATGTTCCATATTTTGAAGATTATTAGAAAGATTTAGATGATGAAGAAGAGGTCAGATTAAAGGATCACTATAGAATAACCTTGGATCAAGTCAAATATTTTTATTTGGCACCAATCCTCTAGGACTTGGTTATGATGAGCCTCTAGTGGACAAGAACCACTACAATTAGATCATTACTCAACCCCTTATAATAGTAAGGAGGTCAGTTCCTAAATCTTTCTCTTTGATAGATAAAACTACACATGTGATAATTAAAACACTAAATTGGCTCAGGAGTAAAGGGGTCTAAGTGACCAAATATATAGAGAGTATCATAGAGAAGCTACTAAAGATTAAGGAGAAAGGTATTCCACCATTAATAGAGGGTCCCAGTGGTATAGTAAGAGAACAATCAGATGGGTCAGTGATCTCCCATAAGAACTAGAAGAAATCTAAGACCAAAAGGGGATAATACAACAAATATGGATCAGTGGTGGACCAACCAATTGTTATTTTATTTGAGGACATAACTATAGTTGCAACATCCATATCTTCAACCCCTATCTTAATGTTAGTCACAACTCCTATCTCTATAGTTCACCCCCACCTATTTACATTATTCTTATAGCACCAACACCTCCACCTCCTATCTCCACTCCCCTCACATCTCAAGTGACTGCACCCTCCATTCTCACCTCTTTAATTGCAACAATAAGTCCATTGCAACTAGTACAAATAAGTCAAGTGGATACTCAAGGTCCCCCTTTAGTGGATACTCATGTTTCCACTCCACTTTCCCTTCTCACTATTTCACTCCCTCTTTCTATGATTCATTCTATTCTAATTACAATTCCTTCCATTCCATCCCCATTGATTTCTAACACCACTCAAAAGTATATAGTTATGGAATCAATTATTCTAGATTAAATTACACTATCCATTTAAACTCTTGGGATAAGTATGATTTCATCTTCATCCTCTTTCATCTTCCCTAAATTACCACCCCTGAGTGGCCCAACCCATTTTATTGACTCATTTCATGCTTTGGCCTCCACACTTCCACTAGTTCCCAAGTTTTGAATCCCTATGTCTACTACCCCATTATTATCACTTTTCATCTCCTACACCCCCAGTAGACACATCTATTCCCATTGTCTTTAGCTCTTACACTTCCATATTTTCCCCAACCCCTTCAGTGGAGATAGGTGAGAAATAAGTCCTTGATGTAAATGTGAACTTGCAACCTATAGATGGAGATGGAATTCCACAAACATTTATCAATAAATCAATAATAGTATGAACATAGGATTCAACGCTTGTTACCCTATTTAATAGTGCATCAAATTTAGCTATATATTCTTAAGTGATAGTGTCTACACAATAGGATGTTACACCTAATTGGTTAGCCCAAATAGTAGGGAATAAATGCAAGAAAATGGTTTGTCCCAGTACATTAGATTTTGATCTTTTAGATGCACAAAAAAATCCAATACTACTACCCAAACCTTCTCAAGAATATTATGTGATTCAACAGGGGAAAGATATGTAAAAATTTTAGTCCTTCCACTAGACAAATAGAGTGACGATCTAGTGGTGGGGGACTATCAGGTATCAAAAATTTACCTTGGATGTCCTACGAAGGATGGGTTGGAACATGATGTTAAATATAACATCAACTCCCTCTTTAAGAAAATAAATAGTGAAAATGTCACTAAGGATGATTTGAAAAATAAGGTTGAATAACTTACGACTTCACTAAATAAATTTATAGAGCTGACTAGTCCATCGACATAACTTGAACTAGAATAACCAGTCATCTAGATCATAGATCAAGAAACAATTGATGCAATGACATAGATTGATAGGATGGGAAGGGCCATTAAATAATGGTTGAAGGATCTCATATCCAAAGGAAATAAAATTATTGATATAATAATGTACCACTATACAGTTCTAGGGGAAAGAAGGGTCACATTGAGAGAATTGGTCAACAAATATGAGGGAGAGATAGAAAGTTTGAATATTTACTATCCCAAATTGATAGCTATAGAATTGATTGACATAGATATCCTCCTTGCAGAAAACATACTAAAAATGATGGAGATGAAGAGGAACTAGATAGATCTACATAATTCAGGATAAAGTTGCTCAAAGATGTTGCACATAAGGATAAAGTTCCCCTTGACAAGGCCATTGACATGTTGTATGACATTTAAGATTTGTTGAATAAATTATCATTTTAGTTAATAGATTATGAAGATAACCTCATTTTAGTAGAATAGGTTTAGCGTAAATTTAAAGAAGTGATATAAAAGTAATCAACTAAAGATATACTTTTCACTTTGAGCTATATCCACCACTACATCAAGAATCATAACACATTGGATTATATGGGTAAAGATAATCCAACGTGTTACGATTCTTGATGTAGTGGTGGATAGAAATCAAAGTAAAGACTATTGCAAAGATAATCCAATGTGTTATGATTCTTGATCAAGGCGAGGCAACTCTTCTAAACTAAAAAGAGGATGACTTTTGTGGTGTAAATTAAGAGGAAGAATTATTCAATGGTGAAGGTCCAGTGACAACTAATAAACATTCAAATAAAATATTAATAAAAAGTGAGTATCCCCCAGGGTGGAACAAAATACAAATTATAAAGTTATACCAAACCTACAAAGAGTAACACAATACAAAGGCCACCCTTTGTACCTATGAACCATCCCAAAGCAAAAGTACCATCTCCAAATATTGTAAAAGAGGGTGTAGCTCCTATAAATTCATTGACAAAGGTTGGTAATATCCATTTTATTATTTTTGATCAAATGAATAAGACTAATTTGAATGTCACTGTGTGGGAAACACTATCCATTCCTATGTAAAGGGATTTGTTACAAGAGGCTTTGAAGAATTTCTAAATAATAGACAAGGTTCCAACCAAGGGACCTAATGTTGTAATTAATTTGTGTCATCCAAAAATTGACACTAAAATAAGAAAAAATGGTAAGCTTCCCCCTTCTATCTTTCACTCATAATAGGGAAGCATCTCATTCATAATTATAGGGTAGATTTAAGGGCTAACAATTCTATTATGCCCAAGAAGATAGTAGATGACCTTGGTATAAAGTATAAACCTATAAATAAAGGAGTTATTCAATTAGATGAGACTACTATTAAAATATTAGGAATAATAAAAGGGTTAAATATCACTATTCATACTTGTCCAAGCTTGTCAATTTCACAAGATATCTCAGTTATAAATCTTCCTACTTACTTTGCCATTTGTCTTTCACATGATTTCACTACAAAGATGAGAGGATATCTATCTTTGGATTGGTCTCACATGTTTCTTAGGATGAGATATGGAATAATAGTAACAATAAGAGTTGAGACAATCGTAAAATACCATATTGAGCCATGCAATCCTAACCCTGTAGACATGAATTAAACACTACAAGATCAAGAATTAGAAGATGATCATGAAGTTGTAACACCTATAGAAGATATTATAGACACTTATTTGGATGAATAGGGATCAACCCTTTAATTCAATCCTTATGACTATCTATAAGAAATAGGGTTGGGTACATTTTACATTCATGAAAATGTTGATATTATCTTAAGCCTAGTAAATCTAGTTGAAAATCTTCAAGGAATGTGGAAATTATTCTTTGATGGTTTAAGAAGTAGAAATGGTGTAGGTGAAAGTATTGTCCTATCTATCCACAAAAGGAGAGTTTTTTATATTCTTTCAAACTTCAATTCAGTTACAAAAATATGTAGCTGAATATGAAGCTCTAATTTAAGGCTTAGAATTGGCTAGAGAGGGATAAAATCCTTATAAATATTCGATGATAGTGAGTTGATTTTTCACCAAGATATAGAAGAATAGCTAAAAATAATCTACTAAAATGTTATAAACTCAGGGTTTGGAACCTGTAAGAAGACTTTATCACTTTAAACATTCAAGAAGTACTAAGAACATAAAACAAAGATGGTGATCATATGCCCTGGATAGGCTCCTAATATAATCTACCTGAAGAAAAATAGCCATCATGAAAGGTTGATATTAATACCATCTATTCTTGATAATACAACTAATTAGCAAGTCTTTGATAGTGATCAACAAATTGCCAACTTTCAAAGAAAGAAGTTGAATTCTCATATAGGAACCAATAAACACTCTAAGATCAATATGGATATCAAATCATCCAATTCAAAACAAACTAACTACCTTTGTGTCTTATTACTCTAGATAACATCTTCAATTCAGCTGATTAGTTGAAAGATAAAAAGAACATCATCATGAATGAAGAAGAATGTGAGCTAGTGGTCATCTCAGAAGGAAAATCAATGGAGATAGGAAAGGTATGTAATGATTTTAAAATCAATATTTTTTTTTGTGTCAAGAATTTGATGATATCTTCAATTGGAGTTATCATGATCTAAGAGGGTTTGACCTGAGCTTAGCTCAACATACAATCAAGCTTGATCTAAATACCAATCCTGTCAGATAGAAGTAGAGATTGATTAATCCAAAGATAGAACCCTTGATGAAGAGTGAGTTATCCAAACTAATATAGGCTAACATAATCTTCTCTATCAAGAACTCATCTTAGGTTGCTAATTTAGTACTTATAATAAATAATAATGGTGAAATTAGGCTTTGTTTAGATTTTAGGGATCTAAATAAAGCATCTCTAAAGGACCATTATCCCCTTCCCCCTATGAAACAAATTCTACAAACTATATTAGGATCTAAAAGGTTTTCTCTTCTAGACGGTTATTCTGGCTATAACCAAATCCTAATACAAGAATAAGACCAGTTCAAGACTACTTTCACCATAAAATGGGGTATGTATGCATATGGAAAGATGCCATTTAATCTAAACTAATGTGGGTGTAATGTTCTATAGAGCCATGCATATGGATTTTATAGGTTTGACAAATGAGATGATTTTAGTGTACCTAGATGATATCACTATTTACTCAAAACATGCTAATGCACACCTGGATCACCTTAGGAAAATTTTTAAAAGGTGTAGATAATTTGGGGTTCCCCTCAATCATAAGGATTAATTTTTTTAATTCATAAAGGGAAACTAATAGAAGACATTGTGTCAAAAGAGGGTCTTGCAATAGACCAAGAGAGAATTAGTGTTATATTTGCATTAGCACTACAAATCCATAAGAAAGGATTATAGAGTTTTCTTGGAAAAATTAACTTTTTAAGAATGTTTGTTTCAAATTTTGCCTTTATCGATAAACCCCTTATTACAATGCTAAATAAGGGTATCATTTTTAGTTGAACATAAGAGGGAAAAGATAGTTTTGAAGCCATAAAACAAGTTATTTCCTAGGATCCTATCCTAGTCAACCCCCACTATGAGAAAGATTTCATTCTCTATGGTTTTGGAATGGAAGGCAGCATCTCAGGTATTCTAACTCGGCATAATAAAGAACAATTACAATAGCCAATATTTTTCTTTAATCAATATTTGAAGGATTATGAATAAAATTACAGTTTCATAGAGAAATAAGTATATGATGTGATCAAGGCTCTCAAAATTTTTAGGTATATGCTCTCCAACAATAAAATTCATTTGATGGTGAGTCACTAAAGCATTAAATAATTCCTATTGAGCTGGGAGATAAATGAAAAAAGAGTAGGATGGATCACAAAGGTCATAGAATAAGATGTGTACATCAAAATCACAAAGCCTGTGAGAGGGAAAGGATTTTGTGAATAAGTGGATTATGATATCAATACTACTAAAGAAATATCTAAAATAGTATATGCTCAAATTAGACCTCAAATAGCCAATCCACCTCTTTTAAATAGCTAGATCCATGACATGACCATTTTTCTATAGACTGATGAGTACCCATATGACTTCCAGTAGTCCAAGAAAATGTGTTGTAAAATTCAATCCATTTCCTATGTTCTTATTGCTGGAATATTATTTATAAAATATATGAATTGGGTTATTCTAGGATGTATCGAGCAAAATCAATTCCCTAAGGTGTTCAAAGAATTTCATGATGGCCCATCAGGAGGAAATTCATTAGTAAGAACCATATACATCAAAATAATGAGAGGGGGATATTATTGGCCTAAATTATTCAAATATGACCAAAAATGGGTAATAAACTGAGAGAAGTGTGATTAATTCATATAGAAATAAATATTAATAGCTTTTCCCCTTAGACCAATTTAAATAGATCAATTATTTGCTCAATGGGGATTGCATTTCATTGGTATGATCAATCCACCATCAAGTGTAGGAAATAAATGGGTCCTCACAACAATGGACTATTTCACATGATGGACTGAATTAGTTGTACTAAAAGATCCCATAAAGGCATCTATCATAGAATTCATGGATGGCATAGTCTCAAGGTTTGGTGTTCCACACACCATTATCGCAGATAATGTTAAAGAATTTATAGGCACTCAAGTGAGTGAATGGATTCTAAATCATAATGAATACCTAATTACTTATTAAAATTATTACACATAGGGTATTGGCTTATCCAAGTCTACCAACAAGAACCTCATAAGAATTATCAAAAGGATAATAGAGGATAACCAAAGGACATGGCATATGAAGTTAAAATCAACATTGTGGGTTGATAGGGTTATTTCTAAGAGAGACATTGGAAAATCTCCATTCATATTGGTATATGAAATGGAAGCCTGAGTCCAACTATCAATTAAGTTACCATCTCTAGATCTCAATCACCAATTGTACTTGATTGACAATGATGAATTGATAGTAAGATTGATTGAACTCATGAAACTAAAAGAGATCAGGAACTAATCAATGAAAGTCCTAAAAGCAAATTGGGCTCAAAAAAAGAGGAATTTTGACAAAAAGGCATATAATAAGAGCTTCAATGAAGGACACATGGTTCTCAAATAAGATGCATACATGGCTAAACTAGGCAAGCACTCTAAATTTGATTCAATATGGAGTCGTCCATATATTATAACTCAGTGTAAAGAAGCTAATGCATTAAAACTATCCAAGCTTGATGGATCAAAAATACCTACCCCAATCAATGGGATATAATTCAAAACTTAATTTTGGGGTAGGAATTCATTCCAAAAAATAAAATTTTGCATATAATAGGGTTAGTTGTGTTTTTCCAATAAGTGATTTCACACAAGTTAACTCATAAGGAGTTTTTATTTCCTTAGTTTGTTTTGTTTTTCCTATTGTGTTCTTGTTTAGGAAAATCCCAATCTATTCTTCACCATGTTAAAGTGTTTTAATCTTAAAATGACTCCATGCCTAATGAACTAGAAGGCTACTAGAAAGAAACTGATTAGTAGACAATCATCCCACAGATGTTGCTAAAAAATGTTTATATTTTTAGCCCAAAAATATCAAAAAATCAACTAACCTAAGGTAAACCCCCTAATTTCATGGAAAAATACCTTGAATTGACCCAAAGCACACTTTTCCTTTGTATTATGTAATCTAAAACTCTATTTAGAATTTACAATTTGCAAAATTGTAAATTGCTTCCTGATCTCCAAATCCTATAATGCATTAACTAACAGAATCCAAAAATTCATTTCCAATTTGTAATTTTAAAAACTTAAAAATTACAAGTAGAGTTATGAATCTCATAAACCAAAACCCCATAGAATCTATAACTCAGATTACAATTTGCAATTTGTAAAATTACAAATTTTAGGTAGAGTTCTACTTTTTGTGAAGCACTTTACCCAGAATTCAAAACTTAGAGAGTAATTTGCAATTTGCATAATTGCCTTCCCACTAATAACTAAGCCCATATAATCTAGAACTCCAAATGTAATTTAAATTTTTTAAAAATTACAAATTATAGTCCAAGTTATGCCTTCCCATTTCCATAGAAGTCAACCTACCTTTCTCCATGAAATCCAAAAGTCAACATCCAATTTGCAAAATTACAAAATTTCAAAATTGGTTAAGGACTCTAAATTTTTGCAACTACCTCTATAAACACATTAATTATAGAGGGGTTATATAATGAAATTAGGGGTTATTCAATCATTATTAAATTTCTAAATTGAGATTTGGAGCTCTGTACAACCTCAAACTAGGACTTTATGAGTAACGATCTCAACACTGTGGACAATGACCTCAATGACTACAATCCATACCTAGATCCTCATGCCACAATGCTATTTCACCCCTACGTAGTATTCCAAGAATATTCCTTACATTTTTTTACCATTATTTCCTAAAAATTGAATATTTTAAAGATATGTTCATTCCCTAAAAAAATTTATTACAATTATTTTTAGGGTTTTCATTACATAAGCATCATCTGGTTTTAAGTTTTTCTTGTCTTCTTATCGATTGTGAATTTTATAGCCCAGAAGATCATTTTATTCCATGCATTTTCCAAGTAGTCAAGACTTTTGGTTTTTCCTAAATTTAGGATTCTTGATTCAAAACTAGGGTTTTTCAAAGAGCTAGGCAAATATACCAATGTATATTCCTAATAACTAGAGCATATTCCTTGAAATATCCTTCCAATTTCTCATAGGATTTGGACTTCATTTTAACACCTCCCATTCCCATGGTATTCCAACATATAACATGCACCTACCATCTCTATGGGATTATCTATTAATTTAAGAACCTCTCATCCCCATGGGATTTTAACATGCTTAGAATAGTTCCAAGTTCCACCAAACATTCTTGTTGCTCAAAACACCTCTTAGTTCTATGGAGGTTTCACCTACTCAAAAAAAATCTAAGTTTTTTTTGAAATTATAATTACTTATAACACCTACAAATCCCACCAGATTTTTTAGTTGGTTTCCACTAAGCATTCTTACTAAAATTCATGTATGGGAAGGAGATGAAGTTTAAGTTAAAATGACTCAGGGTGACTCTCAGTCTGGAATCCAACACCATTAAGATCAAAGATATACACATAGGTCACATTGACCTAGGGGAATTCTAGAAAAGAATAAACATAGAGTTCAAAAATGACTAGATCCAAAGTATCTATGACTCTAGATTGTCACAAGTAGTAGCTTTTCCCCTAATGGTGTAAAGCCCTAAACTAGTGTTAACACTAGCACAACACTATGATGCTAACAAAAGAGAGGTCCTAAAGAACAAAGGGGAAATGATTTAAAATCTAAACCTAGAATTCACTGATTTAGTATTTGTAATCCTGGAGTTTGAGAGTTATCTAGACATAACTCCAAAGACCTCCCAAAAATTCTTTCAAGATAAAAAATTGGGATGCCATAGAAAAATAAACAAGCAATGGATTAAGACCCCTAAGGCTACCTCTACCAGATTGCCAAAAACACTGGCAAGAATTAATTTTAATGATGAGGTTGGAGACATAATAATATTGATGCACAAAGATTACTAGTGGTCCTAATGCAAAGAGATTCTAGGAGTGGATGTATCAGTATATTTAGGTCATCCATGAGAATAAAAAATATATCCACTAGGCCTAACTCATTAGTGAGTCCCTTTATAGATAGTTGATAGAGGTGAAAACAATAAGTAAATTCTATATGACTTCCTTCCTTGTATACATATTAGCTAAAGGATGAGCTTTCCTAGGACTTAACACTGTAGCTAGTAAAGCAAATAAGGTATATAATTATTAGCATGACCTCGCTCTAGAGGCCAATAGATAACACTTTAGGAGGGTATATTAGGCATTCATATATTGCATCATAATAATGTTTGATAAGGAACTGGAGAGAAATAGATTCTCCAATGTAGCTACTATAAAATTCATGTGGTGGGGTTCCTACTTCATTCAATTCCCCAATTATTCATATATCAGGGTATGTAGATTATGTGGCTTATCTTACACACTCCCAAGACATGTTAGTGATAAGTGGGAATTAATGGAGATAGTAAAACAACTTTATGAAACTCATAAGCTTTTATCCAACAAACATAAGTTGGGAGTTCATTTCCTAATCAATATAGGAAGATACATATGCCCATCCTTACTCAAGGTTAAGTATGTTGAGGCATAAATGGAAAAAATGACCTTTAGGTATTTGGAAGTAAGGCCATACTATGATGTTCATGGTAACATCACCATCACATTGGGAATTTCCACATATTCCCATGTTTCATATTTTGATGATTATTGGGAGGATTTAGATGATGAAGAAGAGGTTAGATTGATGTACCACTCTATAATAACCTTTGATTAGGTCAAAGATTTTGATTTGGCATTAGTCTCTAAGGACTTGGTGGATGATGAGTTCCTAGTGGATAAAAAATACTACAAGCAAATCATTACTCAATCCCTTCCAGTAGTAAGGTGGTTAATTCCTTAATATTTCTCTTTAATAGATAGAATTACACATGTGATAAGTAAAACACTAAATTGGCTCAAGAGTAAAGGGTTACAAGTGACCAAAGATACAATGAGTATCACAAAGAATATATTAGAGCTCAAGGATCAAGGGATTCCACCATTAGTAGAGGATCTTGATGGTATAACAAAAGAACAATCAAAGAGGCTAGTGATCTCCCATAAGAAGAAAAAATCTAGGGCTAAAAGGGGGATTCCAAAAAAGATGGATTAGTAGTAGACCAACCAATCATTATTTTATCTAAGGGCAAAACTACATTTGAATCATCCATAGATTCAACCCCTATCTTAGTGATAGTCACAAATCCTATCTCTATATTTCACCCCCCCCCCACCTGTTTACATTGTTCCTATAGCTCTAACACCTCCAACTCTTATCTCCACTCCTCCTACATCTCAAGTGACTCCACATTTCATTCCCACCACTTTACCTACAAAAATAAGTCCATTTTAACCAGTGAAAATAATTCAAATGGACACTCAGGGTCCCCCTTTAGTGGCTACTCATGTTTCCACTCCACTTTCCATTCCTACTATTTCACTCTCTCCTTCCACAATTCCTTCCATTCCATTTACAATTCCATCCCTATTGATTTCCAACACCACACAAAAGTATATAGCTATAGATTCAATCATTCTAACTTTAATTCCTCTAGCAATCCCAAATCTTGGGAAAAGTATTGTTTTATCTTCATCCCCTTTCATTTTAATTATTCATTTGATGCTTTAGCCTCCATGCTTCCACCAGTTCCCAAGTTCTGAATCCCTATGTCTATTTCCCCATTAATACCACTTTTATCTCCTATACTCCTAGTAAACCCATCTATTCTTATTTTCCCCACCTCTTCCACTTCCATAGTTTCCCTAACCCCTTCAATGGAGATAGGTGAGAAATAAGTCCTTGATGAAAATGTGAAATTGCAACCTACAGATGGAGATCGAATTGCATAGACATTTATTGATCAATAAATGGAAGTATCAACACAATATTCAACACTTATCATTATGTTTACCAGTGTAAAAACTTCAATTGTTGATTCTCAAGTGATAGTGTCTACATAACAATATTATAGACCTAGTTGGTTAGCAAAAATAGTAGGGAAGAAATGCAAGAAAATGGTTTCTCCTAGTACATTGAATTTTGACCTTTTAGATGCATGAAACAAATCTAAGACTACTCCCTAGACCTTATCAAGAATATTATGTGACTCAAGAGGGGAAATATATGTAAAGATTATAGTCCCCCCACCAGACAAATAGAAAGAAGATCAAGTGGTGGGGTAATATCAAGAATCAAAGATTCACCTTAGACATCCTACAAGGGACGGGTTGAAACATGATGTTCAATATAACATCAAATCCATCTAAGAAAATAGATAGTGATAATGTCACTAAGGTTGAGTTGAAAAATAAGGTTGAATAACTTATGACTAAACTAAATAAATTCATAGATCCCACTAGTCCATCAGCACAAATTGAACCAGCATAGCTAGTAACCTAGAACATAGATCAGGCAACACTTGATGCAGTGATAGAGATTGATAGCATGGGAATGGCCATTAAATAATGGTCAGAGGAGATCATATCCAAAGGTAATAAAATTATTGATATAATAATGGACTGCTATACAGTTCTAAGGGAAATAAGGGTCACATTAAGAGAACTCGTCAACAAATATGAGAGAGAGATAGAAAGTTTGAATCTTTACTATCCCAAATTCATAGATATAAACTAAATTAACATAGACATCCTCCTTAAATAAAATAACCTAAAAATTATGGAGAGTAAGAAGAATTAGATAGAGCTACATAATTTAGAATAAAATTTCTCAAAGACGTTACACATAAGGCTAAAGTTACCCATGACAAGGCCATTTACATGTTATGTGACATAGAAGATTAATTAAATAAATTTTCATGTCAGCCAACAGATTATGAAGATAACCTCATTTTAGTAGAATAGGTTTAAATTAAATGCAAAGAAGTGATAGAAAAGGAAACTGCTAAAGATGCAGTCTTTACCTTGAGCTTTATCCACTGCTACATCAAGTATCATAACACATTAGATCAGATGGGTAAATATATACAAGAAATAAGGACTTTGAGGAGGGAAATTTTTGACACATCAGTAGATTGTGAGATTATAAACCTCTAATGTTTTTTCCTAGATGAAGAGAGAATCTAGGAGATCTTGAAGGCTTTTGATACATATGTTCAGAAATTATAGGCTGAGAAAGACAAAGGGTAGAAGAAGTATTGGAAATTGATTAATTTTTTTTTTGTTAAAATAATCTCATATATAGTATTTTCATTATTGTAAACACATTGTGAAGTTGAAAAAACACATTTTGTAAATTACAACTATCTTTCTAAATAACTCTTTTTAAGAAAGATCCATGTGTATATTACACTTTATATTTTGGCAGGCTAGAAATTATAAAAAGTAGACTTACAAATTATACTTTTCATTTTGACAAGTTCTAAATGCTTATGTTATAAAAGTACATATTGGAAATTGAAAATATATTTTTGACAAAGTGGTATGAATTTTAAGTTGTAAAAGTCTCACTTGGAAGTTTCAACTTAGGGTTTTGTAAAAAAGTAACTTGATTTATCTTAAATTTATCTTTTGTTTAAACATTGAGTTTCACTTTGGTGCCCCATTTACATGAAGATCCATTTGTAGCTACATGAAGAGGACCCAAGGCATTGTATGAAGTTTTATTGAGTCTATCCATCCAACACGAATTGAGGACCATGCCCATCTCTTGCATGATATCTTCCAAACTATTTGACCAATCCAAGGATGCCACAAGCTAAAGATCATGCCTCTTTTTGCATGAAGATCCATTTTTACATGATTCTTCTACTGGGTGTTGGAATTTATGATAACTACATATCATTTATGAAATATTTTGTATAAATTTCGGAAAGACCCCATATCCCAATCTATCTTTTTATTTTCAGTAATATTATTCTTCATTTTAAATGTATTTTATACAAGCTTTAACCTAGATAATGAAAAATAATTGAAGATTTGCCTTCCTTGTCTAAGAAATCCTAGTGTATACAAGTTAATTGAATATTCATCTAAGTTTTAATTCTTATTTCAGTCAAAAAAATTCATTTATGGTATTTTACCCTTCTAAAATATTTTTTTATTAAAATAAAAGAATATTTTCCCTTCTATAAAAGTAACAAAACATTGCCTTTGATTTCCCATTTACATGAGTTTGTGCTCAAACAAATTTCAATATATTTTATGTTTTATTGTGTTCATTAAATAAAGCATTAAAATCCACTATATTTGATTAAATCACCATTTTTATTTTTGAAAATATCATTCTCAAACTCTTTTCCCAGTCAAACCCTAGTTTAGGAGCAAGATCACTAAAAGAGCAAAATTTCTATAAAACTAGCAGTTTATCAGTTACACTAAATTTAGTGAAAGGAATTTGACCTTATTTGGAGGTTCACTTCAATTATCTAAGGTCTTATAAATTGGAGTATTTTCCATTATATTATTAATTTTTACACAACAAGATACTACATCAATAAACATGTGAACAATCTATGTGATAACAGGAACTAACCCCAACCCAAGGTGAGTTAAGGTGTAGTTTAAACATGAAATGGATTCAAACCTAACTTAAGTAAGTCAAATATAACCCTAATAGAGTTAATAGTTTTCAATTAATCATGATTTATAATTAATATGCATGGGTCTCCAAAATGAGATATTTTAAGATATTTTCAAAAGGCTTGACAACTTGTAATGGCTAAGATATTTGCATTTTTGATTTTTTTAATTTATTTATTCATTAATTACATATGGATAATTCAAATAGGCATTTAATTTGTTTTATCTAGTTAATTAATTATGCTTAACCATTTATCTCTTTCAAGATATGATATTTATTCATGTGCCCCACTTAATAGGTCCATAGGCCAAATTGATTGTTGTGATGCTGCAAGGTGATTAGGGATGAATCAGTGATAGGTTATGGTTTCATATGGTAGGATACCCCAACTAGGGATGTCTTAACATGATTCTAACCTTTGATGAATGATGCACAAGTAAATTTGGGATGTTTTAGTGATTTTTAAACTTAATTTACAATGGTTGGTAGGAATCAATCTAAAATCCAGTCAAAGGCCATTGGTGGCCAATTTTAGGTGTCTACAAAAAGAAACAAGCTTCCAAGTGTTCTTCCTCTAAAAATCTAAAAACATTTTCTACTTCTAACCCATAACATTCAAATAAGGATATATGTACAATTGACATTGACTATGACCAATATTATACCAATTATCAAAATGTGAATACAGTTAAAATTAATTATCGATGTAAACTCACCCAAAAAGATCCTATCACTAAGCCAAAAAAATATCACTCTAAGAATAGCTTATAAAATATGCCACTACCACTACATTACCTTCTAACACAAATGAGGATATACTCCTAGAACCAGAACCTCAAACTAATTATCTTCCTACCAAAAACATTTTACCCTTCAAACCTCATGTTGGTTCTATCGTCACCAAATCTTGTACCCTATATGAGGTTTTTCAAGCTTACTCTAATATTTGGGCAACACTGGAATACCTATAAGGAAGGGTTTAAAACATGATGTTAAATCCAACATCAAATCCCTTTTTGAGAAAATAAAAGTGACTAGGTCACTAAAGATGAGTTGAAAAACAAGGTTGAAAAACTTATGGTTGCACTAAATAAATTCATAGAGCCCATTGGTCTATCAACACAACCTGAACCAACATAGTTAGTAACCCAGAACACATATCAAGTAACACTTGATGCAATGATAGAGATTAATAGCATGAGAAGAGCCACTAAATAATGGTCAAAGAAGCTCATCTCCAAAGGCAATAAAATTATTGATATAATAATGGATCACTATGTAGTTATAAGGGAAATAAGGGTCACATTGAGAGAAATAATCAACAAGTATGAGGGAGAGATAAAAAATTTGAATCTTTACTATCCAAAATTAATAAATGTAAACTCAATTAGCATAGGCATCCTACTTGTAGAAAACATACTAAAAATGATGGAGAGTAAGAAGAATTTGTTGAGTGTGGATCTCTTTGGGGCTATCACATGACCATGATGGCACATTTTGGGGGCTTAGAGAGATCTAAGGGTGTGGGAAATGCATTTCTCATCTACTCCACATGTGAGTGGAATAGTATTAAATGTTTATTTAATAATTTACATGTGACTTCCTTATTTATTGGAAGTGGGATTGATTTCCTTATTTTTAGGGAATTAATTATTATAATAATTTATTTCCATGTGACTTCCTTTTTTATTAGAAGTGGGATTGATTTCCTTATTTTTAGGGATATTGGTTGTTCATTGAAAAATGTATTTCCTTCCTTGTTACAAGGAGTTGGTTTTGATCACATGATTTTTAAAAAATGTGCCTTAAAATATGAAGAGTCAATATTGGTGTGTTCCTTCTTGGGTAAGCTTTTGGATGAACTTGATGAGGTGGAATTGAGTTATCCTTTGTGGATGATGCTTATCTTGGATAAGCATGGCACAATTTCTCTTCCTTTTGTGAATTTTCCCTCATTTGATATATATAGAGTGTGTGGTGTGGCCTTTAGAGGTTGATGGTTTATTTGTAAGGTGTGGCTTTAAGGATTAGATTCAAAGTGTAGGTGTTTATTACAAGGTGTGGTATAATAGCTTGTGAGATACAATATTGTGTAGGTGTAGGTGAAAGTATAATTTTTGTGTAACATTTTCTACAATATATTTTTCTATCTCTATGAGAGTTCATTGTAATCTTATTTTAGATTACTATTTTATTTGAGAACTTTTTTGGTGGATGTATCCCATATTAGGTAAACCATGGTAGATTTGTGTTATGTGTGATTGATTCTTGTTCTCTCCATTTTATGCTTTCATAATATCTATGATTTAAGGTATGTTTTCATGATGCATGATATTGCATAAGTTATATTTGATTTATGGTTATATTAACTCTGATTTAAAAGTTTTTAAATTCCTAATAACTAGTATCAGAGCCATTGGTTGTGTTTTGCTAAAGTGATAAATCACAGGAAGGTTATTAGCTTGAGTGGGAGTTATGGGAGAAGAGATCAGATTAAGAGTGGAGAAGTTTGATGGTAAGCATTTTAGTTTTTAGAAAATGTAGATGGAAGATTACATAAATCATAAGGAGCTTCATCTCCCCTTAGAGGGGAAAGCAGAACAACCTGTAAGTATAAGTGATGTAGATTGGTCATTGCCTGATAGGAAGGTATTGGAAGCCACTCAGTTATACCTTGAATCTTCTATTTCATTTAATATTTTTGATGAGAAAACCACAAAAGATCTCATGGATAAATTTGGAAAATTATATGATAAACCCTTTGATTTTAATAAAAATTTCTTATGAAACGATTGTTTAACATGAAAATGTCTAAGAATGGTTCAATAACTAATCATCTAAATGATTTTAATATGATTTTAAGTAAGCTCACTTTAGTTGGAATAAATTTGATGATGAAGTTATATATTTATTAATCTTATGTTCTTTTCCTGATAGTTGGGATAGTTTAGTTATGGCTATGAGTAATGTAGTCCTTGCTAAGGGAAGCTTGAATTTTGAGGATGTTGTAGGTGTGATTCTTAGTGAGGAGATGTGAAGGAAAAACACTAGTGAATCATATTTAGGTAATGATTTATTCATTTATACTAGAGGGAGGTAAAATAATAAGAAAAAAGGCAATAAAGGAAAGTCAAAAGGTAGATCTAAGTCCAGATCTAAATCTAAGATGATATGCTAGCATTGTGGGAAGAGTGGACAGTCAAAGAAGGATTGTTGGTCACTTCAGGATAAGAATGCCAACAAGGAGGAAAAAAATGAGTTAAACGTGACATTAGGTAAATAATGTTAGGATGCTTTAATTATTTCTATGGATAGTTTTTTTTAGTCTTGGGTTTTCGATTTAGGGGCTTCTTTTCATGCCACCCCACATAGGCATTATTTTACTGATTATGTTCAAGAGAATCTAGGACATGACTATCTTGGTGATGATGAACCATGTCAGATAGTAGGTAAAGGTTATGTTTAGGTTAAAATGCATAATGGGAACACATGGATCCTTAAGGATGTTAGACATGTGCCTATGTTGAGATAAAATTTTATTTCAGTGGGGTAATTTGGTAGTGAGGGATGTTCAATATTGTTTACTATAGATTATTCAAAAGTTACCAAAGGTGTTCTTATGATCTCAAGAGGTAAGAAATTTGGTACTTTATATTTGACTAGTAGTGTTGATTCTATTGATTTAATTGTTGCTAATGGAGATGTAACTATGTGGCACTACAGGCTCAATCATATGAGTCATAAGGGCATAAAGATCTTAAAAGATAAGTTGCCTAGATTCAAAGATATAGATATAGGATTATATGAGAATTGTGTGTATGGGAAATAGAAGCATGTTAAGTTCCTAAAGGTTAGACCCACAAAGAAAGATCACAAGTTAGATATGGTATACTTAGATGTATGGGGACCAGATTAGGTATCTTCTATTAGTGGATCAAATTATTATGTTACCTTTATTGATGATGTAACTAGGAAAGTTTGGGTTTATTGTATTAAAAGGAAATATGATGTATTTGACACTTTTAAGAAGTTGAAATCCTTGGTTGAGAATGAAATAGGTCTCAAATTGAAATGTCTCATATCAGATAATGGAGGTGAGTATTGTAGTAATGCTTTCTTTGATTATTGTTCTAACAATAGAATTCATAGGAAAAGGATGGTTCCAAGAACTCCATAGTAAAATGAGATATTTGAAAGGATGAACAGAACAATAATGGAACACACTAAGAGTATGAGGTTACATGCAGGGTTGCCTTTATAGTTTTGGGTAGAAGTAGTTAGAATGGTAGTATATCTGATTAATAAAGGACCTTTTATGCCTTTGGGTGGAGGCATTCTTGAACAAGATTGATCTAGTAAGAATGTTGATTATTCTTTTCTTAGAATTTTTGGATGTGAGGCTTTTTCTCTCATTAAGAAAGAGGATAGGACCAAGTTAGAGGCTAAATTAGAGAAATATACATTTATTAGATATGGTGAGGATGACTTTGGTTTCCATTTATAGAGCATTAAACATAAGAAAATATTTTAGTCTAGAGATGTAGTCTTTAATGAAAAATTCATGTATAAGGATTAGTTGCAGGAATAAGAAAAAGAACAAGGACAAAAAGAGTAAACAATTTTGGATGACATGGTGTATGGCAAGGTATCCAATGATTCAATTTAGGAACCTTCTACACAAGGACCCAAAAATCCTATGGTAAGAAGGTCTTATAGGGTAAGAAGAGAACTTGAACATTTTTATACTTCTTTGAAATATTTATTACTCACTAACAATGGAGAACCAGACTGTTATGAGAAATCAATGTAGGTAGATGTTATGATAACTCCTTGAAATAAATAGGTTGAGCCTTGTCCCCGCTTAGTGCGAGTGCACAAGTATTTTATTAATATTCAAGAAATTAAGTACATAAGGGTGCCTTTACTTCGTTAACCCTTTTACATTGCAAACATTGATTTATATAGTTTTTACCAATGAATGGTAAAAATAACTAATCCTATAACCAACAATATATGGGAAAATAACCTGTAAGGTAGTTCTAATTAATTAACTCAAAAAATATATAACTACCTAAAACTAAAACTAAGTAAGTTTATTTTATGGGGGTGTCTTTACTAAAAGATGCATGCCCCATTTACAATAATATTAATTAACCTACCAAAAATCTAACCTAAGGTTAAGACTTTGGAACACATCCTAATAAACCCCCCTATGATCCAAAGTCAGGTCTTTAGACACATACCAAGAAATTTTCTAAATTTTTCAAACTTGATTTTGTCAAGGGGTTTTGTGAAGATATCAACTATCTGATTGGCAGTTGGGCAATATATTGGATCAAGAGCTTTCTTTGCCACTAGCATTCACAAATAATGGTATTTGACATCCATATGTTTTTTTTTGGCATGAAACACTGGATTCTTAGACATCTTGATTGCACTTTGATTATCAATGTATAACTATGGAGGAGCAAACTGAGAAACCTGAAGATCTTCAAGAATATGATGAAGGTAAACAATTTCTCTAGAAGCATCCCATGCTACAATATACTCTGATTTTGTTGATGAATTTTCCACTATATCATGCTTCTTACAACACCAAGCAATGGCAGCTGAACCCATATGCATAGTGTATCCTATGGTTGACACTCCATCATCTACACATCTGCCAAAATTTGCATCATAATATCCAACAAGTTTGAAGTTTTTGTTGCAGTGGTATTCAAGGCCATATGTTTTCATTCCCTGAAGGTAACATAGTACTCATTTTGTTGCATGCCAATGAATTTCTCTAGGATCATAAATAAACCTAGATAAAATTCCAATTGAAAATGACATATCGGGCCTAATAGTCATCAAGTATATCAAACCTCCCCAATTTTCTATATGTGGTGCCATAAAAAAAGGCACTGCTATCATCCTTAGATAATTTCAAGTTACTTTCCATGGGAGTGACGGTAGGTTTGCAATCACTTATGCCAAACCTATCTAATAACTCTAAAATATACTTAGTTTGTGAAATGAAAATACTATGCTCTTTCTAAGTTACCTCTATGCCTAGATATTAGTGAATAAGTCCAAGATCTATCATCTCAAACCCATATTTTAATTCCTTCTTCATAGACTTGTTATTCTTTTCATCATTTCCTATAATAAAAAAGTCATCAACATAGAGAACAAGTATCACCATTTTCTTACCCTACACTCAAAAATAGAGAGTATCATCAGATTCACTATGATGAAAACCAATGGATTTCAAGTATGAATCCATTTTCTCATACCAAGTCCTGGGTGCCTGTTTGAGTCCATACAAAGCTTTTATCATTTTACATACTTTGTGTTTAGCACCCACCTGTTCAAAACCCTGAGGTTGTTTCATATATACTTCTTCCTGTAAATCACCATTTAAAAAATCACTTTTAACATCCAATTGATGTACTTTCCAACTATTTTGCACTGCTAAGGCAAGTACCATATGAATAGTGTGCCATTTGGTAGTTGGTGCAAGTGTTTCCTCATTGTCAATACCTTCTTGTTGCGAATATCCTTTTACAACAAGTCTTGCCTTATGGTTATCAATGGAACCATCTAATTTATACTTAGTCCTATAAACCCATTTACATCTGATGGGTTTAACATGTGGAGGAGGATCAACTAAAACCTATGTATTATTTCTAAGTATGGAATCATACTCACATTTCATTGCTTGTTGCCAAACATGTTCAGTAGATGCCTCCTCAAAAGTGGATGGCTCAGTGGAAGAAGTAGTAACAAACATAGCATAGTTTACCTATTTTTTAGAATTCTTAGGCCTTTTTAAACCAAATTCATCTGTTGTCAAGTCAAATAAAGTACTTTGAGCCCATTTTGGATACTTAGTCAAATTATTCAAATTAGGGACTCTAGAATTCTCATTGTGTGTATCATTCAAAAGGGGACTTAGAGAATTTTCAACAATTTCTAAGTCATCAACCTATGAACTTGTAGATGAAGGAGAGGAAAGTGAAGGGATTTGAGTCGCATACCATAACTTTAAAGAGTTATCCCCATTATTCAAACCCTTATCTCTTTTTGTATTTTTCCTCTCTAATTTATCAATTTGAGAATCAATCTCTGCAGTGTTCATAGTCCCAAACTCATCAAATATTACATCTCAAATCACTATGAATTTTCTTGAATCCTATGCAAGTAAATGAAACCCCTTTTTATCTTTAGAATAACAAAGAAAGATGCATTTTTGACTTCATGGTTCCAACTTAGTTTTATGTTTAATAGGAACCAAAGTAAAAAAAAGACATCCAAACACTTTCAAGTGTTTAACTTTTGGTTTAAATCCATACCATGTGTCATATGGAGTTTGTCCCAAAAGTGCAATTGTGGGGGACCTGTTTCTCAAATACATGACAGTACCAAAGGCTTCTACCCAAAAATTATCATTAAGATATTTATAGTGAAACATGGCACATGTTGTGCCCTCTAAAGTTCTATTCATTCTTTCAGATACTCCATTTTGCTATGGAGTATAAGCATTACTATATTGTTGATGAATACCATGTTCTCGACAATAATCTAAAAATTCATTTAAGGTATACTCACCTCCATTATCTGAATGAAGAGTGGCCAAATGTGAACCTATTTCTTTTTCAACTAAGTGTAGCCAATCAAAAAACTTAGTGAAAACTTCAAATTTGTTTTTCATAAAGAATACCCAAGTCATCCGAGATAAGTCATCAATAAACAAAACAAAGTATCTACACCCACAAATGGATGACTTTTTCATGTCACATAAATCACTATGAACTAACTGTAAACATCTGTTAGCTCTCTAAGATGACTGTTTAGGAAAATTTTCTTGATTTTGTTTTCCCAAAACACATGACTCACAAAGAATACTATCTTTACAAAAAGTGGGAAACCCATTCACCATACCATATCTCTGTAAATCCACTAAAGAGTGGATATTCAAATGTCCATAGTGGAGACGCTATAACCGTTGTGTAGACATAGTACCTGTACCTATGTCAACAACTACTGCAAGTTCTATATTGGGAGGAAACACCTTACAATGTAATCTAACAAAGTTTCCATCTTCATATCCTATATACATTGTTTTATAATCATCCTTCATTGAATTGATGTAAATGAGCCCATTTTCAAGCACAATTTGATAACCTTTCTTTCGAATAGTTTCCAAATAAAGTAAGTGTTTCTTCAATGTGGGAACATACCAAACATCCTCCAAGTATTTTATAGACCCATTAGGAGGAAGAATCCGAATAGATCCAAGTCCTAGTGGTGTATGCATAAACTTATCTTCTAAGGAAAATAGAGAGAGAAGCTTCCTTAAAAGACCAAAATAAATCTCTCCTAAATGTCATGTGTTTGGTTGCTCTTGTGCCTAAAACCCATACATCTCTAAGCTCATCTCTAGCCTCATATTCAATATAATCAATGTGCCCCAAAGCAGTGAATGTAGATTCATGGGCAACATTACTGGACTCATCATAGTCATGATCAGCATATTGAGTAGAGTTAGTCTTAATCACTTTTTGTGGCCTCTAAATTTTATCAAAAGGAATCCTACATTGTGAGGCAATGTGACCATATTTTCCACATCTATGACACTGAATGTCTGATCTACTTGGACCTCTGCCCCTATATGAGTTGTGACCATGTCCTTGATCACTTGTTTCATGTGAATGTGATTGATTAGATTGTTTATTATTTGAATGACCCCTACCTTTGTTTTGATATCTACCTCCTCTATAACCTCGACCCCCTCTATAATTATTTCCTCTATTATTTTGATGTCCAAATGAAGATGAACTAGGCTTTGACTCTAAAACATGGGCTTCTTCAGTTTTTTTGGATTTCGTAGGTAGAGAGAGGTCATGTTGGATGAGAAACTTAGCCAACTTATCAAAGGTGATGCCTATGATCTTTTCAGAGACATGCAACATTTCAACAAAATTCCTATAGGACCCTAGTCCTTTCAAAGCAGCAGTGATGATGAGGTCATCATCTAGTTTTCCAAAACTAGCCTTAGTGTACTTAGTAGTGATATTTTTTAGCTTAGACATATATTATCCCATATCTCCATCTTCATCTAATGACAAAGTAAACAACTTCATATGAATATCTATCTTCTTATGCCTAGGTTTCTTATCATACAAATCTGATAATGTTTTCCATGCATTGTAACTATGAGGAGAATTTTCAATATGAACATAAGTATCATGAGTACAATAGCATTTAATGAGAGCTAAGGCCTTAGAATCACACAAATTGAATATATCTATTTTAGCCTACTCTGTTGGCAATGTGGGATTTTCTTTCTTAGCAATATCCCATAACTCATTAAAAACTAGTGAAGCCTCCATCAATCATTTCCAATCTGAATAATTAGAAATTGTTAATCTATCACCATCTAAAAGCAAATTTTGAATTTTTAGAATCTTTAAATGAAAGTAAGTGCAGTAGAGAAAAGTGTGACAAAATGTAAAAGAGATGAAACAAATATCACACTCACTGCACAAGACACTGCTTCTATGGGGTTTTTCACTTAACCTCTGCATAGAGCGCAAAAGAAAAATAAGAATTTTTGATGGTTTTTGCACTTAATCTCACCAAAAATCAATGATTACACCCTTATTTCACAAAATTACAACCTTATGCCACCAATTACACCCTTATATCACCACAACAATGTAAAAGAAATAGAATTGAATTCCCCCTTTTTTGAATTTTAAAACAACACAATACAATAAGTATGTGTTTTACAACTTTCAAGGTTTAAAAGGGAATATTCCTTTTACAAAAAAGTACATTCTAAAGTAAAAAGAAATTTTTCCAAAAGAAAGGATTTGAACCCTTGACCTCTTCCTTTGCAAACTTCTCACAAAATAAGCTTGACCAATTGCTCTAAGAGCATTTTCAGAATATGATACTCAGAAATTTCTACTTATTCTAGATTTTTTCTGTGAGGGAAACTTAAAAAAAATTACATGTATGAAAATAATCCAAGATTTTCCCTTTTTTAGTCTTCTCACTTAGGTTTTCTCACGTGGTACCCAAGCCAGAATTTTTGATATCAAAAAAACTTTAGAAACATGAAAAAAATATTTCCCAAATTAATTGCAGTGCCATTTTTCCTTGAGATGCCATGACAGCTTTTGGTAATTTCTTTGCCCCTGTTCTCTCTACTGGAGGCCATAAAGATCTGTACAAGAAAGATAAAATTGATTTTGCTAAGTTTTGGCAAATTTTTTGAGGGATTTTTTGTAGGGAATGAATTCAAAATGAAGCCAGGGCATTAGAAGGCCGTACAAATCTGTACAGCTCATAAAAATGCCAAATTTTGCTTGAGGATGATGCAAAATAGGGGTTTTAACCAATTTAATAGGTGTTTATGGATTAAAAAGGGCTGAAAATGAATGCAAATAACAATGGTAGCTATGAATGAAAAATACAAAAAATTCCCACATTTAAACAGGGCATATAAGTTTGGTTTTTACAAAAAAACAATGAATTTAATAACATTTAAATTCTAAAAAATTACTTTTTATGCCAAATTAAGAGTTTGAACACAGGAAAATGGAGTATCAAAAGTCCAAAATGACCATATTATGGTATATGGAAAATACACATGTTTAAATGTAAAAAATATTTGAAAAATTAAAATAACTTAATAATTTTCCAAACATTTAAACCAATAAAATTTTTACTTCATATGGCATACCTTATTTCATGCCATTGAATTCACGTGAAATTGACTTTTCACCTTGCCTTCCTTTGAATTCACCAAGCTCCCAAAATTACCAAGCTTTGATACCACTGATAACTCCTTGAACCAAATAGGTTGAACCTTGTCCTCGCTTAGTGCGAGTGCACAAGTATTTTATTAATATTCAAAAAATCAAGTATATAAGGGTGCCTTTACTCCGTTAACTCTTTTACATTTCAAACATTGATTTATATAGTTTTTACCAATGACTGGTAAAAACAAGTAATCCTATAACCAACAATATATGGGAAAACAACTCGTAAGGTAGTTCTAATTAATTAACTCAAAAAATATAAAACTACCTAAAACTAAAATTAAGTAAGTTTATTTTATGGGGGTGTCTTTACTAAAAGATTCATGTCCCATTTACAATAATATTAACCTACCAAAAATCTAACCTAATGTTAAGACTTTGGAACAAGTCCTAACATGTTAGGATGAAGTAGGAACAAGCCATGGATTAAGAGCATAGATCTCTCATGGAGAAACAAACATGGGATTTGGTAAGGCTACCCAAGGGTAAGATTTCATTACCAAACAAGTGGATCTTCAAAATAAAAGAAGAGTTTGAAGGGAGAAAAAGGTATAAGTCTAGGATGGTGGTTAAGGGGTTTGCACAAAAATTAGGTATTGATTTTGATGAGATTTTCTCTCTTGCTGTAAAAATGACTTCTATTAGGACTATTATTGGTTTAGTTGTAGTTGAGGATTTTCACTTAGAATAGTTAGATGTGAAAATTACTTTTCTTCATGTTGATTTGGATGAAGAGTTTTATATGAAGTAGCCATAGGGATATGAGGTCAAAGGGAAAGAGAACTATGTATGCAGACTATAGAGCTTATATGGCCTGAAATAAGATCCACAATAATGGTATAATAAATATTATCATTTTATGTTGGAACAAGAATATCAAAGGTGTCATTCTGACCATTACGTGTACATCAAACATTTTTATGATGGTTCCTTTATTATTTAATGTTTGTATGACAATGAAATGTTAGTTATAGGAAAGAACATACAACATGTTTATATGCTCAAGAAATAGCTTAGTGACTCCTTTTCTATGAAGGATTTGGGTGATGCAAATCAAATCCTTGGTAAGAGGATTACTCATGACAAGAAGGACAATAATTTAGTTTTATTCCAATCAGATTATGTGAATAAAGTGTTGGAAAGGTTTAGCATGTTGGATGCTAAATCTATTGGTAATCCTTTGGTAGGTGAATTTAGATTATCAAAAGATCAAAGCCCCAAGATGGAAGATAAAAAGTTTAATATGTCCAAAGTACCTTATTCATAGATAGTTGGTAGCTTGATGTATGTCATGGTTTGTACTAGGATAGATATTACCAAAGCAATGGGAGTTGTAAGTAGGTATATGAGTGATCTTGGTTATGAGCATTGGTAGGCAGTGAAATCGATTCTTTGGTATTTGAGAGGAACCATGGATTTTGAATTATGTTATGGTGGATCAAATACCACTTTTCATGGTTATGTGGACTTGGATATGGTAGTGGATAATGATAGTAGGAGAGGTATGAGATGTTATATATTTATTATTGGAGATACAATGGTTAGTTGGATTTCTAAGATATAGAAGGTTATGGCTTTATCAACCACAGAGCTAGAGTATGTTGTTATCATAGAGGCTAGCAAGGATATGATTTGGTTATAAGAGTTGTTTCAATATTTTGGGCATGATTGGAAGGTTTGGATATTACACTGTGATAGTTAGAGTGATATTCATTTGGAAAAGAACTTTGATTTCTATTCAAGGATAAAACACATTCAGTTACGTTATCACTTCATTGAGATAGCTTTAGAGGAGAACTTGGTAAAGCTAGAGAAGATTAAAACTAGGTAAAATCCTATGGATATGATGACCAATGTGGTCACATTAGATAAATTGAGACTATGTTTAGATTTGGTTGGCCTTAGTGGTCATGGATCAATGATAGATTATGTACAGGAGAAACGATCTCCAAGTGGGAGATTGTTGAGTGTGGAGCCCTTTGGGGCTATCACATGACCATGATGGCATGTTTTGGGGGATTAGAGAGCTCCAAGGGTGTGGGGAATTAATTTATCATGTATTTGACATGTGAGTGGAATTTTATTAAATGATTATTTAATAATTTCCATATGACTTCCTCATTTATTAGAAGTGGGATTGATTTCCTTATTTTTAGGGAATTAATTCTTTTATTTATTTATTTTCATGTGACTTCCTTTTTATTGGAAGTGGGATTGATTTCCTAGTTTTTAGGGATATTAGTTGTTCATTGGAAAATGTATTGCCTTCCTTGTTACAAGGAGTTGGTTGTGATCACATGATTGTTAGAAAATGTACCTTAAAATCTAGAGAGTCAATCTTGGCATGTTTCTTCTTGGATAAGATTTTGGATGAGCTTGATGAGGTAGAACTAAGTTGTCCTTTATGGATGAAGATTATCTTGGATAAGCATGGTTCAATTTCTCTTCATTTTGTGGATTTTCCCTCATTTTCTATATATATAGGTATGGTGTGACCTTTAGAGGTTGATGGTTTATTTACAAGGTGTGGCTTTGAGAATCAGATTCAAAGTGCAGGTGTTTTAGCAAAGTGTAGGTGTTTATTGTAAGGTGTGGTATAGCATATTTTGAGATACAACATTGTGTAGGTGTAGGTGAAAGTGTATTTTTTGTGCAACATTTTTTATAGGAAATTTTTCTATCTCTGTGAGAGTTCATTGTAATCTTGTTTTAGATTACTATTTTATTTAATAACTTTATTAGTGGATGTAACTGACATTGGGTGAATCATGATAGATCTATGTTATGTGTGATTGATTCTTATTCTCTCCATTTTTTGCATTCATAATATTTGTGATTTGAGGAATGTTTTTATGATGCATGTTATTGCATAAGTTAGATCTAATTTATGGTTATATTAAATCTGATTTAAATTTTTTTAAATTCCTAATAGAATTAGATAGAGCTACATAATTTAGAATAAAGTTTATTAAAGATGTTCTGCATAGGGTTAAAGTTACCCATGACAAGGCCATTTACATGTTATGTGACATAGAATATTTGTTCAATAAATTATCATGTCAGCCAATAGATTATGAAGATAACCTCCTTTTAGTAGAATAGGTTTATATTATTCAAAGAAGTTATAAAAAAGGAATTTTTTAAAGATACAGTCTTTACCTTGATCTCTATCCACCGCTATATCAAGTATCAAACACATTATATCAGATGGGTGAATATATATAAGAAAAAAGGACATTGAGGAGAGAAATTTTTGACACATCAATAGATTGTGAGATTACCAACCTCTAATATTTTGGCCTAGATGAAGAGAGAATCTAGGATATCCTTAAGGATTTTGATATGTATGTTCAAAAATTACAGGTCGAGAAAGAAAAAGAGGTAGAAGTATTGGAAATTGATTAATTATTTCTATTAAAACATTATCATATATTATATTTTCATTATTGTAAACACATTATAAAGTTTCAAAAAAACATTTTGTAAATTAAAACTATCTTTCTAAATAACTCTTTTTAAGAAATATCCATGATTATATTAAAATTTATATTTTGACAGGTTGGAAATTAAAAAAAAGTAGACTTGCAAATTACACTTTTCATTTTGACAAGTTATAAATGCTTAAGCTATACAAGCACATACTGGAAATTGCAAATCCAATTTTGATAAAGTGTTATGAATTTAAATTTGTAAAATTCTCACTTGGAAATTTCAACTTAGGATTTGTAAAAAATTAACTTGAGTTATCTTAAATTTATCTTTTTTTTAAACATTGAGTTTCACTTTGGTACCCCATTTACATGAACATCTATTTGTATCTGCATGAAGAGGACCCAAGGCATTGCATGAAGTTTATTTGAGCCTATCCATGCAACACCAAGTTGAGTATCATGCCCATATCTTTCATGATCTCTTATAAACTATTTTAC
Source organism: Torreya grandis (assembly GCA_037957365.1). Taxonomy (NCBI): domain Eukaryota; kingdom Viridiplantae; phylum Streptophyta; class Pinopsida; order Cupressales; family Taxaceae; genus Torreya; species Torreya grandis. The sequence continues at coordinate 1,165,781 of JARHVA010004786.1, forward strand.
CAATCCAAGGATGCCACAAGCTGAAGATCATGCCTCTTTTTGCATGAAGATCCATTTTTGCATGATTCTTTTACTAGGCATTGGAATTTATGATAACTACATCTAATTTATGAGATATTTTGTATAAATATGGGAAATACCCCATATTACAATCTATATTTTTATTTTTATTAATATTATTTTTCATTTTTAATGTATTTTATACAAGCTTTAACCTAGAGAATGAAAAATAATTGAAGATTTTCCTTTCTTGTCTAAGAAATCCTGGTGTATGCAAGTTAATTGAATATTCATGGAAGTTTTAATTATTATTTTAGTCACAAAAATTCATTTATGGTATTTTAATCTTTTGAAATATTGTTTGATTAAAATAAAAGAATCTTTTAACTTCTATAAAAATAACAAAATATTACCTCTAATTTCCCATTTGCATGAGTTTGTGCTCAAACAAATTTCAATCTATTTTATATTTTATTGTGTTCATTCAATAAAGAATTAAAATTCATTATAAAAATATTTGGTACAATCACCATTTTTATTTTTAAAAATTTCATTCTCAAACTCTTTTCCCAGTCAAACCCTAGTTTAGGAGCAAGATCACTAAAAGAGCAAAATTTCTATAAAACTAGTATTTTATTAGTTACATCGGCTATAATGAATGGAAGTTAGAATTTTTGGGAGCTATTCCCATTGTATCATTATTTTTTTCATATTAAGCTACTACATCAATAAATGGATGGAAAATATATGTGATAACAGAAACTAACCCCAACCTAAAGTGAGTTAAGGTGTTGTTTAAACATGGAATGGGTTAGAAACTAACCTAAGTGAGTCAAATATAACCCTAATAGAGTTAATAGTTGTAAATTATTCATAATTTTAAATGAATATTCATGAGTCTCCAAAATGAGATATTTTAGGATATTTCCAAAAGGCTTGACAACTTGTAAAGGCTAGGATATTTGTATTTTTGATTTTTTTTAGTTATTCATTAATTGTACATACATAATTAGAGTAGACATTTAATTTGGTTTATCTAGTTAGTTAATTATGATTATCCATTTAAATCTTTCAATATTTGATATTTGTTTATGTGCCCCACTTAATAGGTCCATATGCCAAATTGATTTTTATGATGTTGTAAGGTGATCAGGGATGAATCAGTGAGAGGTTATGGTTGCATATGATAGAATAACCCAACTAGGGATGCCGTAGCATGATTATAAGCTTTGGTGAATGATGAAAAAGCAATTTTGAGATGGTTTATTAATTCTTAAACTTAGTTTTCAATGGTAGGTAGGAATCAATCTAAAATCTAGTCGAAGGCTATTGGAGGCCACTTTTAAGTATTTACAACAAAAAGATTCCAAGCCTTATTACTCTAAAAATACAAAATCCTTTTCTACCTCTAACCCACAACATTCAAATAAGGATATATGTGCAATTGACACTAACTATGACCAATATTATACCAATTCTCAAAATATTAATATAGCTAAAATTAATTATCAATATAAACTCGCCAAAAAATATCCTGTCACTAAGCCAAAGAAACCATCACTCTAAGAAAAATTTATAAAAGATGCCACTACCACTACATTACCTTCTGACACAAATGAAGATACACTCCCACAATTAGAACCTCAAATTAATTATCTTCCTACCAAAAACATTTTACCCTCCAAACCTCATGTTGGTTCTATTGTCACCAAATCTTTCACCCTATATGAGTTTTTTAAAGCCTGCTCTAAGATTTGGGCAACATTGGAATACCTCTAGGCCTGTGGGTTGCCTATAGTAGAGTTAGACCTCTAGGAATAAGGGCTAGCTCCCTAGATTGACCTTTAAGTGCTTATCACCTACACTAACTAATTGCTTGTGTGAAAAGTGGTAGAAGTATGCATGAAATTAAACTATTCTACTAGGGTGATACACCATAAGTATTTCCACTAGATCATCATACTTATTTCACTAAGAGAAATGACCTACACCACTAGCTTCAAAGTCCTAATATAATCTTACATTAGTATTTCAATATGGAGATGATATGTAAGAGACAACTCAAGGTAATCAAAATATAGGCTAGATTGTAGACTCTAAGGTCACTTTCATACTTTAATGGATCCAAATACACTATCTACACTCTATATGACATGTTAGAATGAGAACTTCTTGCACTAAACATGAAAGGACAAAGAGAAGAGAAGGATAGTTTTTTATCACTAGACCTCACCATACATCACTTTACACACTTGGACAAGATGTTTATGAACTCAAAACTAGATTTCATGTATTATCAAAATTCAAAGTATAAAATTAAACCATTATGGATTCACCATACATGATGTGGAATTAGAAAACAAGAGCCAAAATGGATAGTACTTATAAAATGTGAGAGAGGAGAGAGAGGAGTGGATATCAAGGGCCACAACACCACTTTTCAAGGTATAAGAATCAGTTATGTTTTAGAGGAGTAGATTTTGAAATATACCATGGAGTTTATCTTTGGATAAATGTCTCTCTAAGCATTAAAACTTTTCAAGTCTAGCGTAGGACTCTTTAACTGCTCATTTAGAAACTACCTTCATCATTGGCTTCTCTTGAGCATACCACATCAAACTAAGAAAAATTGATGCATGTTCAATATGATGGAGGGTTAATAAAAGTATCTAAAACTCATTATATGTGTCCCTAATAACTAAAGTTCTTCTGGATAAGTGTTCTCACTACTTTTAATCAATAACATCCTTCTTTCACTCATTCCTCACACTTGTCACCAAGATGCCAATAAATTGTTCAATCCAATCCATACAGGGTGTGGTATGACACCTATAAATAGTATTCCTATCTATAAATCCATTAATTAGACCTTAAAATATTTCCCAATTGCATTTATCACCTTCTTACTTGGTGATCACCTTCCATTCACTATGCTACTTTGGACTACTTGAAGTTAAGGTGTTTGCATAGGTACCTGTGTGATTTACTAAAGTAATAAATGGATATTATGAGTTATATTAGGTCCCATTTGTCCTCTAAAATTTATCTTCATCTTTTAAACTCCTTTATACCTAGAAAACATCAAAATATGTCAAGAAAACTAGTTTTTGACCTGTTTGTACAAATAAGGTACAAGTCAATCTAATGGGATGGATACTAAGGGAGTTATCTACAATAAAAATTAATTTTCATTCCTAAACTATCCTTCTTATATTCATTTATTTCCACCTTTTTCCCATCGGGTCATTAACAAGTGTTTTAAAGGGTTTTGAGTGATTTTGACCCTTAAGTATTGTTCATACATTCCTGATATTTAATCCTTAGAAAATTACATTAGAAAATTTTTTAATACACTATTAAACATATCTTAACTCCTCAAGTTCCCATGATAAAAATCCATATTGGTTCTTAAGATGGTTTCTCGAGCCCTTCCCTGCATTCTGTGCAAGCTTGAGGTGAAAAGGGTCATGTTTGACCAAACTATGGTGAGTATCTATAACTTAATATCTATAACACACTTAATAAGTCCCCATGAAATTAATTCAACTAATTTAAAGGCTCATCTAGTCCTATAAGTGGTATTATACCCCCTTTAGGCATTAACCCTAGTCAAGGCCTAATAGACTTATTCTGTATATAGCTACTCATCACCACCTCTGATGTATTTTTTATGAATATGATGAAACCCCTATGTTTTTTAATGTTAAAATAAACTCAATAAACCCTATTTAAAGTTTTAAACAATACACAACTTATCTTATTGCCCTTTAGTTCCTCAACCTATATTTTTGCACTTTCTAGGAGTGCCTTCTGTCTAAAAGACATAATAGAGGGAATCTCCACTATTGTCTCAATAACTTTTAGTATATGAGGGTATAAAATAGGCATAGAGACCATTTATATTTAATTTAAATGTTTTTTCATACTTATATCACTTTCAATCATTCAGAAACTCCAAGATAGATTCTATGTAACATTAATCATGTAGGATTTGCAAGTATGGCTATAGGTTAAGGCCTAAGATTAGTTTCTACCTTATTTCCATATATTGAAAATATCATGAGAATTAAATCATAATAATGAAGGAATTCAAAACATTTTAAATCTCATCATCATCCATATTATCCTCTTCAATCCATTTTTCTACACTTGATTAGGCTTGACTGGTAGACTATGTGATTGTGATGTTTACTCAAAAAAAGGGGTATACCTATAGGTGAAAATTAATGTTAGAAATTACATATTATTCCTAAGATGTCCTTGAAATAATCAAGGTATTCTCCTTATTTTTTTCTCTTTGTCTCTACCCATAGGTCTAGTCAATCTCCAAACTGTGCATCCTCAATATATAGTCAGTGTTATGATCCTAATGGGCAGATTTCACTAACACATCGAGGTTTTGGTGTATTGGTTCATTACATGTGGTATCAAAGCCTTCACCTAGGTTCAAGTCATAGAGCGGGTGGCTATGCTAACATGGCAGTGTTCATTTGGGGCTTGTACACGTAGGAGATCTTGGTGGTACGGGTGCAAATCCAGCCCAGAGTCTAGGCTTTGGAAGCATGGTGGGATGTTATGATCCTGATGGGTGGATTTAACTAACACTTCAAGTTTTTTGTGTAGTGATTCATTATATTCAATATGTAATTCAGTTGTAGGTGGTCATTTTGATATAAAAGGACCCCTATGCTTTAACTCCTTCCAATGATTTTGGTTCACTAGTATCATTTCCATTTTAAATAAGTAGTTTTTTCTAGGTTTATGCTTCTATTAGGTATCATTTTAGCATTATAGGGTAATTTAGGATCTTTAATGTTGTAAATAATATTGAAGACCTACAGTGAAGGAATGCATAAGAAGGATCCCTTTCTATATTATCCTCACATGAACAAATAACCAAACTTTATTACAAGGAACTACCTCTATGATAGGGATCCATGATAGAAACATTTAAAACTACTTAGACATTATATATTTTAATATGGAGGGATTAAAAGGAAAGCAAAGTCCTTGTTTTGAATACTCTAAGGTAATGTGTCCCTAAAGTCACCTCATCAACATGTGAATATGGTTTTAAGTATATTTGCCATTATATGGACTCCACCATTAATTATATGACATATTTAAACTTATAAAAAATCTATGAAGGTCCCAAATATGTCCAAATCTCTATATTTTAATTTTCACATACCTCTATATGAGCTTTTTATAGGTGTTGGTCTATAAGACACATGGAAAAACTATGTACATAAAGGAATATGTTGTCTCAATCAAATTAAAATTACCATTAGATGGATAAAATACATGATTCCCACCTTAGGAGACCTATCAATATGTTGTAAACTCTTCACCACATCACCATGGCCCTACAAGACTCTTTTTCTCCTCGTTGTAGGTGCACATGTAGGCACCTAACTGTGCAAGGCTGACTATGTTCCTTTCCTGATTTCTCACTTCCTCAAGAGATTAATTTGAGACCAAAAACCTTGGGAGATACTAATCATCATGTTTTTATAGATGCAAAACCACATAAACTTTTATTTAAAATCCAAAATAGGAAAGAAAAATCCATTACTAAGGAAAACTTGTCTGCAGTCTCCATAATGTCTCTCAACTAGCAATTTGAGATGTTTCTATTCTTCTCTTTCATCCCACATTTACAAAACATGACAAGAATCAGTTGAAGAATATTTTAATTACCTTAAGGACCACATAAAGTACCTGGTTTTTATGGATTAGCTAAAATAAGGAGGAAACTATTGAAACACAACTAGATACTGAGAAGGGGGTGAATCAATATATCAATTAAAACTAGTTCTTTAAATAGTTTCAATGCAGATTAATAGATATATATAGATAAAATCAAACATGAAAATAGCATACACAAAAATACTCATGACAACAAATTTATATGTGGAAAACCTAAATGGAAAAACCATGATGAGAATAGCTGCTAGAATCTATGGTTCTAATTTAGCCTCACAATTCAAAGACTCACTAAAAAACCTCACTAGTTACAATGTTTAAGGAAACAATAATAAGGAGAAACCAATCCCCTGATTTAAGACAACCAACTCTAAGGAAGTACCTATTCCCTAATATGAGCACCCACTTAGCCTATCTGATGACACTAGCCTATCAAGATTTTCTATGGAGCTATAACTCCACTTTAAAAATTAGATTCATACATGAATCCAAATATTTATTCTTTGTTATAGGTTTAATCTACAATTTATCATTCTCTACACATTCTCTTTTTGCCTTTCTTACTCTTTATTCATCTCTATTCCTTTGGTCCTATGTCTAGATATCTCTCTATTCAACACACTTCATTAGCTTCACCAACCACTTTACTCTTCTCCAACCCCTCTGGTTCTTTGTCTTTATGATTTTATATTTGACACACTTAATTGGATTTTGATCTCTTCCTCTATTCAATTTGGCTCAATAGAAAAATTAATTATTCTAACAGAAATTCATTTGTCCTAAATATCATATATATGAATAAATGATATAGGGTTTGCTTCTTCTTTGTATTCACACTTAGACTACAAACATATCATATCAATTCTAGACTTTAATTCATTAAGACTTGAATTGTTAGTTCCCGTGTTTCAATTCCATGCATCACACCATAATTACAAATCTCCTTACTATTTATAGAATTTGTTAGACTCAAGTTTTGATGCATAATATATTTAATGTATATTTGATTAGTTGGATCAATCAATATCATTGTATATGTCAAGATATAGAGCTTATATTTAAGTTCCTACATGTTTCTTTAACTACCCATTTCTCTAGACATGAATTTAAATGTCAGCCCTTAATATTACCTTTGGAACCATGATCCGATGGTCCATATTCAAATAGTTCAACTTTAAAATGTGTCCATTTGATCTCTATATCCTAGCTTATGCATGTCATTCGATCTCCAAAAATTCACGACCTTTACCTTGACCTGGTTGTTAAACTTCAACACTTTGACCTCATATTGCTTCTTCTTATATCTTTGGATCACTTTTGCTCCATTGATATTCTCAAACTTGCTCAATTTTTAACCTTGCCACTATGTCAATATATATCAATCACTTTGTTCCATTTGAGTCCACTTGTTACATTAGTTCTCCTTTACACAATCACCTATGTACCATTATATTTTCTTACAAGTTCATTAATTATATCTATCAAGCTTACACTCATTGGGTCTATATCTGACAAGCTCCATGAATGAGACACTTGTCACTTTCATGCTTACTTGGGCCCCTTTTGAAAATTTGACTTTATCATACTCTATTAGATCTCCAATATATGATTAATCATGAGCTATTGATCTTGTAATTAGCTCGATCATTAACTCTAATAAGCTCATTCTCATTATTCTTCTATCTAATAGACTTCATGTTTGTGACACTTGAAATTAGTGTATTCACTTGGAGGGACCTTTGAAACTTTGATTTCACTTTGCTTCATTTGATAATTTGTGTATGATGAAGCATGAGCCATTGATCAAGCTAGGACATTTATTAATTCTTAGACTTAGGAAAATATAAATTCCTTTGATCATTGTCTAGAGTTAGTAATAGCTAGATCAAGGGGCTAGTTTCTTAATGATGATATGGACTTAAGTTACCAGCTCATGGCTATACCAAGTCAACATTATAATATAACTTTTCTTGTTGATGTAACTACTAAACCTTTAGGGTTTTACTGAGAAACCCTATCTAGTCTAAGAGATAAATAAATCAATTATGAGCTCATTCCTTCTCTTCTAAACCTATGTACCATATTTATAGAATGTACATAGAAAACCCATAATGGATCTTCTATATGTTCAACATTAAACATATATAAATGGTCTTTATAAAATCATGAAAACTTTGCACAATGTAACTGTGAAACATGCTCTTCTCTCCATCAATCTTGCTTGATCTTTTTGACACTAATGACATCCATAATGTCCCTTTGGCATTGATGGAAAACTAAATTCTCTGATGCAAAATTAATGTTTTGATCTTCTAATAATTTGATCCTTCTCTAGCATTATGTGTGTTGGATTTTGATGAGTATGAACTGAAATTGTTCATAGAAAACTTGCTTCCTATTAGGTAATGGCATATGTGTCTAATACTAAACTTGAACACCTGCTATGCTCTTCTAAACTATTATAGAGAGAATTTAAACTTTTTATCCAAACTTTTACAAAGAGCATTTTCCCTTTTTCTCCCCCTTTGAAATCAATGGAAAAGGGACTCCTTCTCAATGTTTGTCCAAAGTGTTCTCCCCCTTTACTCCCCCTTTATCGGAGTTTTTCCAAGAATCTATAACATTCAAATCATTAGTAATTTTTAGAAGTATACATACCTAAGTTGAATTTTCTCTCTTCTTTCAAGGATTAATAAAAATTCCATGAGACTCCCCCTAGAGTCATTCCCTATCAATAGTGATTTAGTGATGTGGTGTAGGAGAAACCACTCCCTAATTTTATCTTATATATTCAAATTGTTCCTTAGGTAGAGGTTTGGTGAATATGTTTGCAATCTAGGCCTTAGTTGGCACATATTCCATTTTGACCTCTTGATCTACAACCCTCTCTCTTAATAAGTGATGATTGAATGTGCTTGGTTATAGAATGCATCATTGGATTATTTGATATATTTATTACACTTGAATTACCACAAAGAATAGAAATAGGTGACTTATACTCAACCTTGATGTCCTTGAGTGTTTGATTCATCCATAGGAATTGAGTAAAACATGCCACTACTGCTAGATACTCTAGTTCTAATGTATAAAGAGTAACTAACTCTTGATTTTTACTCAATCATGAAACAACTCTATTTCCAAGGAAAAATGCACCACCACTAGTTTTTCTTTTGTTATCTACACTTCCTACCCAATCATCATCTGTATATGTTTTCAAAGTGAAATCTTCACTTGTAGGGTACCATAGGTAATATTCAATTGTGATCTTGATGTATCTAAAGATTCTTTTAACTGCATTGACATGTGACTCTTTAGGAGAACCCTAAATTTTAGAAACCATGCAAGCTACTTGCATGACATCTGGTCTTGATGTAGTTGGGTATAACAAGCTACCTATCATTGATTTATACATAGTCTGATTTGCATCAAGTGACTCATCCTCTTTGCTCAACGTGCATCCATTTATCATGGGAGTACTAACTAGTTTTCTATCTTCCATTTCAAATTTATTGATCATCTCCTTTTTATACTTGGTTTGGGATATGAATATACCTTCATTAGTTTATGTTATTTGTAGACCAAGGAAGAAAGAAAGTTATCCTAGCATAGACATATCAAATTCACTTTGAATTTGTGTAGAAAATTCATTGCACATTTTGTTATTTCTACCATAAATTATGATATCATATACATAAACAATAATAATCAACATATTCTCACATTTTGATTTGAAGTACATATTATTGTTTGCACATATTTTATTGAAACCTTATTGTTGTAGGTATTGGTCCAGTCTTGAATACCATGCTCTAGGTGCCTATTTTAGACTATACAATGCTTTCTTTAGTCTACACACATAATCTTCTTCATCTGACAATTGAAAAACTTCTAGTTGTTTAATATAGACTTCCTCTTCTAGGTTCCCATTTAATAAAGTAAACTTTACATCCATTTGATAGACTTTGAACTTATTTTAAATAGAGAATGCTAAAAACATTCTTATAGCGTTTAATCTAGCAACTGGAGCAAATGTTTCCTAAAATTCTACGCCTTCTACTTGTGCATATCTCTTGTACACCAATCTTGTTTTATTTCTTATAACAACTACATACTCATTGAGCTTTTTTTTATAGACCCATTTTGTTCCTATCACATTCTTGTTTGGGGGTCTTGGAACTAATTGCCAAGTTTTGTTCTTTTCTATTTTCCTTAGTTATTATTCCATGGATTTTAGCTAATTCTCATCCTTGATGGCTTAAACATAGCTCTTAGGCTCAATTTAAAACATTATAGCAAAACTTACTTGCTCATTATTCATTATAGCTCTTCTTCTTTTCTGAACTCCTTCATTATTATTGCCAATTATCTACTCTTTAGGATGATCTTTTTGAACAAATCTTAGAGGTTTTTTTTCTTTATTTTCCTCAGCCTCTTTACTATCTACTTCTTATTCAAGATCTAACTCTTCATTACTGGTTTCTTTGTTAGGTTCAACACATTTTATGCCTTCTACCTTGACATTTATGCTCTCCACCATCTTGTGTAGCCTCTTATTGTAACATACATAGGCTTTGCTTTGAGTGGAATAACCAAGAAATATTCCTTCATCACATCTTAATTAAAAGCTTCCCAGTTTGTTCTCCTTTCTTATAATGTAGCATTTTCTTCTAAAAACTCTAAAGTACTTAATAGAGGCAAGCTTTCCATACTATAGCTTATAAGGAGTTTTGTCACTATTTACCCTCAGTTGAACTCTATCCAAGATGTATACTGATGTTTGGACTACTTATCTCCAAAATCCATCAAGTAACTTGGCCTTATTTATCATTGTTCTATCCATTTCCTTGACTATTCTATTATTTCTCTCAACAACTCCATTTTTTTGCGGAGTCCTTGCTATAGAGTAGTGCTTTTTGATCACATGCTTCTCACAATACTCTATGAATTCATTTGAGGTGAATTCTCCACCTTTGTCATATCTTAAGCATTTGATTTTTATTCCAATCTCATTTTCAACCATGGATCTAAGGATCTTGAATCTCTCAAAGGCTTGATATTTTTCATTCAAAAAGGTTACCCATGTCATTCTTGAGTAATCATCTACAAATAACATGAAGTACCACTCTCCTTTAAATCCTCTTGTCTTGGTATGACCATAAAGATCAGTATAAAATAATTGTAGAGGCTTTTTAGTTGCATATTCATTTATTTTAAATTTGACCCTTATCTACTTTCCTAATTTATGTTCCTTAAAAGTAGTATCTACATGTTTGGTTATCTTAGGCATGTATCTTACACACTTATTTGAGCTCACTTTGACTAGATTATCAAAGTTGACATGACCCATTATCCTATGCCATAACCAACTCTCATAAATATTTCCCATCAGGAAAATATTTCCATTTACTTCAACAAGATTTTAGATATTGACTTTAGTCCTTTTCCCTTCTACAAACGTTCTTCCAGATCTCCTTAACTTGCAGCCTTTTGCATCCAATATAACCTTGTATCCAAACACACATTTGTATGAAACTTATAAGATTATGCTTTAATCCTTAAACATAAATGACATCATGCCTAGGTATTTTACCTTTTATTTTCAAGATTTATCTACCTTTGATCTTTACTATTATGTTTTATCCCAAGCTGATAGATCGTTCTATTGACCAAATTTGACTTTTAGGTCAAATTTAGACCCCTATCAGAAAAAAATTGTTTTTTAAAGATGTTTATGGATATAAATATTTTTAATAGGCTATATTATAGTGAATTTGATGTTATCTAATGCATTTTTATCCTTATTCATGGTCTAATAGGTTTATTTATCATTTTGAGTCATTTAGTGGGCTTTTAAGGGTCATAAATGCAAGTGGCATGGTTATCAAGGTGCCCAAGTGTCATTTTTTCCATTAAAACATCAAATATATCATATTAAATATTACAAATGTCATTTACATTAGAATATTGTAGGTTTCTTAACTGAAACTCAAGAAACCAACTAAAAAAGGGAACATTTGGCACTTGTACGAACCATGAGGGAAGGTGACATATGAGATAATGTGATGTGACATATATTCATATTCATAAAACTCATCTCAACATTTTACATGTTGTATAAGTTCCATTTTTAATACAAAACTATTATACTTCTTTTTTGCCTTTTTAGACATACAAAAGTGACCAATAGGTTTTTGATTAGTATAGACAGCTCAAGAGGTGTTAGGGAAAATTATTTTGAGATTTGATATTATAATTATATAGCTTCATTTATATATTAGGAGTTTAATAATTTATCAATTGTGCTTTATGATTCATCCTTTACAAGCTGATTATGTTTTTTTGCTTGTTATTTCATGCACCCTATAGGTTTTAGTCCACTTTGGTCAAGTCCATATGAACCAATTGGTGATGTTGAATCCATAATATTTTGGATAGCTTATAAAAGTGTTTCAATACTTATTTTTATGTTTCATGGTGTTTTCGTGGGAAAGTTAGTCCATGTTGAAAGGAAGGTGTCACCATGTGTAGTCTCAGTCAAAGTTCTTATTTATAGAATGTTGGTTTCCTATAAATGTCTCATGTAGTTGAAATATGGTTTCCCATATGTCTCAATTCCATATTATCATCTCTCTCCATTTTTATTTGCATAACACCATGTCTTGATCAGATATGTAGTCATGAATACCTCACAGTCGGCTCCCATATACTCTTTAGCCTTAATCATGCTTCTAAAGGTTATAACAAAGTCTATATAAGTGTGATGAAAGTTTTAGAGATGTAGGATATACTATTATCACATTAAATGGTGATGTGAGCATTCAAATAGTGAATAAAATGCTATGGTAGTCATGCAACATACTCACTATCTATTGCATACATGAAAACATGTACCTAAAGGTGCCCTCATAGGACTAAGCATTTTTAAAATCAAGTTTGGAGATGATATAGGTCTTTATTGATGTAAAGGAGTTATTTATAAACCTTGATATAGGAGGAAAACTTAAAAAATGGCCAAGCAATGCACATTGTACATACTTATACTTTGTTTGCCATGGAATTGTACATAAAGGTGCCATGAAGAAAGAGTCCATGTTGAAAATAAGGTGTTGAAATTTGTTTCAAGTGTTTTAGAATGTTAATAATTTATTTTAAATTATGAATATAAATTTATGACTCATAATATGTCTAAATCAATGCATACTACCCAAGATTTCATTCTCATTGCTTGTGTATGTTGATGACCACCTACAAGTGGTACCTTAAGGCTATGAAGGCCTTGAAATGGGAGATTTAGAACATGATAGGGTATATTTTAAATAATAACATGTGGAAGATTCATGAAAAACTTATAGGAGGTGTCAAAAGGACAAAATAAGGAGTAAAATAGGTTGAAAGGAATAAAGACTAAATTCTAGGAAGGTTTCCTCAAAAGGTGAAAATAGGGGTCCAAAGGGTTTTTATGAATCTTTTACAACATGGTTGAAAATGGTTTCAAAGAATATAAATAGGTGAATCTTATATCCTCTAACATAGACAAGACCTTTCCCAAAAATGGGAGTCATAAAGTAAGTGAAAAGAGGTTGTTCGGGGCCTGAAAATTGCCTCTAAAAGCACTAAAATCCTATAATAATATCTACAGGATTTGAGTTTGAATGACCTTTTGATATCATAAGTTTAAAAAATTGCATTCCCTCATGGATAAGATGGTTATATTTGTTTAATTGTATACAAAATTTCATAAAGGTCATCCATAAATTTTGATGTATAGTTTTCCAAGCTCATGGACACCTACATGTGTCTCTCTAAAGGTCCTTTGAGCACCTACAATTGGGAAGGTAATTAGTGACTCAGTCAAGGTGTTTGATGTTGTTTTAGCCTATAAAAGTTAATCCAAGGTGAATTCATGTGATATGTGACCATAATAATTAAAGGTAAGTCTCCCTATATCATAACCAAAGTTAAAATGAGCTAATACACACCTACAGGGGTCAAATAGGTAGGGGTTCATAGTCATGATGGGAAGAACTTAGTTTGGGAACCCAAGTGCATATGAGGGTTTTAATTAGAGTTAAAAGTCGATAAAATTTTATGATCACCCCCATGAATACCATAATGACCTCTATATACTCTTAGAGTGAGGAAAAAATCTTACCTTAACCTCTTATAGCCCTGTATGCACCTATAACAATCATTTTATAATCTTGATCATGAGATAAAGGAAAGAGGTGAATGTGCTTAGAGAGAGAGAAATAAGGTTACAAACAACTTATAATGGTTAATGGTTAATAATTTATTGGTAAAGTGTATTCACAAGCTCCAATACCCCCTTCAAGATTAACATCTACTCTTCCTATTAGCCCATTGGTTGCAGTCCATAGAGTTACACTAGGACTCCTGGCTCAATGGATAAGAATGAAGAGTTAAAAGAAGGATAATGTTTTTTGATGAATTAAACAATTCTGTCATAATTAGCTATAGGATCTAATGAATCTAATAGAAATCATAAATAAAAAATAAAATAGTAATATTAATAAACAATAACTGCATATATGAGATAATAATAGAAATGAATAAATAACTCAAATATGATAAATTACTCTAATAATTCAATATTAATCTGATATGGAATACATAAATAGCCATTACTTATATATATCAAGGCATGCTGATAAAGATCAATAAACTCACATAACATTTGTAGTTTAGCTGATATTTGTCTAATAAATAGTGGACTGCAACTCCACACTAACAAGATAGGTGTCCAACTTGTGTAAATGATCAACACAAGTTAACTATTAGTTAAACAATATTATCCTATCTTACCACAAAAAGTGGAGTGGAACTCCACTATAACAAGATAAGTGTCTAAGTTAACTACTAGCTAAACAAGATTATCCTATCTGGTGTAAATTATTAATAAACATAATAAACTAATTACAATAAGTAATTAGTGCAATAAAATAATAAATAATAAATAAAAGTAAATCAAATAAATGCACCAATACCCCCCATAAGCGAAGATTAGGTAGGGATATATAGATAAGAGTCCCAGTAATGTGTATCCATATTAGGTACTCTATATAAATAGATTAGGAAAAGAGAAAACCCAAAGGAAAAGACTCTTCCTCAAAATGAAGGTCTAAGAGACCCCCCTAAAGAACTAATGTCCTCTAAAGAAATGATTTCCTACACCCCCAAAAGAGATATCAAGTGAATATACTTGCTCTCAATGAAAGGTTTGGTGAAAATATCTACAATCTAATCCTCTATAAGATAATATTGAAGATAAATGATATCCACCTAAATTAGCTCCCTAATAAAGTGCTTATGGATATCTATGTGTTTGGTTATCTGATGATGAACTAGATTCTTCAAGATCTATATAGTGCTCCAGTTATCATAGTAGATGACTAATGGCTTCCAAAATGGAACACCAAGCTTAGTGAAAATATTCTGAAGCCAAATAGCCTCAGTAGTGGCATTAATAGCACCATGATACTCAGCGTTTGTAGATGAAAGAGTAATAGAATTTTGTTTCTTACTCTACCAACAAATGGCATCAGATCTGAAGTGAAAATTGTAACCATAAGTGGACTTATGATCATCATAATCACCATCCTAATCAAAATCTATGTATCCCACCAAGTCTAAACTTATACCTATTGTATAGTGAATCTTGTATCTGATAGTGCCCTAAATGTAGCTCAAAATGCACTTGGTGGCTCTCTAATGAAGCACATGTGGTGTCTGCATAAATCATGAAACCATGCCAACTAAATATGAAATGTCAGGCCATGTATGATTTAGATAGATGAGGCTACCTACAAGCTAGTGATACAATGTGGCATCAACCAAGGGAATGGAATAATAAACCTCAAGTCCAAATCTAGATAAGAAAGAAGTTAGTGTAGGCTTACAATCAACCATGTGAAATTAAGCTAAAAAATCCATGGCATACTTGGGATATGAAAGTGTAATCCCAAAAGAATACTGTGTTAGCTAAATCCTAAGAAAATAATGTAATAATCCCATATTTGTGATATAAAACCTATCATGAAGTGTAGTCTTAACACTATTGATGATGGATGTTGTGATCCCTATATTAATGAGATCATCAACATAGAGCACCAAGTATAATAGTGAATCCTCCTACCATAGAATGTAGACATTCAGATCCGAGTGACATCTCGAGAACCCAATGGAGAGAAGAATTATGTCTATCTTAAAATACTAAGCCCTAGGGGCTTGCTTTAGACCATAAAGATACTTCTTCATACTAGTGAATAATATTGAATGAACCCTTATGGCTACTCTATATAAATCTCCTCATGAATATCCCCATGAAGAAATGTGATCTTCACATCCATCTGATGTACAACCCAACCATGAGTTTCATCAATATCTAGTATCAAAAAAATAGAATTCATCTTAGTAATAGGCACAAATATTTCTACATAGTCAATGCATTCTACTTGGGAAAAATCTTTGGCCACTAAGCGTGCTTTATACTTCAATATTTCCATTCACTTTAAACTTAGTCTGATATATCCACCTAAATCATACTAATTTTATTCCTTTAGGAAGAGAAACAAGATCCCAAGTGTTGTTCCTGATCAATGAGTCATACTCTTCTTCCATTATTGAATCCCACTCAACTATCCCTTTGGATTTTTGAAAACACTATAGATCAGAAGCTGTGGTAATGTAGGAATGTGGATGATCATGCTATGACTATGTTCTTCTATATAATGGATCCCTAACAAGAGGGTCTACATCTGCTAAAGTCTATCTAGCCCATAAAGGCATCAATGGGTGAGGATATGGAGGAGGATTAGAAACATGCCCTATTAAAACCTGTTAAGGAGGTATTACCTCATCATCTTTATGAGTAGATGAAGCAAGAGTATCATTGTCACTGCTATCTAGTTCTTCTAGGGAAAAATAATCATAAATGTTAGAAGACAAGTCTGAAGGACTTTCTTCAAAGTAAACACTTCTCACTATAATAAGCTCATACGAATCTAGATCAATGAACCAATATCCCTTAACACCATTAGGATATCCTAAAAGTATGCAAGTTTGGCTTTGTTGTTTTAAAGCATGATACTTTTTAGAAGGTATGTGAGCCCATGTTGGACTACCAAAGACTCTAAAATGATGCACATCTATCTTCCTATTACACCAAGCTTGGAGAGGTGTTATCCCATTTAAATATTTATGAGGAACTCTATTATATATATATATATATATATGTAGCATTATTAATCACTTCTACCTAGTACTTAGGTACTAATGATTTTTCATGAATCATACAACTTGACATCTCTTTTAAGAATCTATTCATCCTCTCTGCTACACCATTCTACTAAGGTGTGTATGCAACTGAATATTGAAGATCAATTCCTTCAAGAGCACAAAATTGTTCAAACCTATTGTTCACATATTCCTTCCCATTATTTGTGTGGAGAATTTTGACATACTTCCCAATTTTTTTTTTTACTAGAGCTTTAAAATATAGAAATCTATCAAATACTTCACTCTTGATTTTCAAAAAATAAACCCAAGTATATCTAGAGTAGTCATCAATAATATGAGAACATAGTGGGTTTTACTAAAAGATAAAGTAGGTAATGGACCCACTCAATCACTATAAACAAGTTCAAGGACTTGTGTAGCCCTCCAAGCCTTCCCTTTATCAAACTTATCCTTTAGATGTTTGACGAAGGCACAACCATGATATACACCCTTTGAAAACTAAATCTTTAGAAGTCTTATAACCATCTCCTACTGACTAAGCTAATATAAATAGCGGTAATTTAGATGACTAAACTGATCATGCCATAACTTGCTCACTGAATCAATGTGTGAGAGTAAAGTTATAGAGGAAGACTGAGACACAAAGTGGGAGAATGAATAAAGTTGAGTATTATTATCAAATTTTCCCGCTATAACTAAGGCATTATCCTCCAATTTTCTAATTGATACAGAATTAGGTGTGGAATCAACTTTCCTGCTAGTATCAAAGTGAACGATATGGTAGATAGAAATAAGGTTAGTTGATAACTTTGGCACCTAGAGGACATCCTCGAAAACAATAGTATCAACATCAACTATAACTTTTCCTATAACATCTACCTTAGAATCATCACCTATGAGAATATGAGGCAAGGAACTTGGTTCTAATCTAGAAAATTATTCTTGATTAGAACCCATATGGTGAGAAGCACCTAAGTCAATGACCCATGACTTTAGATAATTTTTTAGTGAAATTAGTGCTGTAGCTTTCCCTTTCCCTTAATTTGGAGTGGAAGAATCCTTTGAAGAGGACTGGTTGATGTTATTATTTTTGAGAAGACCCTTAATTTCATCAATCTCTTTCTTCAAATAATCATGTTCACTATAAAACCCCTTTTTACAATAAGGGCAAGGAGTTCAAGTCCTTTTTTGTGAATACCCTTTCTTATTAGTGGATTTATAATCTCCTTATGAGGAAGATTGTTTCCCTTTATTCTTATCTTTCTATGAGTTATGATTATTCTACTTTTTACTTGAACCTATATTTGATTTTGATGTTGAAACTTGCTTATGTTGAAGTTGACTTGTAACTAGAGCTTAAGATTTGGATGACTTGATTAGATCCATAACTATTAACTTTTCTTCTTCAACCATTAGAATCTCAAAGAATATCTCAAAGGTGTGCACTTGGTAAGATGTGCCCAATGTGAGCTAATGAGTTTGAAAGCTAGAGATAAAGGATGAATATTCAGGACCTAATTTGTGTAAGGCACTTAAAATCAATTGAATATCTTTTTTTTTATCAATTTTACATTCAAAAATTTGTGCTCTAAGATCTATGAATTTAGTGATGTAGTCTTGTATTGTAGCATAATTTTTAGGATCCAAACTAATGAGTTCATTGTCAATTTGGTAACCACAAACCTCATCTATTTTGACAAACAATGATTCTAATTTATTCCAAGCCTCTTTTGGAGTTGTACATTTATCAAGATGAAAATTCAAATCTAAAGACATGTAAGACCAAATGCATCCAATTACTTTAGTAGTTTCAAAGAGAAAGTTTTGTAACTCTTTTGCATCAGTAGGTGGAATAAGAAGAGTTATTATGTAAGGCATATATCCTAACATCATAAATGCATTCCAAGCATTTTATATCTATGTATTATAATTGTATGTTGTTAATAGTGGGAACCTAGGATTCCCCATGATGCAATCAAAAATAAACTATCAAAAAGTAGAAATCAAAGTATAAAACACACCACAAAACCCCTCTAAATTACTTATTTTTATCCCACCTAGTAATTATTTTTATCACTTTATAATTGAGTGTAATTACAAGGCTAGATTATAATTTTTTCAGTTTACAAAAAGCTCATTTAGGCCCTCTAGTCTGAAAGTAAAAAAATATTCACTTTATTATAAAAAATTCTACACCAATGTGTTGTGATAAAAAAAATTAACTTTAAAAAAAATGGGACCTCAATTCGAGGTCGTATGTGAAAGTTATGAGCCTCTAAGGTTACAAAACTGAGGACGGGTAAGAGGTGTTGTATAAAAATCTAAATTTTGGAAAAATTTAAAAAAAATTGGAAAAAATGAAAGTACAATAATGAAGAGCACGAAATTTTAAGTTATTTCAAAAAAATAACTCAAAAATACCTCCTGATGTTCAAATGGCAGGCTCCCGAAGTTGCCCATTCAAATCTGCTTACTAATTCATGAGGCCTGCTAAAAAATATATATTTTTTGGTCTGCATAGTCCATACAGTCATACTAGGAGCAAAAAATATTTGTCATCTAGGGCGAATATGTCCAAATTGGATAAATTTTATTTAGATCTATAGGTTTTTACATTTTCTGAACGCAACCATGAGGTCTGTTTTGCTCAGAAACACTTTGATTTTTAGTTACCTACTAGATTTGGGCATGGTGATTCTAGATCAAACCCTTGCTAATTTCAGCACCTGTGCCCAATTTGGACAAAATTGTATATGATTTTGACTATCTTGGGTACTCTGAACTCAATGGTGAGCTCAAAAATTCTCCACAAAGCTCTAGTTTGTGCCTGTATACAAAATTAAAAAATTGACCCTAAATCTAGATATTTTTCTCTTGAATATTCAGTAATATATAGATTCATGATATCTCTAGTACCATGTTGCAATTATTTATAGGATCTAATGAATCTAATACAAAGCATAAATAAGAGATAAAATAGTAATAGTAATAAACAATAACTGTATATCTGAGATAATAACAGAAATGAATAAATAACTCAAATATGATAAATTACTCTGATAATTCAATATTAATCTAATATGGAATACATAAATATCCATTAATTATATAGATCAAATAATTCATGATAAATATCAAGGAACTCACACAACACATGTAGTTCAACTGATATCTATGTACATGAATAGTGGAGTGCAACTCCACACTAACAAGATATGTGTTCAACTTGTGTAAATGATCAACATAAGTTGACTATTAGTTAAACAATATTATCTTATTTTAACATAAATATTGGATTGGAACTCCACTATAATAAGATGAGTGTCTAAGTTAACTACTAGCTAAGCAAGCTTATCCTATCTAGTGCAAATTATTAATAAACATAATAAAGTAATTACAATAAGTAATTAGTGCACCAAAATAATAAATAATAAATATAAGTAATTTTAATAAATAAAATAAATGCACAAATAAATTATAATTAATTATAGATGATTAAATTTTTGGAATGCCTAAGAGCATTGTAGTTAGTCTTGAGGAGTCATTCTTAGGTGGAAGGGGAAAATGTAAGAAACGGTCCTTTTTGGAGGCCTTTTTTAGGCATTTTGAGTTAGTTAGGTACCTCAATGAGTGAATCCATATAAATCATTTGGTAAAAATTCTCATTAGTACATTATATAAATCTTAAAATATTCACTTTTTCTTAGGGAAGAGGGATATACCTCATTATTTTGTCTTAGAGGTAAGCCAATCAAGAAAAATCAAGGTTAGGCAAAACAAGTTAATGAGGTCAAAATGGGAAAGGAATTGATAGGAAGATTTGGTAACCTCAAGAAATATATTTTGAGGTGTATGGAGGGTAAATAAATTATATTAAACACTAATTCAGGCTCAAACCTCTCAAAATTACCAAAATACCCTTACACACAATCTAACTAGACAAGCTTCCTTTAGGCCTAGTTGGTGAATGAAAGGAAAAGGTGAAAAGGGGTGAATGGGAGGTTATGTAATGAATTTTTAAGATTAAATGAGGTGTTAAAATGTATAATACATCAGCCCAACCATGAAATATCAGTCCAAATATCCAAAACTAGTAAAGTGCATGATAAGTCCATTAGGCCTTGAAGGGATGTAGAGCCAATTGGGGGTCAAACTTCACTTATGGATTTTGGTGAGTGTTATATCTTGTGGGAACATGTTTATGATATGTAATTAGACATTTTTGAACTTTTATTATGTATAGAAACTTATAGTAAATTTAATTTTAGCTCAGATACAGTATAAACATATAAAAAGGTGGAAACAAGCTTGATAGGGTGATTTCAAGTGTTCATATCTCCTCTAAAATTTTGCATGGAAACCAAAGGATTTTTTCAAGGTTAGTATGTTTCCTTAAAATCATGTTTGTTTAATTTTTTGGTAGTTCTAATGTCAGGTTTTTATGAACAAAGGCTAAAAAGGAAAACTACCTAAAACCCTTGAAAACCCTCAGTCAAGACCTGATGGAGAAAATAAGATTGGAGAGATATCTAGATGACATATTTTTACAATTAAAGTTATTGGAAATTTTAAAGGAATCACTCAAGCTCCATACCATACTTTTTATGTATACTTTTGATAGGGTGAAAAATAGGGTACTTTTGACCGTTTTGTGTGTTTTTAGGTTCTATAAGAGGTATAAACGTGTAATCAAGTTTGGGAGGAATATTTGGTCTTAATATAACTCCTTACATTCATATTATTCTTTTAATAAACTCATAAGTGTTCAAACTAGAGCTCTCATCCCAGCTAATCAAAACTAGCATAGTGAACACAATGGTGAGAAGAGTGAAAACTCTAAGTGTGAGATTTTTTAAGGTGTATATGAGTATTATAAGGTCATGGATAGTATTAAAAAGTGTCATCCACTCCCTCCCATGTATTTTCATGGAAAATTTAAGCCAATTTTTAATCCAAGTGTGAGGGGTGACTAAAAAAAGAGTTTTTTAGACTGTAGGAAGTGATGGCTTACTACCAAGAGTTTCTAGATGAGTAAGACTTCAACCAATGCTAGAGAGGCATGTTATAAGGTCATGAAGAGTATTTACAAGTTTCTTCCACTCCTTCCCATGTATTTTCATGGAAAACTAAATACAATTTTGAAGTGAAGTGTGAGGGGTGACTAAAAAAAGAGTTTTTTAGACTGTAGGTAGTGATGGCTTACTTCTAAGAGTTTTTAGATGAGTAATACTTAAAAAAATTCATGTATAGGCATTTATTAAATCCTTAAATCTCATTCAAATAATTATACCTATCCATAGTTAGTTTTTAGATGTTCAAACAAGTCCAAATCATGAAGATAATTTTTTGAGCTAAGACAAGGAGTTTCATGCCACTTTTAATAAGTTTCATGACTTGTATGGACATTTGGTCTCCCTAAAATTTCATAGTTCATTTCCCACCTATTTTTCATCCATATTTAACTTATTTATTAGCTTTAAAAGTTTCCAAGTGACCTTTGGACTTCTTTTGTCTTGTCCCTCTTCCAAATGCTATAAATATTGACCTTTTTGGCTCTTTTGGGAAGCCTTTGTTGGTTGATGGTGACAGCCTGGCCAATTTTGTGCTTGAATGTCTCTTGAATCAATAAAACAAGTGAATTTACCTACTTACATGTTTTATAATTGAGTTTTGTTTCAATCTTGTTGGTCTTGTCTAGTAAAAGATGATCTTTTCTAGCATGTTGTCCTTGATTATTCACCAAGTGTGAAGAAGAGTAATTGTTATAGCTATTTGTTAGTGTTATATTTTAAGTGTATAAGTGATTTAGAAGTGGTTAAATACTTTATTCTCCAAAATAATCATTCATTACCCTCCTAAGTATCAAAATATCTTTTGAACCTAGCAAATGAAACATTGATGTAACAATCTATCTTGTGTTGTGAGTTTTGTGTGAAGAACGCTCTATTTTTCTCTAAGTAGTATAATTTCAATCAATAGGAGAAAATTAAATATTGGTGTATCACCTTTTAGTTTTCTTAGTTTGTCTTATTAACCCTTTTCATAACAAGTTGATAAATAAGAAAGTGTTTCAAAGAGTGCATCAAGGGAACTAGCCCTTCTAGAGATTCATTTCACCAAATTATTTATCCACATCAAGTGAGATGTTTCCATTTTGATACTTGGATGAGTAGAGATAGTAATATCCTAAATTGGTGTAAATCCAAGTGAGAAAACCTTACTTATATTTTCTTGATTTGGTTAACTTGATTTTATCACCAATCATATGCTTTGAATAGCCACTGCTTATCACCCACAATTATGCTCCTTAGCATGGAGTGCAATCTAAGCAATCATGGATTGATTTTTCACTCTCCACACATCCTTGGGTTTATAATTTATCTTATTTTTATAAACTTGTGAGCCTTTTTTCACACTAGGAGACATGTCTTTTTTTACATTGTGTACTTTTGATCTTACAAAGATATTTTTATAATGTTTATCTACGTTACCAAAGTTATTGAAATTATATCACATTATTTTTGTTTCTAACAAAGGATCAAATGAGATTCTACTTAAAAAATTTGTTCTCCTTATAGATACAACTCTACAATCAATATCCTTATGAACAAAATGACTATAGCTATAAAAATAACCATAAAAAGATGAGGAATATTTGGTCATAGATTTTCTTGGTGTAGCATGAGGAATTTTTATAAGATGTGGCTTCTTCAAGTTTATCACGTTGATGTATCCATCAACATCAGCTACCTTTATCTTATTATTTTCTTGAAGCTTCTTTTTAGGTTCAACCTTCTTCATATCAGTTGTATTTGAATCTTTCTTTGTGTCCTTGATAGCTTTCTCTTTCTTTGCTCTTGATTCTCCTTCTACTTTGAAGTTTTCATATAGGTTAGCATATGTACTAGTTGAGGAACCTTTTCCCTTATCATAACCAAGGCTTGATCTCTCTTTTGAGGTATTTTGAGATTTGATTAGTTCATCAAGAATGTCTGATCCTCCTATCAACTTTAGACTTGTATTTAGTTGACCTTTGGATTTTCAAGTTCTTTTCTCAAAGCCACTATTTCTAATTCAAGCTCATACATTCATTAGATTTAGATTGTAGTTCCATTTTGACTACATCTTATATTATTTTAGGCTATTCAACTTATGTCTTTAGGCTAATTACCATATGATCATATTTCTCAAGACTTTTAGACATTTTTTCAATTTCCTTTTGTCTAAAATTATTTTGTTTTGAGTTCTCTTTTCTCAGCTTGTCAATCTCATCTAGAGAACATATGAGCTCACATTCTAGATCCACTTCTTCTTCTTCTTCTTCATCTAAGTCTTCAACTTCATCTTGATCTAGATTTATATAAGTTGATCATATTATCATGAACATGGATTCATTTCCATGTACCATGAAAGCATAGTCTTGATCATCATTTGAATTATCACTATCTTCCTTTGAGTCACTGTCTTCTTTTATGTATAGACCTTTCTTATTCTTGAAGAAGTTCTTCTTCTTATGCTAGTAGGGTTTTACCTTTTTGCTACTCACTACTTGCTCAGAGTTATCCTTTTTATTATGAGGGCATTTAGTAGCAAAATGTCCTACTTTACCATAGTTAAAGCATTTGAAGGGTAACTTACCTTTGTACTTCCAGATCCTCTCTTTCGTCTTCTAACAAAGTTAGATTCTTCTTCATGAGTCTCCTTAGATTCAGATGTAAATGTTTCTTCCTTTACTTGCTTGGCTACTTTGAATGCAACTCCTCTCTTGAAGGTGTCTATCTCTCCCATTCTCATATCATAGGCTATGAAGGTCCTATGCAACTCATCAATAGTGAGTTTATCTATATCTCTTACTTATTTTATTACATATATTTTAGAATCATATCTTGATGAAAAATATCTTAAAACCTTCTTAACAATTATTGACTCTTTCATTTCTTCTCCAAAGCCTCTAATTACATTTACTATTTCATCTACCTTGAGGATGTTATCTATAACCTTTTCCTCTTCATTCATATTAAGGATCTCAAACTTGCCTTTTTAAGTTTGTAGCTTGGCTTGCTTTACTTTTTCATCTACTTCATATTTTCTCTTCAACTTGTTCCAAATCTCTTGTGCATTTTTAAAATGCATCACTTTGAAAAACTCTGAGTTTGATAATCCATAAAGAATATCATTATTTGACTTGGCATTGCTCTCATATGCCTTCTTGGTAGCTTGATTAGTAGGATTTGTAATAGGAGTTGTATATCCATTTAACACAGACATCCATACATCAAACCCTAATGAGGAAAGATATGTTTTCATTCTTATGATCCAAAATACATTGTCATATCCATAAAAGAGAGGTGATTTATTTAATGAAGATCCTTTTTGACTAGCCATTGTATTCACTATTCTGAAATATACCTGAGTTGATTAAGCTTATTTTAAGGAACCCTATGATCTTATACCATTTATTGAAACATAACTAGATACTAAGAGGGGGGGGGGGGTAAATTAGCATATCAATTAAAACTAGTTCTTTAAATACTTTCAATGCAAATTAATAGATATATGTAGATCAAATCAAACATTCAAAGATAATACACACACAAATACTCATGACACCATATTTATATATTTAAAACCTAAAGGGAAAAACCATAGTGAGAATAACTACTAGAATATACTATTCTAGTCCAGCCTCACAAGCAAACCTCATTGGTTACAATGTTTAAAGAAACTAATCCTAAGGGGACCCCAATTCCTTAATTTAAGAGCACCAAATCTAAAGAAGCACCCACTTCCTAATTTGATCACCCACTTATCTTATTTGATGGTACCAACCTATCAAAAATTTATATGGAGCTAAAACTCCACTTTACAAATTAGATTCATACAAATCTAGATATGTGTTTTTTGGTATGGGTCTAATTTACAAATGATAATTCTTTGAACATTCTCTTTGTGCCTTTCTTCCTCTCTGATCCTCTCTATTCCTCTAGTCCTATGTCTTGATATCTCTCTATTCAACATACTTCAATGGATTCACCAAACACTCTACTCCTCTTTGCCCCCTCTAGTTTTGTGTCTTTATGATTTTCTATTTGACACACTTCATTAACTTTTTCTCTCTATCTCTATTGAACTTGGCTCAATATTAAATTCAATTATTCTAAAAAAAATTATTTATCCTAGATATCATATTTATAAACAAATGATCTAGGGTTTCCTTCTTCTCGTTGTTCCCTCTCAGACTACAAACACATCATATCAATTTTTGACTTTAGTTCATTAAGACTTGAACTATTAATTCTTGCATCTTGATTCCATACATCATTACATAATTATAGATCTCCTTACTATCTATAGAATCTATTAGACTCAATTTTTGATGCATAGGATTTTTAATATAGATTTGATCAGTTGGA
This sequence comes from Torreya grandis, assembly GCA_037957365.1. Classification (NCBI taxonomy): domain Eukaryota; kingdom Viridiplantae; phylum Streptophyta; class Pinopsida; order Cupressales; family Taxaceae; genus Torreya; species Torreya grandis. The sequence continues at coordinate 1,192,156 of JARHVA010004786.1, forward strand.
TTGATCAATATCATTGTGTATGTTGAGATATAGAGATTATACACAAGTTCCTGCATGTTTTTCTAACTAACCATTTGTCTAGACATGACTTTTAATGTTGGTAATTGATATTTCCTTTAGCACCATGATCTGATGGTTCATATTAAAATACCTCAACTTTATAATGTGTCTATTTTTTATTTAGATCCTATCTTCTATGTGCCATTTGATCTCTAAAGATGCAAGACCTTTACCTTGACTTAGTTTTTAAACTTTGACACTTTGGCCTCATCTCACTACTTCCTATATCTTTAGATCACTTTTGTTTCATCGATCTTATTGAACCTACTCAGTCTTTAACTTATCATTGTGTCGATAAACATCAATCATTTTGTTCTATTTGAGTCTACTCCCTTCATTAGATCTCATTTTCATGATTACCCATGTACCATCAGATCTTTTGATAAGCTCATTTTTAATATCTATCAAGCTTATGTTCATTAGGTCTCTATCTAACAAGCTCCATGAATGTGAAACTTGTCACTTGTGTACTCACTCAGGGCTCCTTTTGAAAATTTAACTTCATCATGATCCATTAGATCTCCAATGTATCATTAATCATGAGCCATTGATCTTCCAACTAGCTTGATCATTAATTCTAATAGGCTCATTCTCATTGGTATTCTATCTAATAGACTCCATGTTTGTGACACTTGACATTAGTGTATTCACTCAAAAGGACCTTTGATACTTTGATTTCACTTTGCGTCATTGGATCATCTACGTATGATGAAGCATAGGCTGTTGATCAAGTTGGGACATTTATTAAGTCTTAAACTTAAGAAAATATAAATTCCTTTGATCATTACTTAGAGGTGGTAATAGCTAGGTCGAGGGGTTAGTTTCTTAATGATGTTATGGATTTAAGTTTTAACTTAAGTTACTAGTTCTTGACTATATCAAGTCAACATTAAAATAAAATTTTGATTATTGATGCCATGGCTAAACCCTTAGTGTTTTAATAAGAAACCTTATCTAGTCCAAGATATAAATAAATCAAATGAACTCATTCCTTTTCCTATAAACCTATGGACCATATTTATATAATGTGTATAAAAACCCATAATGGATATTCTATATGTTTAACTTTAAATATCTATAAATGGTCTCTATAAAAGCATGACAACTTTGCACAGTGCAATTTTGAAACATGTTCTCTCCATCAATCCTACCTGATCCTTTTAAAATTAATGACATCCATAGTGTCCCTTCTAAAAACCATGAAAATAATATTTTTTACAAAAACCTGAAGGGTGTAAGGATAAGCATGAAAAAAGGAGTAGTCAAATTCTTAGCCTTGGTTTATAAAGCATGGGTAACCAATATTTGAAATCCTACCATGAATCTAAATTATAATAATTTTAATAACACCCCTGTGAGGTATTTAACCCAATTCCTCTCCTACTAGTCATATTTTAATCATATAAAATGTGAAAATTGGTAACTTGAGCATGGTTAAAGATACCCAATCCATAGGTCCTTCTTACTTACTCTCATGACCCTGATAGGCATCATTTCACTGATTCCCCAATCATCCTTAGCCTTTCAAACTTGATCCTAGTTTATTTATACCCCTTTTTACATGAATCATCCATCCCCCTAGGTCCCATCAGCTTAGGACAATAACAACACACTTGGACAATAGCACCACTACCACTCTTGTCCATTTTTGATGCTCCTATCCAAGTATAATTTTGGACCTAACTGTTAATTCCTTCTAGTTCTCAATCCTTATCCTTATTAGACTAATGTGATCACATTAAATTTATGAAAAATACATCCCTATAAAATCCCAATCAAAGATCATTTGGAAAGGGTTGGCAAATATCACTAAGAAAGAAAGAATACAAACAAGATACTCAAGCAATCTTCCCTATTCTCTACATACAACCAACCAATACACTTACAATCTTATTAAAATACTTAAATCAGTCTCTGTCCACCTCAAGTAAATTTAGTTTAGCATTTTACATATTCATACACTCAATTTCACAAAGCACAACAAGTGGGAGAACTATAGATGGCTTGATCCATCTTTAGAGTATTGTTATGTATGAAGAATGCCCACACAAGGGGTGTGGATACACGTTTAGTGAATCTTACACACACTAACTCCCAGTCTTTCTATAAATTGGTCAAATCATAATTGAATATAGGGTTTTAAGATAAAATATTCTTTATAGGGAGTTATATAGACTTCTAGTTGCCAAAACTTCATGGACAGGGTCACACAGACCTAGTAAACAAAACCCAAAAAGCTTGTATCTTTAGATCAATAGTGGTAGAGGTGGAATACATCACTGAAACCACTCCTATAAACTTTAAATTCTCCTATCCAATCATAAAATTAAGGTCAAATCTTAGTTTGTGATAGTGTCCCAGTCCTACTTAATGAATCTTAGACCCTGTCTCAACCGTATCAGCCAGTTTCTAGCTAAGTCATATTTTCTCCATCTTGTTACTATTTTTAGAAAGATCAAAATTGTAATCTAATTTACATAAATTAGTATCTTAATTATTTCATGTTTATTTACTAATTTTACTACTCATACCCTTTATCTAAATTAGGAATAATACACCAATATTCCCAAAACTGTTAAATCATTTGGTGAATCATACTTACTTCATTTGTGCACATAAAACCTATAAACCCTATGGTAAAATTCCTAATAATTTTTTCCTATATTTTTTTGATTTTTTACCTACATAGTTAAATTATAAATTATCATTAAATTTTAAATTTTCATATTAATTTTAAAATAAATTTATATGAAACCCTAGTTGCCCATACTAGGTCTCGGTAACTTCCTAGTATTTTTTCTATATTTTTCTAATTTTTTATTTACATATTTAAATAAAAAATTTGCATCAAATTTTAAAATTCCATAGTAATTTCAAAATTTTATTTTTCCCCCAAACCCTAGTGGTACATCCTAGGTCCCATTAAACCACAAATTTTCTAATAAATTTTTGATTTTTTACTTGCATATCTAACTCAAAAATTCACTTTAAATATAAAAATTTCATATTAATTTTCAAAATAATCATCTTTCAAATACTAACTACATATACTAGGTCCCATTGCTTCTTGAGGTATCACCTTACATCTAAAATAAGATTTCAAAAATGGATCTCACTTATTTTCAAATATTTCTTGCATTTTTGGCAAATAATAAGGAGACCACACTTGGTCTTATCTTGTACATGAATGATGAAGTTCACCATATTATAATACAAAGCTTTATTCTTTATTTTTCATGTCTATTTTTCATAATATGGGATGATATTAAGAAATTCATTGTTAAACATAGTAAGATACCTCTCCTTCAAAGCTAGGTTTACTTGTCTTTAATATAAGGTTTCATTACTTGATTTCTATCTCTCATATGAAAAAAATTTCAAGTTTATCTTGTTACACATATTATAAATATCATAGCACATGCCAAAAAAAATTATCCATTAGTGCACAATTTCATGCTCTTTATCATTTGCTTATTATCTCTCATGTGGAATGTTCTTTATAAACATATTGTTATACAACTTATAACTCCAATTACATGCACTTTATCCCACATACATGGTTTCTACCTAGAGGATCCATTACATAAGCTAAAAACCACCTATCAAGTTTCAATGCCATTTCTTATACATAGGAAACAATTTCCTTTTCCTCCTCTACCCCAAGAGGGTGATAACTACTTTCCCTCTACCCAGGTCCATGTTATCACCCCTCCAAAAGGTGAGGCAGCCCATACTATTATTTGTAATGCATACATTTAGCCTATAGATTCTTCAAAACCTCTTCAACATATGTGCATAGATGTTTAATCAAAAGCAACTAGGGTTTGTACCTATGAGACTCTAAGGGATCAAATCACTAGTATGAGAAAGTCAATTTCAGATTTACAAATGCAGAATCAACTATTACATGAAAAGATCAAAACATTGGAAAATCAGACTATAATACAAAAACCTCAAAGGAAGTCTAGTGTCAATCATGTATATTCACTTTCACGTATTCAATTGGTTACAAGCAATATTGCATATCAAAATAAGAAATCACAACAAAGTAACTTTACAAATAGTCATTCCAAAATCATTCAAAGATAAAATAAGAGTTCAAGTGAGGTACTAAGGGAAATGATTAAATCTAAGTTGATCAAACTAACTCTTTTACATCTAGTGAGAAGATCTAGATATTGTTGTGCATATCATAGAATGCATGGGCATCACACAAATTCATGTTTTACATTGATATAACATATACAATAGATAATTGCTAAGGAAGTTAAATTAGTCAAGCAATCCATAGTAACATAGGAACACATTCACAAAGGGTCAAACTCAGAAATAGCATAAAAGTGGTTACCAAATCATAAATCAAAATAATAAATGGATAAAAAAGAAAAATCAAAGAAAAAAAATACTACCATAAACACAAGTCACTCTAAAAAAAGATGCAAATATATCTCTCCAAAATAAGGATCAACTTTCTAAGCAATATGGGTTTGGTCAAAAATATCTACAATAGTTTGATTATCAAGGTCAAGGGTTAGTAAAGCATGCTCAAGGCATCACTACTCCTATTTTAGCAATTGATAATGTTTGTCACCAAGGTTTAGGATTTATTGAACATCCTGAGGCAAATCATTCACAGACATAATTTACCAAAGGAAAATATCTAGATACATCAAAGTTAACACTAGCATTCCATTGGTTTAAAATCAAGATGATAATGATGAGTGGAATAATACAGATTATTATGATTTTTGGGATACCAACAATGAATCCAAATATTTAGAGTCATATTCAAATCCATTCCCTCATGCTTCAAAATCATGCACAACTATTTTATTTGATATAAGACACCATGATAGGGAGTCTTCCATGAGACTCATCAATTAGTATCATTTCTTCTTAGCTTACTTGTAAATAGTTTATTATACTTGCTTGTACATATCTTATTTTCAATTTCTTGTACATAATCTCCTCGTGATTGATTATACATAGCTAATATCAAAAATCTAAAAACATTCAAATAAGTTCAAAAATACCAAAAACATTTTAATTGTATGCATCATCCATTATTTACATTTCTACTATCATGCTAGACTTACATTTGATGTTCTATACTATTTTTTGTCAATTTATCTACATTAACATGCTTCACTTGATCCCCTTTGAGTGTGTGCATTGACATATATCTTTTTGATTGCTTCATTCTACCCATTGAGGGGACATCTTACTTCTACATTTGAGACATCGATACATATACCCACTAGGGAAATCTTATACATGACTACACCATCCAGGTTATGTCATTCCTGTACCACATACTCTATTTATCATGTTAATGTACATTACTTACTATCTTGCACAAATTAATCTATCAACACTCACTAGTATATAGAAATTATGTATTTCTTAGCATATACCTAGTCTTTTAATAAACATGTCTTGCATACTTTCTCTCTTGATTTCATTAGTTAGATGCGATTGTATTTCTAGTTATTACATGATTTCCTTTTTTTTTTTTTTTTTTTACATAGCTAGATATGATTGCATTTCTTAGTTCCTGATTGACTCCTATATGTGCCTTAAGACATTTTCCAATGTACTTTACTTAAATTTATGTGTGTATCTTAGGACATTTACCAATGTCCTTTATTTGTACTCTTTTATGTGATTATGGATTTCACACAAACCTTGCTTATTTTTAATTGTATGTGTATGTGGCATTTGAACATGCCTTATATGCTTGCTTCTAGTTTGAGTTACATTTTCCCATGTCCCTTATTTTCTTGACCCTTTGACCACCCTTTTACATTTCTTGCTTCTTGCCTTGTGTGTTTGTTGCTTATTTGATTCTCATTGTTTTCAATGTCATGATCCACATCATACATTATCTTGATTTCTTGGATTCCATGATGGACATCATGCTCCATCCCTCCATAAAACCTAATAGCTAACTAGACTTCTAGTTCTAATTTAGTACATTTCACATGATATTACATTGTTATATCAATCTAGGCATACCCTTGTTGATCTAACAATCTCTCATTACAAACCATGTTATATCTTGAGATATCTTATTGATTATAATTTCTATATCATGTATATTTGTAACATAACACACTTTTAGGGCTCTTTATTCTGAGGGAAGTCATTGTAAGGTCTTCATTCATACCCTCAGAAGAGGGGGTAAAAAATAAGGATTTTGTCATAGAGATCACAACTCTTAACAGTCAAAAAACAACATTCAGAATGACCAAAATAGCAACCAAACATCAAACTAGATAGAATAGACCAAGCAGATAGTGAAAATGTTAGAATAGTCATCAAATTTGGCTTAGGATAATAGTACTAAGATTGGAATATATCATTGGTGCCACTACTATCTATTTTTGATGCTCCTATCCAAATAGTAAAAAAACTAGACTTCTTAGAAGCAAGCAGAAAAGTAGGTTTAGCTAAATTTTTGCATAGTCAGACTAGTTCAAAAATAGCAATTTTTAGTACACTTTTGCATAAAAAATCTAGATATAGGGGCATCATGTGTGGCATGATGGATCTCACTTCCAATTTTAGATATGGTAGTTGGTATAACTTCTAGATCATAATCCATGTTCTAGACACAAGTGATTGAGGGAAATGTGCATGACATATTTGTTTCTTTTTTGAGTTCAGCATTACCTAGGCATTCTTAGTAATTGAATGCCTTATTCCATCTATACGTGGTTGGCATCATTTCAGAGTGGATTTCATACAAGCCTAACTTCCACATTTTATATTGGTTTTCATATAAGCCTAGTACACTAGTTTTGGAGTGGCTTTCATACAAGCCTAATCTCCATCTTTTGGAATGGCCAAGAGTGGCCTAGTTTCCACCATACATTCAGCTATCCATGCCAACATTGTTAGATCAAATTATATTTATGGTATTATAAAACCGTCTCCTATAACATACATTTCATATCGATATTATTTTATAGCTTCACTACATAAGGCAATGATGGAACCAAAGGACTAGCTAACCTTTGTATTCTTGAGACACCTACTTAGGTGGATTGGACACACAGTTCAAAAATCAATTATAACATGCATGACCACTTATCTTCACTTAGTGGGTGATGATGTATCCAAAGGGCCAACCTTTGCATTCTTCAGCCACTCCCAGGGAATTGAGCACTTAGCTTCATTCATGATATTAATCTTAGTACAATATCATCTAGTATTACTCAACATCACAATAGGTTTTGTATTGGTTCACATCTTGGGGAGATGTATTAATTATTTAATATTATTATCTCTCTTATCTAGCTTTGTAAATTTTTATTTTAGATATAGCATATCTAGTAAGAATTGATCTACTCTTTATTTTTTTTTATAGATTTACACTTCACAGTGTGCTCTCTCTATGCACATCTAGTATCAAACATCTTCATCAGTTTCTCACTTGCAGGTAAGTTTAGGTAAACTTTCTATTTTTCCTTTATCCTATTATTTCAACTTTACTTCATCACTAAAATAAAGTGGGTGGGAGGGGGGGCAAGGGGGTGGAAATGTAGTCATATAAAATGTAAAAGTTGGTAACTTGAGCATGGTTAAAGACACCCAACCCATAGGTCTCTCTCGCTTTCTCTCATGACCCTCATAGGCATATTTTCACTCATTCCTAGTCACTTTTAGCCTTCCAAACTTGATCCCAACTAAGCCAAACCCATTTTTCATGAATAATCCATCCCCATAGGTCTTGTCAGCTCAAGATAATAGCACCACACTTGGAAAAGAGTGTCAGTGCCACTCCTATCTACTTTTGGTACTCCTATCCAAGTATAATTTTGGCCTCAATAGTTAATTCCTTATGGTTCCCCATATTTATCCTTGTAATCCTAATGTGAGCACATTTAATCTATGACCAATAGATCCCTATAAAATCCCATTCAAATATCATTTGGAAAGGGTTGACAAATATCACTAAGCAAGCAAGACTACTCAAGAAATATTTCCTATTCTCTACATACAACCAACCAATACCCTTATAAGCTTATCCAATTCATTACACCAGTATTTAGCCACCTCAGGTACATCTAGTTTATCATTTTTTATATTCATAAACTTAATTTCATAAATCACATGAAGTGGGAGAACTACATATGGCTTGATCCCTCTTCAGAGTATTGGTATGTAGGTATTGTGCCCACACAAGGGGTGTGGATATACATTAAATGAATCTTACACACACTAGCACCCCCCCATTTTCTATAAATTGATAAAATCACAATGGAGTATAGGGTTTGAAGATAAAATCTACTCTACAAGGACTTTTATAGACTTCTGACTACTGAAACTTTATAGATAGGGTCACACAAACCTGGCAAACAAAATCTATAAAGCTTATATCCTCAAAAAAATAGTGGTAGAGGTGGACTACAGAACTATTTCCACTCTTGGACACTTTTTATTCTCCTATCTAATCATAAAATTAACATTAAATCCTATTTTATGATAGTTTCCCATGCCTGTTGAGTGAATCGTAGACCCTATCTCAGCTATATCAACCAGTTTCCAACTAATTCTTATTTTCTCCATCTTATTACTATTTTAAAAAAGGTTAAAATTACAATATAATTTACACAAATAAATAGATTAATTATTTCATATTTATTTACTAATTTTACTACTTCACCCCTTTAACTAAACTAGGAATAATATACCAACATTCCTAAAACTGTTAAATCACATATTATAAGAAAACTTGTTGACCAATTTTGCATGCCAAAAAGAGTGATGGAGAAGTGAAATGTATTTTTAAATTTTTTGAGACTTCCAAATTAGGTTAAATGTTTAAGTGAACTTATGGAATATAAATATTCATTGCACAACCTTCCACATGTGATAAAACACTTGCATAAGACATACAACTACCCAAAATATCTCTTTTTCAATTATTTTCTTGATTTCAACATGGTACCTATAAGTTTTTAATTAGTATTGAAATATCTAACAATTTTATAACATGCAAGACATTGAAAGAGACTTTGGAACACTTTTATTTTATAATAAATTATAAAATCTTCATTAATGACTCTATATAGTGACCTTAAGTGACATAAAATGACATAGGACTAGATTTGACTATGACCAAGGTTAATAATATATAAAATGAAATCAAATAGGACCATGACACACCATATTACATCCTAATATACCCCTTTACAAGTTTTTTACTATAGGGTGTTGATTTATCTTGACTTGTGGTCAAAATAGTCAACATTCTTGGTGATTTCTTATGTGTGGTATGCTTTTTATGCCAAGGTCAGTAGCATATTCAAATCTATTGGGTTATGGAGTCATATATGCATAATTTTTATACTCAAATGAATTTAAAAACATAATAAAACACAATAAAAATAGGAAGAAGATAAAAAATAACACAACACACACTTGTGGTTCATGAGCACTTATAGAACACACACATAAACTCAAACAAGCTAGCTCAAACACAAAATAACCTAAAAGAAACTCTTCCTCGATCAAATGAGAAGTTTGAAAACTTTTTTTATTAATTAAATGAAGTATTAAATGTGGCATACTTCCATTTAATCCTTGGTATTGGTATTGGTATCTCTATCTCTTTCATGGTGTTTGCCAACCTCATTGGCATGATGTTTAATGAAATCAAGGAATATATAAGTAGATCACCTATGGAGGTAAACTCATCTTCTATTTCAATATACTCAATCTTATCATAATATTCCTCATCCACAACCTTCAATAGTGGTTCAACAAGACATACCTCATTGACTTCCATGGTGCTCTCTTACTCTATCTTCTTATGTACTTGGTATATGAGGTAATTAAGCTTATTTTCCTTATGATCCAATACATCTGCAAATGGTTCAACCTCAGGTTGAGGTGTTGATTTACCCTTAAGTACAACATCTTATACTTTGGATTCATGAGACTCTTTTATGACTGCAACCTCTTTGCTAGTATATTAGTGTTCATCTTCATTCATCACATGACACTCAACTTCATGCTTAATCAGACACTCAACAAATTACTTGTTAGGATCATCAACAACCTCATGATCATATATGAACTTATTTGGAAGAGGGGTAGACTTAATAAATTTCTCAAAATCTTGACTTATGGCATTGAACTTTTTCCATAAGTCATATTCCTCCTCATGACTATCATGTTCAAGGATTTTTTCATCATGGACCTCAGCCAACTTAATAGATATGAAATATTTCTCAAACACTTCTCCATTCATGATCTGACCAAATTTTGAATGGGTAGCTACAATAGGACCATTAATGTCTTTCTCCTCAATCAGTAAATTGTAATTACACTTGTCTTCGCTAAGGGGAGTCCCTATAATGATTTCTTCTTCATAGTCACTTAAATCATCCTCTTGACCAACTATGGCTTGAGATTGTTATGATTTGCTTTCTTCCCACAAAAGGGGTTTTCCTTCAAGAAGGGATGAGATCGGAGGGTGATGGATAGGCTCTTGGGTTGGAGGTGGAATATGATTTGTGGTAGAGGGCTTGTGAATGGATTTTAGAAAAAAGACTTCTTGAGTAATCTCATGGGGAAATGACAAGTTGGGTTGGCTAAAAATAAATACACCTACTTCAACAAAGGATTCACTTTGGTCATATCCACCTTGAGGCCATTAAATAGTTTCAATCTCACTTTTAATTTCTTTGAATTTAGACATCCTTAGCCTATTTATTGATCATTGAAAACACTTTTTTCCAATTAAAGTTGTTCCTTGATATCCCATTGAGTTTCCTCTTCAACCACCTCCCACACATACATCCACCTTTGAAAAAAACCTTTTATCCATTCCATGAGATGGTTAGGGAGTACATAAAGCTCATTATCCCATGTTCCCATATTATATTTACTATCTAGGAGACTTGGTGTAATTTCCAAGAAGGATTTGACATGAGATGGGTTTGAAGTAGGAGGAGGAGGGTAATGGTGGGGATTAAGACTAGCTTTAATTTTTTAGATTTGGGTATGTATGAAATCATATATTTCCTTGTAATATCTTGATGTGTAATCAATGGGGTCTTTTTATTCCTCATGATAATATAAATAAGAGTCATCTTGAGGTGGATATGCATCATGGTAAAGCTGGTAGGAGTCATATTGGGATTGTTAAGAAGGTACTCCTTGATAGGATTCTTGATATAATTCCACATAAAATTATTCAAATAAATGATATACATATGGAGAAGGAAATTTATGACCATAGGGATGCCATGTCTCATAGTATTGGTATCCATTTTGATAGGGTTGTTGAGGGGTGTAACGTGGTTCATAATAAGGTTGATAAGGAGGTGTATAGTGGGTATTTTTATCATAGATATTCATATCAACCTCATGGGTCAGATAAAATATAATAACTAATAAAAACCTTCAACAAGACATTCCTATAATTATTGCAACTAGAAGATTTCATTCAGAGTTGCCATTGGTGATATATTCCTTACTTCTAAAAGTTAATTAGAGGAAAGACACACCAACAATCTTTCCACTTTCTTGGACCTTGGTCCCACTGGGCATGCCAAAAATATAATCACCAAATCATGCACTATAAATTAGGTTGTTCAATCCTACTCTAACATTTGGGAAACATTGGAATACCTCTAGGCATGTGAGTTGCCTATAGTAGAGGTAAACCTCTAGGTTTAAGAGTTAGTTCCCTAGATTGACCTTAAAGTGATTATCACCTACACTAAATAATTACTTGTGTGAAAACGAGTATAAGTATGCATGAAATTAAAATATTCTAAGGGTTTTATACACCATAAGTATTTCCACTAGATCATCATACTTCTTTCACTAAGACAAATGACCTACAACACTAGCTTCAAAGTCCTTAGATAATCTAACATTAATATTTCAGTATGGAGGTGATATGCATGAGACAACTCAAGGTAAGAAAACCAAAGGTCAGATTATAAAATATAAGGTGACTTACACACTTTAATGGATATAAACACACTAGCTACACTCTATATTACCTATTATAATAGAAATTCTTGCACCAAACATGAAAGGACAAAGAGAAGAGAAGGATAATTATTTATCATTAGACGTCACCATATATCACTTTGCACACTTAGACAAGATGTTTGTGAACTAAAAACTAGATTTCATGTATTATTCAAAGGAAAATTATAACATCAAACTAGCAGGGCTTCTCCATACATGGTGTGTAAATAGAAAACAAGAGCCAAAATGGTTAGTACTTATATAATGTGAGAGAGGAGAGAGAGAATAAGAGTTAAAGGGTCACAATGTCACTTTTAAAGGCACAAGAATAAGTTATTTTTTAGAGGTATATAGTGATAAATATAACATGAAAGGTCTCTTTGGACAAATTTCTCTCTAAGCATGAAAATTCCTCAAGTTGAGCATAAGACTCTTCAACTACCCATTTGGAAATTGCCTTCATCATTAGCTTCTCTTGATAACTCAAAAATAGAATAGGAATAATTTACACATGTAAATTGTGATGGCGGGGTTAAAAAAATATAAAACATGCATTGGATTTGTCCCTAATCATTGATCTTCTTTTGGACAAGTGTTCTCATTGCCTTCAATCATTGTCATCCTTCTTTAAATCATTCATCCCACTTGTCACCAAGATGCCCATCGATTATTAAATAAATTCCATACATGGGGTGGTATGACACATGTAAATATTAATCCTATCCCTAAATCTATTAATCATATCTTAAATGCATCCCAATTGAATTTATCACCTTTTCACTTAGTGATCACCTTCCATTCACTATGCCAGTTTAGACTGCCTAAAGTGAAGTTGCTTATAGAGGTACCTGTGTGTCATGTCCCCTTTTTCATGGACATTGATAGACTTGATGATTAGCCTATTATGCAACCTTTTTAGGCTGATAGGATGGATAAAGGGTCATAATGGAGCTTGGCTTGACTTTGATTCACAGAATTTCTACATTTGATTTTCATTCGGGCTCATTCGAACATGTTTGCCTGAGCTCCTATTATTTAGGGATATTTGGCACTCAGCAGACCATCCCTGATATGGCATGATCATGTGCAGAATCACTCCCTAGTTCACCAGCTTCAGATGGTTCGAGGATCCGACATGTATTAAGGGAGATATTAATATTTGATCGATTTAATCAAATATTAATTATTTGGTCTAATTTTAAATTAGATATTAATTAATTAATTATTAATTAATTATTTGGTCTAATTTTAAATTAGATATTAATTAATTATTAATTATTTGGTCTAATTTTAAGACCCTAATTCTAATTTAAGAAGCCCAAGTTCTAATTTGAGGAATTCTAATTTAAGAACCCCAAGTTCTAATTTGAGGAGATCTAATTTTAGAAAAGCACACCTTTAGAGGGTATAAGGGTTTCTCATGGGACAGAGTTTGTATTCAACCATTGATTATTGATTATTGATTTTAAAAAATTCTTCTATGAAGACTGAGCCAAGGGTTCCAAGATTCCATTTGCAGTGGAGAACGTCAACTCTTCATTGTGTGCGATTCAGAGGCTGTGAAATATCAGCTGATCTATTGCCAATTAGAGAGATAGCTTCATACAGAGGTTATCACAGTATTTTAGGTCTTTTGAGAGATAACTTCACATAGAAGCTATCACAAGGGTTTACAGGTATTTATTTCTTTATGTTTTGATTCAAATAAGTTATACAGATAGAGATATTTTGTATTAGAGTCATATATCTTCAGATCAGAGGTCCTACAAATAGGGTGTAATTTATTGGTGGCCGTACGAAGCCGTACAGATCAGTACAAGTTCACACAGAGACCGACATCAGTAGAGAGAGATCTACAGAGAGTGACGTCAGTAGGTTAACAATGCCCAATCGACCGATGACGGTAGTATAATCGACGTCGGCATCTGTGTGTCGACACAGAAAGGCTGAGACCTTCTAGAATTTAGGTTTCATTACCAGATTTGCAAAGGACAAGGGTTCTAATACTATATTTTGATATTATTTTATATGAATGACTGAAGACATCTATTGTAACTATCTGGACAAATAATAAGATTAGTGATTTGGCAGTTAAGAGATTTACTATGGCTTATTGTTTACTTGAATTTATTTTGCAAAATTGTATCTTTGTTCAGAGCTATTTGTGTTTAGATATTCCCTAGTGAAAGGGGATATCATAGTGGTATCAGAGCTTTTATTGCTAGATATCAGAGTTTGCTTGAGAAGAAGGAGCCCCTAAGTAAGGGACATCACAGTGGTATCAGAGCTTTTGCTTAGGAAAAGAAGCCCCTACGTAAGGGACATTACACTGTGTGATTGAATGAAGTAAAAAAATAGATATTATGAGTTATATTATGTCCCACTTGTCCTCCAAAAGTGATATTAATCATTTTAAACTCATTTGTACCTACAAAACACCAAAATCTATAAAGAAAACTAGTTTTGTACCCTATTCATACAAATAGGGTACAAATCAATCTAATGGAAAGGATATTGAGGGAGATATCTACAATATCAAATAATTTTCCTTCCCAAACTATCCCTTTTGGATTAATTTATTTCCACATTTTTCCCATCAGGTCATTAACAAGGGTTTTAGAGTGTTTTAAGTGATTTTGACCCTTAAGGATTGTTCATACAATCCTAACATTGAATCCTTAGAAAAATTACATTACAACCTTGTTTAAAACCCTATTCAAAATATAATAAATCCTTAGGTTCTTGTTCTAAACATCCATACTAGTGTAAGCTTATTAAGATGGCTTCACAAGCCCTTTCCTGCATTTTGTGCAAGCTTGAGGTGAAAAGGGTAATGTTTGACCAAACTATAGTGAGTCTCTATAATTTAATAGATATAACACACTTAATATCTCCCTGTGAAAGTCCTTAAATTCATTTCAAGGCTCATGTATCCCTTGAAGTTGTATTAGACCCCCTTTAGGCATTATGACTAGTTAAGGCCTAGTAGGCTTAGTCTATATATAACTACTCATCACCACCTCTGAGCACTTTTTTATGAATATGATGAGTCCCATGTGTTTTTTCATGTTCAAATCAAATCCATTCACCCTCGTGAAAGGTTTTAACAATCCCCAATACATCTTCTTTCCCTTTAGTTACTCAACCTACAATTTTGCACTTTCTAAGAGTGCCCTCTATCTGAGACATATCAAAGGAAATATCACCTATTGTCTCAATAATTTTGAGAATATGAGGGGATAAAATAGGTCTTAGATACCATATATACTAAATTTCAATGTTTTATCATACTTATAACACCTTCAATCATTCCAAAAATCCAAGACATATTCTTTGTAACACTGACTGTGTAGGAATTGCAAGTATGGTTATAGGTTAAAGATTGAGATTAGTTTATACCTTGTTTCCATATCCTGAACATCTCATGAGAATGACATAATAATAATTAATGAATTTAAAACATTTTTAATCTCATCATCATCCATGTTATCCTCTTCAATCCATTTCTCTACACTTGACTAGGCTTGACTAGCAGACTATGTGACTATGATGTTTACTCAAAAAGGGGTATACCTATAGGTGAACATTAATTATAGACTTGAATATTATGCCTAAGATCTCATTGAATTAATCAAGGTACTCTCCTTAGTTTTTTATGTTTATCTCTACCCATAGGTCTAGTCAATCTCCAAACTATGCATCCTCATTATACAATTAGTATGTAGTTTAGTTGTAGGTAGTCATTTTGATATAAAAGGACCCCTATAGGTGTTTGTATAAGTCACAAATTTTTACTTCAATTCCTTCTAGTGCTTTTGGGTCACTAGTACCATTTCCATTTGAAAGAAGTAGTTATCTGTGTTGGCCATATGATTTCCATTGATGTCAAAAGAATCATTATGGATGTCATTGATGTCAAAGGATTAGGCATTATTGATGGAGAGAAGAGTTTGTTTTAAAGTTACATAGTGAAAAAATTTCATGATTTTATAGAAACCATTTATGAACCACTTAAAGAGCAATTAATTGAAGATATGTTATGGGTTTTTTAAGAGCATCTTAAATATATGATCTGTAAGTTTAGTTGAGTGGAAATGAGCTCATAATTTAATTATCTTTTCTCTTATACTGTTTAAGGTTTCTCAATTAAACCCTAAGGGTTTAAGTCATGGTATTCATAGGCATGTTCTATTTTTATGTTGACTCGATATAGATGGGAACTAGTTACTTAAGTTATAACATAAGCCTTCTTCATTGATGTGTTACTGGTCATTTTGACCTAGTAATTAATGGCTCAAGTAATGTTCTAAGACCTTAATATTACGTAAGACTTAGACTTAATATTTTTCCCAGTTAGATCAATGGTTAGTGCTTAATTATATGTTGAAGATCTAATGAAATATAACAAAGTCAAGTTGTCAAAGGCACTTCCTAGTAAACATTCTAGTGACAAATATCATAATCATGGAGCTTGCATAATAAATATATGGAGTGATTTAAAGTTAAATAGTCAAGGATTAACATAACAATGACAAGTATCTCAATATTACGAACTGATAGTAAAGGCGTAGAAGGCACATGGGGATGCTATGTGTCACACTCATGAGAGCTAGTTAGAGATAAAGTTTGAGCTTGTTAAAATATCAAATGGTGAGCATGTGATCATATAATAAAGATCTAACAAAGTGAATGGAATGAATGGGATCAAGTGCTCTATATTTAACAAGATAGAGGCAATTTAAAGATTGATCTAGTTTGATGCGATTGATGGAGTGTATTCATTCCAAATAATTAGAAAGCAATGAGATGAGATTAAGAGCTTGATGTTTAATTTTAGAAAGAGGTAAAGTTTATGAAGCTTTAAAGATATAAAGACATGTGGGATCTCAGATCAAATGAACTAATGGATGAATTTTATAGTTGGAACATTAAAGATCAAAATCTTACAAGGATCTAACGGAGTGCATAAGCCTATCAAAACTTGATCTAATGGACATGTTTTAAAGTTGAGAAATATGAATGAGGACCATTATATCATGGTACAAAAATTAAGATCAATGGTCAATATTTAAAGATATGTTCATCCTGATAGTCAAGTGGAGGAACATGAAGGTAAGCCATAAAATATGACACAAAAAATGAAATTGATTGTGATAATTGATCAAATTTGTTTAATATGGAATGTGCATCAAAAATAGAGCCCCATATATGCTAAAATAGTAATGAGACCAAGAATTATGGTTATGAATCATGAATTCAAGATTTAAGAAACTTATTTTTAAAGATAAGAACTAAAGTCCAATACAAGAGAGCATGATGTACTATAGACTAAGTGTGAACATAGAGAAGAAGGGAAAATTAGATCAAATGCTTATATATATGTCATATAGGATATAGTAATGGTTATTTTTTCTATTTTATATAGTTTAATTAAGAGAGAGAGAGAGAGAGAGAGAGAGAGAGAGAGAGAGAGAGAGAGAGAGAGAGAGAGAGAGAGAGAGAGAGAGAGAGAGAGAGAGAGAGAGAGAGAGAGATTGATGAAGTGTCTCAAATAGAAAAATATATAAACAAAGAGATATAGGGGCAAAGTGGAAGAGAAGAGAAGAGAGAGATGTGAAAAGCATGAGAAGTTACATATTAGACCTATAACAAAGAATTTAAATTGGATTCATATATGAATCAACATTGTAATCTAAATTTGTAGCTCCATAATATAGATCTTATTGGCAGGTGCCATTATAAGACTTAATTTGGTGTTCACCTAGGGAGTTAGTGTTTCCTTAGATTAGGCACTCTTAAATTAGGGGATTAGTGTCTCCTTAGGGCAAGTGCCCTTAAATATTGTAACCAATGAGTTTCTTAATTATGAGTATGGATTAGAATAGTAGAGTTTAGCAGTTATTCTCATGGTGATTTTTCCCATATTGAGTTTTCTATAATATATCTATTGTTATGTATATCTATGTGTATGTGATATTTACATATATATTTAATCTACATTAAAGGTTTCAAAAAGAACTAAATTATTCAATCTATTATTCACCCCCCTCTTAGTAGATAGTTGTGTTATAAAAATTGGTATCAAAGCCCTAGTTCTTTAAAAGAAGCTTAATCAACTCAGGTAGATCTTGGATGGTGAACACAAATGGCTAGTCAAGAAGGCTTATACTCAAATAAAGCACCTATCTTTTATGGATCAAACTATGCATTTTGGAGCATTAGAATGGAATCATATTTATCCTTATTAGGTTTTGGTGTATGGATGTCTTTTGTAAATGGATATATAGCCCCTAATACAAATCCTATTAATCAAGATTCAAAGAAGGCATATGAGAGAAATGTTAAGGGAAATAATGTTATCCTTTGTGGGTTTTATAATTCAAAGTTTTTCAAAGTGATGTATTTTAAAAATGCACAAGATATCTAGAAAAAAATAAAGAGCATCTATGAAGGTGATGACAATGTAAAGCAGGCAAAGCTATAAACATTCAAAGGAAAGTTTGAGAGCCTTAAAATGAATGAAGAAGAGAAAATTACATACTACCTCCTCATAGTAGATGAAATAGTCAATGCAATTAGTGTCCTTAGAAAAGATATGAAATATATTTTCATTGTCAAAAAGGTCCTAATATCTATGCCATCAAGGTATGACTCAAAAATTTCTACATTAGAAGAAGCAAGAGATCTAGATAAACTCATTGTTGATGAGTTGCATGGAAAATTCAAAGCCTATGAGATGAGAATGGGAGACACAAATACGTTCAAGAGAGAAGCTAAATTCAAAGAATCCAAACCAATAAAGGTAGAAGCACCTACATCAAGATCTAAGGAGACTAATGAAGAAGAAGCCAACTTTGTTAGAAAATTAAGAAGAGGGTCTGGAAAGTACAAAGGTAAGTTACCCTTCAAATTTTTTAACTATGGTAAAGTAGGAAATTTTGTTACTAAATTCCCTTATAACAAAAAGGACAACTCTAAGCAAGAAGAAGATAGTAAAAATATGAAACCCCACTATTCCAAGAAGAATAACTTCTTCAAAACTAAGAAAGGCCTATACACAAAAGAAGACAGTGACTCATTGGATGATAGTGATAGTTATGATGATGACCATGAATATGCATTTGTGTCTAAGGAAAAGGAAGTCCTATTCATGACATTAGGATCAGCTTTTTTGTATTAAGAAGAATTTGAAGACTCAGATGAATATGAAGAAGGATAAGTGGATCTAGAATGTGAACTCATTTGTGCTCTACATGAAATTGACAACATAAAAAAAGAGAACTAAAAATACAAGAAGCTTGGATAAAAGGAGATTGAAAAAAAGTCCAAAATTCTTGAAAAATCTGATCAGATGGTGGCTAGCCTAAACACACAAGTTGAAGATTCTAAAATAATTGAAGATGTAGTGAAAATTGAATGACAATCTAAATATGATGAGTGCATGAAGTTAGAAGTAAAAATAGTGGATTTGAGAAAAGAACTTGATAAAGCTAAAGAACAAATAGACAAAGGTCTAAAGCTAAAAATAGGATAAGACATTCTTTATGATTTGATCAACTCTCAAAACCCTTAAAAATAAATATTTGGTCTTGGTTATGAAAAAGAAAAAAGTCCCATAACCAGTACATCTACTAACCTATATGACAACCTCAAAGTAGAAAGAGAATCAAGAGCAAAGAATGAAAAATATTACAAGAATGCCTCCAAAGATATAAAGATAAGTACTATTGATATGAAGAAATTTGAAGGAGAAAAGAATCCTAAAGAAAATAAGAAGACAAAGGTAGTTAATGCAGATGGTTTCATAAGGGTGAAATATTTGAAGAATCTAAAATTTAGAAGATCTCCTCATCCTACACAAAGAAATGCTATGACCACATATTCTTCATCTTTCTATGGTTATTACTATACATGTAATCTATTTGGTCATAGGGATATTGATTGTAGAATTGTACCTAAAAGGAGATTAAATTTTGTAAGTAGAAATTCATTTTTACCCTTGTTAGATACAAATGTAATATGCCACAATTGCAATAATTTTGGTCACATACTAAATAATGTAAAATAAACTTTGTAAGACCAAAAACACAAAGTAAGAATAAAGGCATACCTCCCAATGTGAACAAAGGTTCACAAGTCTATGAAAAAGGGAAGAATAATCCAAATAAGAAACCCAAGGATGCGTGGAAAGTGAAATATCAATCTATTATTGCTCAAAATTCACTCCATGCCAATGAATGTCAACAAGGAAAGCAGATAAGAGTCATATTTCAAACAAAGGATTATGTAAATACAAAGCCTCTAGAATTAGCTCATACTAATGTTTATGGTCCTACTAAGACAAGAAGATCTAAAGGAGAGAGATACTTCATGTTATTTATAGATGATTACTCAAGAATGACATGGGTAACCTTTTTGAATGACAATTCATAGGCATTTGAGAGATTTAAGATATTTAGGACCATGGTGGAAAATGAGAATGGATGAAAAATCAAATACTTAAGATCTAATAAAGGTGGAGAATTCACCTCAAATGAGTTCATAGAGTACTATGAGAAACATGAAATCAAAAGGCATTACTCTATAGCAAGGACTCCATAGAAGAATGGAGTTGTTGAGAGAAAGAATAGGATAGTTAATGAGATGGCCAAAACAATTTTTAAAAATGCCAAATTACCTAATGGATATTGGAGAGAAGTAGTCCAAATAGTAGTATATAACTTAGATAGAGTTCAACTAAGGTTAAATAGTGATAAAACTCACTATAAACTTATTAACCATTTTTACCATAGTCAAAAACTTATATAGGGGTTTGATATAATGGCATAGGGTGTGTTGTAATTCATCTGATGTCATTTTATATGCCATTCTAGTTTTTGTCATTGCTTAGTTTAGTATTTGTGTTATTCCATATCTTAGAGGTCATTTTAGGGTCATGTATGGAAGTGGTATGTCTTCATGGTGTCTAAAGCATTCAACGATCAATTAATAGGTTTGAACAAGCTCTAGATTTCATTTGAGCTTTAAAGATCAGGCATACAGTTCCTTACATGAGCTTAATTGAAGCAAACCATCACTAGTTAGCCATCCAAAAATGAATGGACTAGATCACTTGTGAAATTTTTATCTTCACTTAGGAAGATCCCACAAGCCAACAGATCACATTCAATTGTATCTATTTATCCCATGAACATGCTCTAAAAATTTCATGCCCATGTAAGCTCTCTAACTCAAGTTATGAAGATTCAAAGTTTGACCTACAAAGTAAAACATTTACGTAAGCATCAATCTCAAGCTCTATAAAGTAGCAATTTATATTTTAAAAGCCCTTAAAGAGTTTAAAGTTGATCAATATCTAATGGGATATGATTCATCATACGTAAAAAATCTAATGAAGTGTGATGAAATCAAATTGTCAAAAGGAGATCTAAATGAGCATGCAAGTGATAAGTGTCACATTCATGAAATTTTTCAAATAGAGACCCAATAAGCGTAGGTTGGTTAGAGTTAATGATTGAGATTATTAGAAGATATAATAACTCACACTTAATCATGCAAAGGAGATCTAATGGAGTGAATGGAATCAAATGTTATAAAGTGCTCGAGGTTTATCGACATAATGATGAGTTAAAGACTAAGCAAGTCTAGGAAGATCGATGGAGTGAAAGTGATCCAAAGATACAAGAAGAAATGAGATCAAGTCAAAGTGTCAAAGTTTAATGACTAAGTCAAGGTAAATAATTTGCATCTCTAGAGATATAATTACATGTGAGAGCTAGGATCTAGAAATCCAATGGCATGAGGAAGGTTAAAAATTCAAGATCTGATAGCGAGGATCTATGAAACCAATAAGAACAAAGGTGATTGGTCTGAGTCAACTTTGATGGATAAATTTTGAACCAAAGAGTCAATTTTGATTAGAATAAGTGAATATCATAGACATAGTTTAGAAAGGAATGAACAACATGGCAATGGAATGCCATATCTGTAAATATGTAAGACTGAGAATCCAATAGTGAATAAAGCTCTTTGAACTCATATACCACCATGAAAGCCTAGTTGAGGTCCAAGATGTATAATGACTGCTAAATGTAAAGAGAAAAGTTTAAGAAATCAATAAATAATTATAGATAGTGAACACAATTATCTAGAAGATAGATAGTAGTTAGGAGAGCATTTTATAATTATCATATAATGTTTCAAACCCCTCGATTAGTGCTTATGTGTTAACTCTCTTGATTCAATTTCAAATGATTGAAATATGGTCCATGATGGAAATAGTTTCACAAAGTTTGGTGGAAGAGTCATTACACCATTTTGGAAGTAATTTTTCATGGTTTACCTAGACATTTGGCTTGTAAGGTATTCATTGTCTATTTCACACTTAGTTGCACCTGTAATGTAACTAGTTCTCATGATTGAACACATGATCTAGTGACCCTTGAAATTCTTTATTTTCTTCTCTCTGAAAGTTTTATAAGTAGCTACCATTTTGTATTTGTAAGATTCCACATCCATGTACGGTGAATCCCTATTGGACTGATGTCATATTTTTCCTTTGTATATTAATTCAAGTTTGTTTTTGAGTTCTATAACAACTAGCTAAGTGTGTATGTGATCTATAGTGATAATAATTGATAATATTCTATCCTTATTTCCTTTATCCTTTCATATATGAACAATATTTCTTAGTCTAATAGGTCATATAAAGTGTAGATAAATGTGTCAAACTCTTTCAAGCACATAATTGTCCTTATAATGTGTAACTACCTTATGGTTTATTTACCTTGTGTTGTTTCACATATCTCACCTCTATATTGAAATACTCATGTTAGAACCTTTCAGGACTTTGAGACTAGTTTGTATGCCTTGTTCTATAGTGCTTGGAATATGATGGTATCACCTCTATAGACTAGGTTCAATTCATGTTGTTTCTAACTCTTTCGTCTACAAGTAAAAACTAGTTTAGGTGATAAGCTTTACAAAGATATATTCAGGGAGTTAGCCTTTTAAATTTAAAGGCTCATTTCCATAACAAGTACACCCACATATTTGTAAATGCTCCCATGTTTCCCAAATTTGGAAGAGGTTTAAACACCCTCTTTTAGGGTGAAAAATTTGGTGACAACTGGCATACCCAGTGGGATCTTCTCTTCAAGACAATTTGTCAAGATAAATATTGGTCTTGATAACATCAACTAAAAATGGGTGAGCTTCTAAACATTTGGTGACTCCACCAAGATAAATTTGGTTCGAGATAATTTTTTTCTTATAAACCTACTCCCATAATTCATAGTTATCACTAGGTCAACCTCTAGAAGAGTTCTTAATCCCATTGACCTACCCTTTCAACCTGAACTCCCCCTCATATTTAAATATCCTCCTCCTAATATACACTTTGAAAATCTAATAGATTTTGCTAGAGAGGAAGAGGTTAAAGATTTTTCTAGTGAGGGAAGTTAAGAGAGTGAACAAGTTGAAAACATTAAATATTTTGAAGAATAAATGGCTAGACCTCATGTTTTTTCTTGCATTAAATACAAAAAATCCTATTTTACTTCAAGCATATGATTTTATCCCTCCCAATGCCACAAAAGGTGTGCCTCATTTCAATGGTGAAAGTCATGTTACACCCACTAAGCATATTAGAGATGCCTTCAACTTCTATAACTTCCAAAATATCACTCAAGAGAACATTGCTCTCAAAATTCTTGCCTTTTCGCTTAGAGGGAAGGATATTGATTTTCTTAGGACTCTAGAAGGTGAATTCATCACATCATGGGATGAATTTTGAGTACTAATGATTGCAAGATTTAGAAACGAGAGTGACTATGCCTCTCTCATCCACTAGCTTAATGTAATCAAGAGAGGACCTAAGGAAATAATACATGATTTCAACAAGATATTCCAAAAGACTTGTAATAGACTACCTCATCCTATGAGGTCACCTCCCAGCTTTGTGTTCCCAACCTATTTGAGATCTAGTGGCACTAAAATTGCTATCATACTTTAGTCCATGGGTGGCTCCACTCTCCTTGAAGCATATGAAATTGATATTAGAGCTGAAAATAATCTCATACAAGATGGAGGATTTCCACATAAAGTGTGTATGCCTCCATTATCTCATACTTCTATTGATGCTCCAACTATGGCCCAAACTCGTAATGCCAGTACCAAGTCTAAGGCTGCCCTTAGATAGGTAGAAAATAATATTGATTAGAAAGAAAATTTCCTTGCCTTGGAAGCTCAAAATAGGCAAGATAATGTGCAACAAGGTGCCTATCATAATTCCTAACCTTATCAATAATAGTATGTAAGAGGAAGAGGATAATGGTAGCCTAATCCCAATAGGCCTACTAATGCATACAATCCTAATTATTCCACTAATGTAAGAGATATGATACCCATTCATATTATTTGGTGCAACGTGAAAATTGGTAGCAAGGCCAATTTATGGATGTCAATGAAGGTGGAGAGTAGGGTATTTTTTCTCAAGGATAATTTTCTCCTCTCCTATCTATTAAGGATGAGGTTAGGATGTAGACAAGTGAATGTGGACACCCTCAAGAAGAGGTCTTTACTAACTTCCTAGTTGAGGATGCTTTTGTGCTTAATCAAGGAACCTTAGTTTTAGATAACACTATAGCCAAAATAAAGGTGTTGGGTTGTGATATCAAGGTGCCTATTGTCTCATCCAATACTCCTAAAAGGTATCTAAGCATAGTTGTATGTGGGATAGTTCCAAAGGCTCCTATACTTCCATAAAATTAGAATATTGGAAGTATTATTCAAATCACTCCAACTCCTCAAGATCAAATAACTTAATTACCTCAAATGATGTAGGTGAAAGTAGGTATGGATTCTTTAAACATTGTAGATTCATTGAAAAGTACTAAAACTTCCATTTCACTTTGGGATGTTTTGCATATGCTTGGCCAAAAAGAGCTCCTACAAAATTAATTGCATGTTATCCCTAATAGTGTCCCTCCTTAAAATTAAGGTCAAAGTCATGTTTTCCTTGCAAGTATCCCCAATAATAGTTTTAAACCATTCACTAGAGCTGAGAAACCTCCACCATTCTACCTCACCCTGATAGTGGGTGATAAGTTGGTCCATAATTGCATAATTGATAATGGAGATTCAACTTCAATCATGCCCAAGGTGGTAGCTGATAAATTGGGTATAAAGTAAGAACCCCATAGTAAAGGATTTATCTAATTATATGGTACAACTACCAAGACAATAGGATTGATAATAAACTTGAAAGTCCTCTTACATTATTTTCCCAATTTTCATATCTTGGAAGATATAGTTGTTGTTGATCTCCCAACCCACTTTGTAATTTACCTCTCGAGGGACTTCACTACCAAGATTGGTGGCTATATTTCACCTAATCAATCATTCTTGGCCTTCAAAAAAAGGTATGGGACTAAGGTGACAATTGGGACACAACCTCTTGCAAGGTTTCATATAAAACCTTACATTGAGACAAGTTCTAATCTAAACTATGTAGTTTATGATGAGAAGGATTCTATTGTAGATGATGGAACTTCTTCCTAAATTGAAGTAATTATAGATTTTTTTCTTGATGAATATGTTAATAAAAATTATGATCATTATATTTATGGTCTCATGGAGGAAATTGATCTATAATTATATTGCATACATGAAGGATGAATAACAACATCTCTACTTGCCAAGGGAGAAGGTGAAGAAGATGAGACATGGAAAATATTTTTTGATGGTTCAAGAAGTAAAATTGGTATAACATATGGTGTCATGATAATCTCCCCATATAAACAAAAATACTATGATTCATATAAATTTCATTTTAGTTTTAATTTTAATGTAGCTAAGTATGAAGGTTTAATTCATGGACTTCAATGGGCAAGGAGAAAAGGAATCAAGAACTTACAAGTGTATGGAGATAGTGAATTGGTTGTTCATTAGGTTAGGAATGTGGTTACAACAAAGAAACATTTTATTAAGGCCTAAAATCATATGTTATGATATTTTCTAAATTTTTTTAATGAATTAAACATATAGTTAGTCCCAAGGAAGCAAAATAATTATGTTGATAGACTAGCTGCGATAGGAGCTCAATTTGATACTTCAACTACCATAAATTAAGAGGGGAAACAATATAACATTAAGATAATTATTATAACTTATATACCTAATAATTATGTGTCTTGGAAATTGTTTTATAGTGATAATCATATTGCATGTTTCTTACAGAATGAAGATGAGTTCTCCTTAAGGAATCATAAGAGATTCCAAGAACAGTTTGGTGACCAGGTTGTACAACTAAGTAAAAATAAGATACCTAAGGGTATAGTGACATTATAAGGTATCTTAAATTATAATTATCATAATAATAATTATAATGTGAGTAGGTCTACAAAAGAGGATAATTATGAAAGAGTCTTGATCTTCAAAGATAGACTCTTCAAACTAGGCAAGGTATGTTCTACATTAGAAAAGAAAACATTCATTGATTTGTGTACGGAGTTTCATGATATTTTTGATTTGTAGTATAAAGGCATAAAATTATTTGATCCTATCCTATCATTACATACTATTGAGTTATAATCTAGAGTTACACTAGTTAGACAAAAATAGAGGCCCATCAATCCCAAGGTTGAACAACTCATGAGGTTAGAACTCACTAAACTCCTTGAATCTAAAATAATATTTCCTATCAAACATTCAACATGCATAGATAATATTGTGCTATTATAAATAAGAGTGGGGAGATAAGGCTTTGTGTGGACTTCAGAGATCTTAATAGAGTGTCACTTAAAGATCAGTATTCCCTACCCTTAATGGATTAAATTTTGTAAGTATTTTCAGGTTATCAACATTTCTCTCTTCTTGATGGATATCTAGGTTATAATAAAATCCTTGTAAATTATGATGATTAGTATAAGACAAAATTTACCATTAAATGGGGGAATTTTTATTATATAAATATGCCATTTGGTTTGTCAAATGCTAGTGCTACCTTTCAAAGATCCATGGACATGACCTTCAAAGATTTGGTTAATGAGATGTTTTTGGTTTATCTAGATGATATAATAGTTTTTAAAAAGGATGATAATGAACATATGAAACACTTGAGACAAGTATTTGAAAGATGCAGGCAATATGGAGTATCTCTTAATCTAAAGAAATGCATCTTTGTTGTCCATGAAGGTAAGCTCTTGGGACACATTATTTCCAAAGATGGTTTGGATATTGATCCTAAAAGGATAAATGATATTCCCATTCATAAGAAAGGTCTTCAAATTCTGTTAGGAAAGATAATTTTTTTAAGGAGATTCATACCTGGGTTTGCATCTTTAGTGAAACACATCACATCCATGCTAAAAAAGAAGTAGGTCTTTTCTTGGACTAAAGAGGGTAAGAACAATTTTAATGCCATAAAAAAGGTAATTGAACAAGCTCCTACTCTTTTTAATCCTAATTTTTCCAAAGACTTCATGATGTATTCATTTTCTAACTTGAAACTATCGTAGCCATGTTAATGCAAAAGAATGATGAGAGTGTGGAGCAACCTATTGCATTCTTTAGTCAAGGTTTAGAAGAATATGAATTCAATTATACCTTTGTGGATAAAAAATTCCTAGTTATTATAAGGGGAATAAATAAGTTTAGGCATATGGTTTCAAATACTAAAATTCATGTTATAGTTTCTCATCCTAGTACCAAAGAGTTCCTTTTGAGCAAAGAGCTTAGTGAAAAGAGATCAAGATGGATCACTAAGGTAATGGAATATGATGTTGATACAAAAGTAAAAAATTTGGTAAGAGGGAAAGGTATTTGTGAACACTTAGTTTTATATTTTCATGAGTCAAAATAAGAAGAGGTTCTAGTCAATCATGATTTCTCCCAACCAACTAGTTTCTTGCATATACAGAGTTAGACACAAGATGTGACTATATTTCTTCATAATGGTGAGTATCCTAATAATATGAGTAGATCACAAAGGAAATATTTTAGATTACAGTATATCCCCTTTTTGCTTTTGGATAACATCATTTTTATAAGAGACATTAATGATGTGCTATTGAGATGCATTGATAATTAGCAGTTTAGGGTGTTTCTACGGAAGTTTCATGATGGGAAAATAGGAGGTCGTTTCTCCCCAAGAATTATAATTGCTAAGATCATGAGAGAAGGGTATTATTGGCCTAGACTCTTCAAGGATTTCCATGCTTAGGTGAGGTGTGTATAATGTGTTTTCTTTGTGGTAAAGTAGAAGCTTACAGCTCTCCCTTTGAAGCCTATCCAAGTTGATCAACCTTTTATGCAATGGGGTATTGATTTAATTGGTATAATAAACCCCCCATCAAGTTATAGTCATAAATGGATACTCATAATAACTTATTATTTTACAGGATGGGTTGAGGTAGTAACATTGAAGGAAGCTAATGAGAATGTTATCTTGGAGTTCTATAAGAGAATCATAACAAGGTTTGACGCTCCTATTATTTTAGATAATGATATTTATTTTATAGGTTTTAAGATAACTAATTGGACAAATAGTAATGGAATATTTCTGAGCACTTCATCCAATTATTACCTTTAAGGTAATGGGTTGGATGAATCTACTAAAAATAACTTGGTTAGAATCATTAAAAGAACCTTGGAACATAACTAAATGTCTTGGCACACCAATTTGAAGACATCCTTATACACTAATAGGATAACTCCCAAGATGTCAATAGGTAATTCTCCTTGTGTGCTTGTCTATGAGAAAGAAGTTAGGTTGTTTATCTCTCAAGAGATGTCTACCTTAGAGTTAGCACACCAACTAGAGTTTCTTGAGAATACTCCAATGGAAGTGAGATTGACAAAATTAATTGAGTTTTAAAAGACTAGATATAAGGGTCATCAAGCTTTGGAGCATCACAAAGTACTGATGAAAAAATCTTTTGACAAAAAGGCAAATCCAAGATCATTTCAAGAAGGTGACATAGTGTTGAAGTTGGATGAAGATAGAGAAAAACTAGGAAGACATACAAAATTTGATACCCTATGGAGTGGACCATATGTCATCATCAAGTGCAAAAAAATAAACTCTTTCCAACTAACAAGGATGAATGGAAAAGAGTTCTGTATACTTGTGAATGGGATACATTTCAAGCCTTTTTATTGAATGGTAATGTTTTGTCCTATAAATAGTAGATTAGGTGTGTGTTTTGTTTTAGTTATGTGTGTAGTGTTCCCTAATTGTTCTAGTTGAACATATGTCTAATTATAATTTGTGCTTTGTTCTTTTTGTTTTATATTATTATGTGTTGTCAGAGGAATTTGTGTGTCAATCTATTTTACATGTGACTTCATATCCCAATGGACAGGATTAGTCAACTGATCATGACATAGCAAGCATGCCAACCTTGGGAAATCTCCAAATATGTTAACCATTTTTACCATAGTCAAAATGGGTTAACTCCCCTATAGTTATAAATTTATATAGGTGTCTAATATAATGTCATAGGGTGTGTTGTAATTCATCTGATGCCATTTTATATGCCATGCTAGTGTTGGTCATTGCCTAGTTTAGTATTTATGTTATTTCATATCATAGAGGTCATTTTAGGGCCATGTATGGAAGTGATAGGTCTTCATGGTGTCCAAATCATTTAAGTATCAATGAACTAGTTTTCATATTACTCAAAATTTTATTCTATCTTCAAAAGTCAAGAATATAGTTTCTTGCTTGAGCTCAATGGAAGCAGACCGTCACTAGGATGCCATTCAGAAATGAATGGAGTAGCTCACTTATTTAATTTTTATGTTCACTCAGGAAGATATCATGAGCCAATGGATCATGTTAAATTGTATATATTCATCCCATTAGCATTCTCTAAAAAATTCATGCTCGCATGAGCTCTCTAGCTCAAGTTATGAAGATTCAAAGTTGGACCTACACAGTAGAACATTCATGAAAGCATCAATTTCAAGATCCATAAAGTATCCATTTATATTTAAAAGGCCCTTAAAGAGTTTAAAGTTTATCAAGATCTAATGGCCTACACTTCATCGTATGTAAATGATCTAATGGAGTATGATGAAGTCAAATTCTCAAAAGGAGCTCTAAATGAGTGTGCAAGTGACAAGTGTCACATTTGTCGACTTGTTAGATAGAGACCCAATAAATATAAGCTGGTCAAAATTAATGATCAATCTTGTTAGAAGATATAATAGCTCATGATCAATCATGCAAAGGAGATCCAATAGAGTGAATGGAATCAAATGCTATAAAGTGATCAAGGTTTATTAACACAATAATGAGTTAAATATAGAGTAAGCTTGGGAAGATCGATAGAGTGAAAGTGAACCAAAGATGTAGGAAGTAATGAGATTAGGTCAAAGTGTCAAAGTTTAATGACCAATTCAAGGTAAAGAATGTGCATCTATGGAGATATAATGACATGTAGGATCTAAGATCTAGAAATCCAATGACATAAAGAAGGTCAAAAAGTCAAGATCTGACAACGAGGATATATGAAACCAATAATAAAAAATGTGATTGGTTTGAGTCAACTTTGACAAAAAAATGTCAAACAAAAGAGTCATTTTTTATTAGATCAAAAGAATATCAAAGACATAGTTTATAAAGGAATGAATGGCATGGTAAATGAATGACACATGAGAAAATATGTAGGACCAAGAATCCTATAGTGAAGTAAGATCTTCAAACTCATATGCTACCATGAAAGCATAGTTGAGGTTTAAGATGAAAAATGACTACCAAATGTAAAGAACAAAGTCCATAAAATCAACAAATAATTAAAAATAGTGAACATGGGTGTCTAAAATATATCTAGTATTTAGTAGAGCATATTATAACTATCATAGCATATTTCAACCTCCTCGAACAATGCTTATCTATTGACTCTCCTGGTTTAGTTTCAAATACTCGAAGGATGGTCCATGATGGAAATAGTTTTACAAAGGTTTGTGGAAGATTCATTACACCATTTTGGAAGAAATTTGTCATGGTTTATGTGGACATTTGGCTTAGAAGGCATTCATTGTCTATTTCACACTCATTTACACATGTAACATAACTAGTTCTCATACTTGGACATGTGTTCTAGTGACCCTTAAAGTTATTTCTTTTCTTCTCTATCAGAAGTTCTATAAGTAGATGCCATTTTGGCTTTGTAAGATACCACATCCATGTACGATGAAGCCCTACTAGACTAATGTCATATTTTTCCTTTTAATATTAATGCAAGTTTGTTTTTGAATTCTTAAACAATTGTCTAAGTGTGTAAATGATCTATAGTGATAAGAAGTGACAATCTTATATCCTTATTTCCTTTATCCTTTCATATCTAAGCAAGATTTATTATTCTAATAGGTCATATAGAATATAGTCAAATATGTCAAACTCTTTTAAGTGCATAATTTTCCTTGTAATGTGCAACCACATTTTGGTTCATTTGCCTTGTATTATTTCACATATCTCACCTCTATATTGAAATACTCATGTTAGAACCTTTTAAGACTTTGAGATTAGTTTGTATGCCTTGATCCATAGTGCTTGGAATCTTATGGTCATGTGGAAACAATCTTGGTACATTACCTCTATAGTCTATGTTCAATGCATGTTGTTTCTAACTCTTTCCTCTATAAGAAAATACTAGTTTAGGTGATAAGCTTTACAAAGATATATTTATGGAGATAGCCCTTTAATTCTAGAGCCTCATTTCCATAATAAGTACACCTACATACCTAAAAATTTTCCCATGTTACCCAAATTTAGAAGAGGTTTGAACACCCTCTTCTAGGGTACAAAATTTGGTGACAATAGAACTATGGTATGGAAAGCCAACATCTATTAAGTATTTTAGAGTGTTTGGAAGAAAATACTACATCAGGAGAAAAGAAGACAAGTTATGAAGATTTGAATCAAGAAGTGATGAAGGAATATTTATTTGTTATTCTAGCCAAATTAAATCCTACATACACTATAAAAAAATTCTACACAAGATTATAGAGAGCATAAATGTCAAGGTTGAAGAAGGCTTGAAACAAGTTAGATTTGATAGAGAAATCTGTAATGAAGAATCAAATTATGAAGATGAAGCAACTAATGAAGAATTTGAGGAAATAAATGAAAATCCACCTGTAATATTTGTTCAAAAGGATCATCCTATAGAGAATATCATTGGCAATAATAATGGAGTTCAGGCAAGGATAAGTGTTGCAATGAACAAAGAGTAAGTAAGTTTTTCTCAAATGTATGAAATTGAGCCTAAGAGCTATTTTGAATCCAACAAGGATGAGAATTGACTAAAATCCATGGATGAAGAACTAAGCCAAATTAAAAATAAAAAAACTTTGGAATTAGTTCTAAGACCTGAAAACAAGAATGTAATAGGTACAAAGTGGGTCTTTAGAAACAAATTCAATGAGGATAGAACTATCATAAGGTATAAGGCAAGATTGGTGTTCAAAGGATATGCACACATTGAGGGCATAGAATTTGGGGAGACATTTGCTCCAGTTTCTATATTGAAAGACATAATAATGTTTCTAGAATTCTATATTTACAGTAAAGTCAAATTCTATCAAATGGATGTTAAGTCTACTTTCTTGAATGGGAACCTAGAAGATGAAGTTTACATAGAATAACTTGAAGGTTTTTAGCTATTAGAGGTACAATATTATGTGTATAGAATGAAGAAAGATTTGTATGGTCTAAAATAGGTGCCTAGAGCATGGTATTATAGATTATACCATTACCTACAATAACAAAGATTTAATAAAGGTTGTAAAGATAGCAGTTTGTACTTCAAATCAGAAGGTGAGCATATGTTCATTGTTGTTGTTGTTTATGTTGATGATATCAATTTTGGTGGTAGCAACAAAAATAGAATGTGCAAATAATTTGATACTAAAATGTAAAACGAGTTTGAGGTTTCTATGCTTGGAGAAATTTCTTTCTTTCTTGGACTATAGAGAGCATGAACTGGTGAAGGGATATGTATATCACAAACCAAGTATGCTAAGGAGATACTCAAGAAGTTTGGAATGGAAGATAACAAACTAGTAGGTACTTCCATGATTAATAGTTGTAAGTTGAGCAAAGAGGATGAGTCCCTTGATGCAAATCAAATTATGTATAGATCAATTATAGGTATCTTGCTATACCTAACTACATCAAGACCTGATATCATGCAATAAGTATGCATGGTTGCAAGATTTAGTGTTGCTCCTAAACAGTCACATGTCAATTTAGTGAAAAATATCTTTAGATATATAAAGAGTATAATTGAATATAGATTATGGTATCCTAAAGGTGAATATTTCACCTTGACAATATATACAAATGTTGATTGGGTAGGAAGTGTGAATGATAGAAGAAGCACTAGTGGTGGTGTATTTTTCCTTAGAAATAAACTTGTTCATGGTTGAGTAAAAATCAAGAGTCAGTTACTCTTTCTTCAGTAGAAGTAAAGTATGTGGTAGAAATGGCATGTTGCACTCAAATCTTGTAGACAAAGAAAACACTCAAAGATATCAAGGTAGAGTATACATCACTTATCTCTATTATTTCTGATAATCTAAATGATATTAACATATCAAATAATCTAGTGATGCATTCTAAAACCAAAGACATATCAATCAAGTATCACTTCTTAAGATAAAAGGTTACAAATCAAGAGATGATAATGGAATATGTGCCAAATCAGGATCAAATTGTAGACATATTCACCAAACCTCTTCCCAAGAAACAATTTGAGTTTATGAGATAGAAATTAGGAGTGGTGGCTCCTACATCACATCACTAGATCCTAGTGATAGGGCACGAGTCCAGGGGAGAATCATAGAGGTTTTTTAAATCCCTAGAAGAATAAATAAAATTAAACTTAGGTATTCATAATATTGAAAATTTATAATGAGTTTATTGTTGTATATTCTTGGACAAACTCCTTTTTTCAATAAAGGGGGAGAAAAAATTAGAAAAACTATGAGAAAGTTGGAGTCCCTTTACCATTGATATCAAAGGGGGAGAAAAAGTGCAAATTCTCTTTGTAAAAGTTAGAAAGAGTATAGCATGTGTCCAAGTTGAGTTTAGTAAAATGTTCCATTACCAAGGGGAAGTAAGTTTGGTATGAATAGTTTTAGCTCAAGTTCATCAGAAACTAATGCAAGTAAGCAATGTTAGATAAAGAGAAGTGTATTATAAGATCATAACATTTAGTTTAGCATCAATGCCAAAGGGGGATATTATTGGCCATATGATTTTCATTGATGTCAAAGGATCAGGAAAGATTGATAAATACCATTTTTTAAAGTTTCACAGTACAAAGTTGTCATGCTTTTCTAGAGACCATTTTTGGACCACTTGAAGAGCTATTGATTGAAGATCTGTTATGGGTTTTTCATGGGCATCTTAAATATATGGTCCATAAGTTCAATTCAGGAGAAATTGATCTTAGAATTGAATTATCTTTGCTCTCAAATTATATAGGGTTTCTCAATTAAACCCTAAGGGATTAATCCATGTAGTTCATATGCATGTTCTATTTTTATGTTGAATGTCTATAGATGGGAACTGGTTACTTAAGTTATAGCTTAAGCCTTCCTCATCATTGTGCTATTGGCCCCTTTGACCTAGTAATTACTATCTCAAGCAATGTTCTAAGAGTTTAATATTCCCTAAGTCTTAGAATTAATATTTTTCCTAGCTCGATCAACAATTAAGACTTAATTGTACGTTAAAGATCCAATGAAGCATAACAAAGTCAATTTGTCAAAGGCCCTGCTAGGTAACTACACTACTGATAATTTTAAAAATCACAAAGCTTACACAATAAATTTATGGAATGGTTTAAATTCAAATAGTCAAGGATTAATGCAGGAATGCCAAATGTCTCAATAGTAAGAACTGACATCAAAAGTGTAGAAGGCACATGAGGATCCCAAGTGTCACACTCATAAGATCTATTCATATATAAATTTTAAGAATTTTATAAGATAAAATAATGAGCTTGTGATCATGAAATGAAGATCTAATAGAGTGAGTGGAATCAATTGGATCAAGTGCTTGATATTTAATGAGACTGAGATGAGTTAAATACCAAGCTAGTTTAACGAGATCAATAGAGCGTATTCATTCCAAAGACTCAGGAAGCAATGAGATGAGATTAAGAGCTTGATGTAGGTAAGCTAGAGATAAATTTCATACAAATTTAAAGATATAATGACATGTGATATCTCAAATCAAAATATCCAATGGATGCATTTCAAAGTTAGAATATTAAAGCTCAAAAGCATACAAGGATCAAACAGAGTGCATAAGCTTGTCAGAACTTGATCCAATGGACACATTTTAAAGTTGAGAATTTTGAATGAGGATCATCAGATCATGGTGTGAAACTTAAGATCAATGGTAAATATTTAAAGACAATTTCATCCCAATGGTCAAGCGGAGGAACATGTAGGTAAGTTATAAAATATGATACAAATAATGAAATTGATTACAATGATCTATCAAATTTGTGTAATATGGCATGTGCATCAAAACTAGAGCCTATTATATGTTAAAAATAGTAGTGAGACCAAGAATCATGGTAGTGAAGCATGAATTCAAGATGTGGGAAACTTGATGTTAAAGACAAGAAATAAATTCCAATATAATAGAGCACTATGTGTTACAGACTAAGTGTGAACATAGAGAATAATGGAATCCTAGATCAAGTGCTTATATATATGTCATCTAGGATATAGTAATGGTTGTTTTTATTATTGTATAGATTCAAATTGAGAGAGAGAGAGAGAGAGAGAGAGAGAGAGAGAGAGAGAGAGAGAGAGAGAGAGAGAGAGAGAGAGAGAGAGAGAGAGAGAGAGAGAGAGAGAGAGAGAGAGAGAGAGAGAGAGAGAGAGAGAGAGAGAGAGAGAGAGAGAGAGATGAACTGTGTCAAATAGAGAAATATAGAGACACAGAGACAAAGGGGTAGGGTGGAAGAGAAGATAAGAGAGAGATGTGTAGAGCATGAGTAGTTACAAACTAGACCTATAACATAGAATTGAAATTAGATTCATTTATGAATCAACATTGTAATCTAGATTTGTATCTCCATAATATAGATCTGGTTGGTAGGTGCCATCATAAGAGCTAAGTTGGTGTTCAGTTAGGGAGTTGGTTCTTCCTTAGAGTAGGTAATCTTAAATCAAAGGATTGGTGTCTCCTTAGGGTTAGTTCCCTAAAACATTGTAACTAGTGAGGTTCTTAATTATGAGGTTGGATTAGAATAGTAGATTCTAGTAGCTATTCTCATGGTGGTTTTTTCCATATTATGTTTTCTATGGTATATCTAGTGTTATGCATATTTGTGTGTATGTGATATCTGCATATATATGTAGTATACATTAAAAGCTTAAAAAATGATTGAATTAGTCAATCTATTGGTTCACCCTACACTTAGTAAATAGTTGTGTTCCAATAGTTTTTAGGGTTATGCTTTTATTCTATCTCCTTATAGCATTATAGGGTCATTTAGGCTCCTGAATGTTGTAGGTAATACTAAAGACCTATAATTAAGGAATGCACAAGAAGGATGCCTTTCTATATTTTGCTCACATGACCAAATAACAAAAATTTCTTTGAAGGCACTACCTCTATGATCAGGATCTATGATATAAACATTTATAACTTCTTAGACCTTACATATTTTACTATTTATGGGTCAAAAGGAAAGCAAAGCCCTTATTTTGGATACTCTTAGGTAACATGTCCCTAAAGTCAACCCATCAACCTGTGAATATGGTTTAAAGTTTATTTTTCATTCTATGGACTCCACATAAATGCTATGACATCCTTAAATTTTTGAAAACTCTATGAATGTTCCAAATAAGTCCTAACCTTTTCATTTTAATGTTCATAGACCTCTTCGTGAGCTTCTTGTAGGTGTTGACCTGTAAGACATAGGGCATAACTATGTACATGAAGGAATATGTTTTCTCAATCAAATTAAAATTACCATTAGATGGATAAAATACATGATTAAAACATTAGGATACCTAAAAAAATGTTATAAACTCTTCACCACATCACCATGGTCCTTTAAGACTCTTTTCTCTTGGATGTAGGTGCACATGTAGGACCCTGCTTATGCAAGGCTGACTATGTTCCTTTATTGACTTCTCACTCCCTAAATAGATTCATTTGAGACAAAAAACATTAGGAGAGACTAATAATCATGTTTGGCTATATGGTAAACCACATAAACTTTGATTTGAAATCCAAAACAAGAAGGAAAATTCCATTACTAAGGAAAACGTGTCTATAGACTCCACAATGTCTCTCAACTACAAATTTGAGATGTTTATGCTCTTATATTTCATGACACTCATGAAAAACATGTAAATAATCATTTTAAGAATATGTTCATGTGATTGAATACCATGTATAGTACCTATTTTATATGGACTAGCTCAAACAAGGAGAAAACCTATAAGGTGTGTGGATAAAAATGAAGAAAGGAGAAGTCAACTTCTTAGAATTGGTTCATAAAGCATTGAAAACTAATATTTGAAATTATACCATGAATATGAAGTAGAATAATTTTAATGACACCTATCATAGTCATTTTACTCAATTCCTCTCCTACTGATTGTACCATGAGAAAACATGTTGACCAATTTTGCATGCCAAGAAGAGTGATAGAGAGGTGAAATGTTTTTTGATTTTTTTGAGACTTAAAAATTAGATAAAATGTATAATTTAACTCAATTAATCTGAAGAGTCATTTAAAAATCTTTCAAACATGTCAAAATATTTACATAGGCCGTACAACTACCCAAATTCTCTCCTTTTCAACTATTTTCTTGATTTCAACAGAGTACCTAAAAGTTTTCAATTATAAGTGACATATCTGATAAGGTTATGACATGAAATAAATTAAAATATACTTTTAAACACTTTTATTTTATATAAAACTATACAAACTTAATTAATGACTCTAAATAGTGACCTTAAGTGACACGAAATGACTTAGGACTAGATTTACTATGACCAAGGTTAATTGCATATCAAATGACATCAAATAGGACCATGACACACCCTATTACATCTTAATATACCCCTATACAATTCCTTACTATAGGGGGCTGGCTTATTTTGGCTTATGGTTAAATTAGTCAATAAGTTCATCTTCTAAACCTCATTGGGATTTCTTAGAGGAGCTCAACTCTATGACTTGTAAATGTGAACTATGACTTTGAATCAAGATAGGTGTTAGTATCTTGTTAGTGACAAAATGAAATCAAATTGAAAAACCAACACACTAGCTAACATACATCTTTAGGCCTAGTTACTTGGTTGAGCTTAGTTAACAATACTAGAATAGAAATAAAACTAAAACATGAAAGAGAACAAATATTTCACCTCCCTTGAATGATCCAAATTATCTTTTAGTAGTGCATGTCTCAGCTTGTGCTCATGAAGTCTTCATCAAAGGAGTCTTTGCTATCTCCTCTTTTTCTTGGCACCTTGTGGCTTTGGCTTAGCCTAGCTTGGCTTGCCTCAATATTTGGACTTTATAACACTAGTTTGGATGAAGATTTGGAATGAATTTTACATTATAACTTTGGCATGTGAGAGCTTAAAATTCATGTGGTAAGGCCTCCTATTTATACATTTTTTCAAATGGATAGAATCAACCTAAACCATCCATATCAAAATTAAGATGTGTGGATCAAGATTAATCCAATTATGTAATTAAAAATCCATAAATAAGCTCATCAATATTAGGTATAGATGGGCATTTAAGAGGCATGGGAGGCATTGATGAGGCATGGGAGGGGTTAACCTTGATATTTTATGCATTTATGGCCTAGGGATTCTTCCCACGAAATGATGTCACCTGATGATTTAGATATTCAATATTCATTTCTAAAAATAACTATTCAACAATTTTCCATGGAATTATTAATTAGGCTCTAATTTGGTTTAATTATCTCTTAAGCATGATTAAACACTTTATGAACAAATTACTCAAGTTGATCATAATACCTTGTTGTTGGTCCAAAATTTGACTGGATTGGAATTGGAAATTAATGTTAGATGTGTTGAAACTATTATCCCATTTAGGATGTTTTTGACACAAAATAACAAAATCACGTGTCTAGTGAAAGAAATTTGATAGAAAAGAGCAATCCAGAGCACCCAAGTGCAAAATTGGCATTTTGACTCATAATGATCTGATCAAAGTTAGCTAGACCATAAATTGCATTACCCCATTTAATGATACTCTGGTCAAAATCAGCACTTCAATATGTTAGTTTCACATTATTTAGCATGTTTTAGTGTTTTTGGGCCAAATTGTGCATTTTGATGGAAATTGGTCAAAAGCCTAACTGGAGGTTATCGGTGGCTAGATTTAGGTGTCTACAATGAAATAATCCTCATGGAGTTAGTTCATATTTCTCCATATCACTACAAATTCTTAATTCAATAATTAAAAGACATTAAATAACCTCTTCCCCTTGAAGTGCAACAACCTCTTCAAGATCCTACATTGATAAAAGTAAACACTATCAGAACTATTTGTCCTTACAAACCTTCTAAAAAATTCCTTGAAGAAGATATGATTAATGATGAAATTATATTTCAATTTGATGACCCAACTCTTTTCATTAAAATCAAAATTAATATTACCCTTATTGGAGAAGTATTAGTAGATTGAGGGTTAGTAATTAATGTCGCATCCCTTTGGTTAACTCAAAAACTTAAGTATTACAAAGATCACCTTATGCAAACTCATCTCACTTGTCGTAGATTTTATAAAAAGAATAAAAAACTAGCTGGTTGTATTTATCTTGAATTCACTATTGGACCTAAGACCATACATATTAATCTCTTGTTTTTTATTTACCATTATCCTAAAATATACTCCTAGGTCACCCATGGTCACATCGTTTGAGGGCTATTGCCTTCTTAGGTAGTCAATGTACCAAATTTATCCATAATGAAAAACATCATAAACATGAGGTTGATCCTAATCCATGGAGTATTCAATTATCCAAGCCAAAATATTAGTATTGGATTCCAACCATTCCACAAAATAACAATGCAACTCTACCTAAATTCGTTAACATGAATCCATATTTATAGGTCACTCTTGCCTATTGTGATGATGATGAACCAAATGATTTACAAAACACTTGTAATACCACTAAGTTACCTCCTTAAATTTTGTAGTGGCTTGTTACTTCTTTGTTACCACATGATTGTATCATCCCTCTAGTTGATGAGATCACTTAACTCCTTCCTCCATGTAATGCATATCAAGATTCTTACATAGAAGATGACTTCACATGGAATGAATATGGAGTGGCTAGATTATTTCAAGATCCTCTAACCATGTCACCTCAAAAATTTAGTGATCTAGGTGTATATCCATATGATATTCCTTTATAGACAAATACATGTACTATTTCTCACATCTATGATGACAACTATATCATGGCTCAAGCTCAATTATGAGACTTTGATATACAAAACTATCAATAAACCTTAGCCAAAATACATGATTTCAACCATGATGTCCATTTCATTTCAACTGATATTGAGTTATAACTTAAAGTTCATGTATCTTGAATTAATCCTCCACTTATCGATACCCCTTATATTGTTGAACAAATCTTACCTCTCAAAAAATTGTGAAGACCAAAACCTTGTATACCTTATATATCACCTATAAATATACCAACTCTCATTTCTTCTTTTATATATATATATATATATATATATATATATATATATGTATGTATGTATGTAGGTACGTATGTATATAGATGTGTGTGTGTGTGTGTGTGTGTGTGTGTGTGTGTGTGTGTGTGTGTGTGTGTGACTTCAATTGAATCTCCATATACAAAAAAACATAATAAACCCATTATTAATCTATTTGACTCCAATCAACCTCCACCAAAAATTCCACCTACACCTAAAATTATCCTTGATGTTAAGGAAACAAATGTATAGCAGATACATTCTAAATATGATCACAATGGTAATAAAATTATTGATCTAAAATTATATGTGGAATACTATGTAACCTTATCCATGCTCCCTAGTGATTAAGCCATACTTAAGTTACTCCATGCTAGAGAACCTTAACTTCCATGGCAACAT
The DNA here is from genome assembly GCA_037957365.1 of Torreya grandis. NCBI lineage: Eukaryota > Viridiplantae > Streptophyta > Pinopsida > Cupressales > Taxaceae > Torreya > Torreya grandis. The sequence goes on from JARHVA010004786.1 coordinate 1,233,371, forward strand.
CATAAACTTGGAAACATCAAACGAAAAGCTCATTGTTTTAATAACTTCATTGCTAGCGTGGACCTTAAAACAAATCTTGTTTCTTATCTTTATAATGTTTCATATCATTTTAAATATGGAAATGCTATGCTCATTGAATAAAAAACAAGAATAGAATATGGTACACCTTCATGTCCTCAACCCATCATTGTTTCTAAATAAATAATGCTAATAGAGCATGATAAATTTGGATTATTATTTGATACATATTGCAAAACTTTTTCTTGGTCATATGAGGATATGACAAGTATAAACTCTAGTATCATTGTACATAACATCATCACTTACCCATATGAAAAACCCATTTGACAAAAACAACATAAATTTCCACTTGAAATTTACACCTTATGCCATAAATAAATTATCAAACTTTTGGATGCCAAGTTTATTCAACCTATTGACTATTCAAAATTGGTTTCAAACATTTTTCCTTTCCATAAAAATGTACCATGGTTATTTATATATGAATCTATTTCCATAATCTTAACCTCACATGTCCAAAAGATAATTTTCCTTTACCTTCAATAGATGTCAGTATAGATTCCACTGATAGATATGAAATGCTGTCACTTATGGATAATTTTTCAAGTTATAATCAAATTCACATAGCCCACAAAGATCATCATAAAACAACATTTACTATGGAATGAGGAACCTATTGCTATGTGAAAATGCCTTTTGGCCTTAAAAATATCAGAGCCACTTATCAATGTGTCATGACTCACATTTTCCATGATCTTATACACAAGATTGTGTAAACCTATGTTGAAAACTTCATTGCCAAATATAAGAGTCACACATCACATCTCACTGATCCAACTATAAATTTTTATCGATTAATCAAATACAAAGTTAGACTTAACACATACAAGTGTGTCTTTGGCATCACATCTAGTAAACTTCTAGGGTTACTAGTATCTCTTCATAATATTTATGTTTATCCTACCCAAATAAACATTATATTAAACATGACCATTCCTCATTCCATTCCCAACATTTGTACTTACCTTGGTAAGCTTGGATCAATCAGATGACTCATCCTAGAAATGGCTTATCGTATCTACTTTGTTAATTCCATTATAAAAAAAGATAATGGTATAGAATGGACTAATCCATATCATAAATCCTTTGACAACATGAAATAATCTTTTCTCCATCCTCCCACCCTCTGACACCTTCTAATGATCATCCTTTAGTTTTATACACCTCTTATGCTCATGTATTAGTTAGGTCAGTGCTTACCCAACAAGATAATATCATAATATAATACTCTATTTAATATATTAATCAAAGCCTCATTGACTATGAAAATTTTTATACTAAAGTATAACATGATTTCCTCACTATTTACTTTGTAGCTAAAAATCTCTATCACTATATGCTTTATCAAACACATGTGTCATAATACACTTTGATCCCATTCATAATTTATTATCCAAAGAATTTTTACCTAGAGATTGAATTAGAAAATGGATAATCCTATTAATTTAAATTGACCTTAAAATAGTAACACAAAAATATATTAAATGGCAAGTCATCAACAACCAACTTATAGTGACACCTATACCGACTACAAATCACCTTCAAGATAATATCCCTGATGATAACATTCTTTATATTGAAGGTATTAACAAGGCCATCTCCCTTAAATATTATTTCCATAATTTCATTACTAATTTAGAGGCAAATAATCAAGAAGATACCAATATTATTCCCAATACTACTAAATTTGAAGTAGTCATTGAAGAGCTCCCAGAAGTTACCATTGCTTTATGTGAAGACACATAGACTCTCCACTTTGATGGTACCAAATTCATCCAAGGAGCCAGGGCAAGTTTTATTATAAATATCCCTCATGGTAAGATCACCCCTCTAAAATTTAGGTTAGCATTTGATGTCATTAATAACATGGCTGAATATGAAGCTCTCATCTCTAGTATGAAAGTAACACTTGACTTAGATATTCTGTATTTACACACTTTGGTTGATTCCCAACTTATATGACACTATGTTAACGGTTATCACTAGTGTAAAAGTGAAAATCTCATCTCTTATCATCAAATATAAAAAACACTTTCCAAAGAGTTTTCCTCTTTTACTATTGAGCCAATTTTAAGAGATCAAAATTTCATAGCTAATTATCTTTTTTTATTTAGCATCCCTTTCATCCTCATCAAGTACTTAACGATTAAAAATTTATTATCCAAATAATAAAACCACCATATTCTATCCAACCAATTAATTCACTCATTTGTCATATTGAGGATCTCATTATTTGACAAAGCCCATGGTTCAAAAACATCATCCAATTCATTAAACATCAAACCTATCCTCTAGATAGATTCTTGTGAAAAGATTAAAATACATAAATAATCATTTAAATATATATTATGAAACAATACTATTTATTTACATAATGATAAAGTTACCTTTCTTTGATGTGTCATGAAAGAAGAGGTTCATCTTCTCCTCAAGCAAGCACGTGGGGGAAATTGCAGTGGTCACTATAGTAGATATGCTACAACATGCAAATGCTTATGTATGGGATACTTTTAGCCTATGTTAGAAAATTATAATTATTTAAAAATTCATGATGATATAATGTATTCACTCTCACCTGAGCTCAAAACTATGAAGTCTTCTTGGTCATTTTCCATCTGGGGCTTATATCTCATTGGTAAATAACCTCGGTCACAAGATGGTCATGTTTTTATCATTACTAATACTAAATATTTTTACAAAATGGGTAGAATCCATGCCTCTTTTCAATGTCATAGGCACCACTATTTATAAATTTATCCTTAAATAAATTATTTGTCACTTTAGATATCCCCATACTATCATTTATGATAATGGTGGCAATTTCAAAAACAAGGACATGAGACAATTACATGCTAAATTTAAAATTACCCACACCTTACCATCCACAATTATATGCTAAATAATAGGCTAATAGAAAAAATTTCAACAAAATCCTATAAAATACCATATGATAAACTTGCTCTAATTGGTATCTTTACCTATGTCCTGCACTTTGGGCCTATCATACTAGTATACGTACTTCCACTAAGGAAACACCATTTTCACTAGTATATGGTTTTGAATCCATCTTACCTTTAGAATTTGAACTCTAATATTAATTCATATCTCATTATTTTATCATTATTGATGAATAGCTACATGAATCTCACCCTCATACTGTATACCTTCTTGATGAACATCATCTAGCCAATCTTCAACATAACCATCAATACAAGGCCTACATCACCAAACAACATAATAAAAAGGTCAAAGTTTTCACTTTTAATTTTGGTGATCTAGTCCTTAACTACACTAAACCCACGATAAAGAGGACAAATATTCCTAAAAATGGTGGATCACCTCTTTAATGAAATATATTCTTGGTCCTAGCACCTACCGATTACAAACTAATGAAGGCCATATTTTCAAAGAACCCATTAATGCACAATTTTTGAAGAATTTTTTTTCTTAAATATTTTCCTTCTTTTCATCCTCCTATAAATTGTCCTACTAACACTTATTCTAGGACTTATCTAATTATCTAACTCTCTACAATAGTCTATCTTATACACAAATCTTAATTCCTTCCTCGGGTCCTTTGGTTTATTTAATTCATGAGTTGCATTGTAATACTGTGGATAATACCTAGTTTTCCTAATGAATACCTTTTCTTTTCATACATCAATTTTTCACACAAGTTTTCAATTTTATAATGATTTTTACACCCACTTGGATTTTTCTTTTATTATTTTCAGTATAAGACCATGGATAGGACCAGGTTCTCCTCACAAATACTATTTTCTTTACAACATTTTACACCCATTTAAGTTTTTATTTGGTGAGTTGTAGTGTAAGACCATAGATAAGACCAAGATTTCCTTTAAAATATCATTTTTTCCTTTTTTCATCTAATTGGGTTTTTATATTTTATGATTTACCATGTAAAATGATGGATAGGATCAGACTCTCCTCATAAAATCTAATATTATTTAGCAAACTGAGTTCTCTTTTTCTATAATTTTTAGAAATGGTTATAAGTTTGTGATTTCATGTTCTCAACCCTAGTTTTTATTTATTTTATAGATAAAACTTGCACAATAAACTATGTTATCATGTTTCCCTAAACATACATACATTATTATGATAAGGAATCATACTTACCTATCATTATATCCCTTTTCACATTGTCACATTTTTTATAATTTGAAGTAATTAAAATTATTTCATTTTCATTTTCCCATTAATTTTATTTTATTTCATTACACTTTGGATAAAATAAGGTTAAATTCAATATAAGACTTTTATTTTACATGAAAAAACAAGACTCTTAGACACCATGCTCTTCAAGTTCTCTTTCTTAGCAAACAAGTCCAAGTTTTCAAATTATAGTCATTTTTAGCACCCATGTTTGGTTATCTAAATTTGTATGGAGGAGGAATATAAAAATCAATAAAGTTTTAAGATCCAAATAATCTAAAATAAAAATCAATGATCAAAATTGAAAATAAACATCCACAAGTCAACATCACACCAAAATCTATGATTCATGTCACATATCCTATCTCCAATCTAAACTCAAACTCCATAGTTCTCATCATGATAGATTTGAGGTCTATTGATATGTTGTAGGATAGTAGATTAGGATAATATAATTCAAAAATTTATTGTGTTACCTACTTTCTCATGCAATTACCCAATCTTTGTAGTAGATTGATGACTCTATAAAAAATCACGAGGAATAGGGAACATGTTGTGGGAAGGTATGTCTATTTTTACTTTTCATGCATATAGCCTTCATGGGATGATACTCATACTTAATTTTATAACCCATGATTTGTGTGGATAGAATAATTTATTTAGAGTCCCTAATGTTGAAAGTCCTCTCCTTTTTATAAACTTAATGTTAGTGTCTTGACTTCAATAAAGAGTCTCTCTACCGTTATTTTTACTCATTTTCCCCACCACCCATTTCATTCCCCCCATTGACAAACAAGTTTTATTATAAATTTATTTTATAACCCTCTTATTTGCATCTTAAAACATGTTATCACTACTTTGTTATGGTGTTATATATCTTTAGAAAAAATAGTATGCTTGAGTGGCTATGGATTATTTTATTTACACCATTGTTTTACATTTATATAAATGCCTTGGTTTCATGCCAAAATTTTCCATTATCATTCTTCCTTTGTTTTAGACAACTACATCGATTTCTATTTTTTTATACTTTTTCTATTATTGAGTGAGTTTGGATTGTTATTTCTATCGAAGGATTCGCTAATGTTTGAATAATGAGGATGCACGAGTCGTGGTTGCATGGGACGAAGCAAGTGAATACCATAAAATGCTAAAGTAAATGAAATTAAACAAGAGACAATTACATAGACAATTTGGAGAAAATTTAATATTCCATTAACATAAGATGGCCAAAGTGAAGAATACATATAGGAGAGCATGTAAGTAACTCCTCCACAAAAGGTGGTCAAAGCACCCCAAGAATAGACTGTAACTCGTCCATGAAAGGTGGTGACAAGGTGCTAAGAATAGAGAAGTAACTCCCATGCCTAGAATATCTAGTCAAAGGAGTTACTTATGACATTCCTATGACACCTATGACACATCTATGACACACATCTCCACATAAGCTAGCCTATCCCACAAATGTAGGAAAACTCCATTTAAGCACAAATATATACTTTCCCTAATTAAATAATAGGGAAAAATAAAAACCTACACTAATACCTCCCCCCATAAGCACAGCTTAGGTGGGTAGTGTGGAAATATAAAATGGGTCCCGGCAACTAGGCCTGATGAGGTATCCATGTACAAATGCAATCTCTCATAAGATAGAGAAAAGGAGAAAACTCGTAGGAAAAAACTCCCCCTCCTCAAAAGAGAGACATAAAATAAATAAAGAGGCTAGAAGACCCCCTGAAGATGATGCTACTGTAGATGTAGACTACACCCCAAGAAGAGCTCATAGATGAATGAACTTTCTCTTGGTGAAAGGTTTGGTGAAGATGTCTGCAACCTACTCTGAAGATTGGCAAAATATCAAGTCAATGACCTGACTATGAATAAGCTCCCGAATGAAATGCATGTGAATCTCTATGTGCTTGGTCTGTTAATGCTGAACTGGATTTTTGCAAATCTTAATGATACTCTGGTTATCACAAAAAATGATGGTGGGATGCCAGATGGGAATGCCAAACTCAGAAAGAATGCCCTAAAGCCAAATAGCCTCAATAGCTACATTAATAGGTCCCCTATACTCTACCTCTATGGATGATATAGCAATAGCATTCTACTTCTTGCTAGACCAACTGATAGGACCAGAACCTAAAGAGAAACTATAACCAAAAGTGGACTTGCGAGTTTGTGAATCACCAACCCAATTTGAATCTGTATACCCAACCAAGTCAACCTCTATGCCAAATCTGTAATGAATCATGTATCTATGTGAACCCTGTATGTAATGCAAGATCCTCTTAGCTGCTTTCCAATGCAAATCATGAGGTTCCTACATAAATCTGAAGATAAGGCCAACTGTATGTGATATGTCAGGCCTAGTGTGAGTCAAGTAGATGAGACTGCCAAAAAGTTGTTGATACCGAGTGGCATTAACCAATGGTGAAGAACAGTCAGCCTCAAGCTTGACTTCTAATAGAAAGGGAGTCAAAAATAGCTTGCAATCAGCCATGTGAAACTAAGACAATAAATCAAGAGCATACTTAGGTTGTGCAAGAGAACTCACTAAATCTGACTATGAGATCTCGATGCCAAGGAAGTAGTGCAACAAACCCAAGTCTATCATGTCAAATCTATCCTGGACAGATGCCTTCACCACTGCAATAGTCGATGAATAACTCTTGGTGATAAAAAATTCATCAACATATAGAGCCAAAATTAGGAGAAAATCATCCTACTGTAAGAAGTAGACATTGGGGTCATAATGGTACCTAGTGAAACCCACTGTGAGAAGGAAGGAATCCATCTTGGCATACTAAGCTCAAGGGGCTTGTTTGAGGCCATAAATAGATTTCTTAAGTCTGCATACTAAGGAAGAATCTTAAATAAATCCTAGCAACTGCTCCATGTAGATCTCCTCCTCTAGGTCTCTGTGAAGAAAGGCACTCTTCACATCCATCTGGTGCACATCCCAACCATGTGTTGTGGCAATAGCCAAGGTGAGTCAGATAGAAGTCATCTTTGTAATAGGTGAAAAGGTCTCTGAGTAGTTAATGCCTTCCACCTGTGAGAAACCCTTGGCAACCAATCATGCCTTGTACTTATCAACTGACCCATTTGCTGCAAACTTGGTCCGATATATCCACTTACATCAAACCATCTTCCTTCCCTTAAGAAGTGAAGTTAAGTCCCAAGTGTGATTTTTGATTAAGGAAGAATATTCTTCCTCCATAGCACTATCCCACTCAAGTACTCCTGATGCTTGTCAAAAAGTATGTGGATCTCTTTGAAAATTCCCCCTAGTATGTCTATCATCTGCAGGATCTCTTGCCTAAGTGCCAACACTCTCAAGTGTCTGTCTGGCCCAAAGGGGCCCAAAAGTGGGTGAGTCAGGTGTTAACTCCTCATCCTCTGATTAACTAGAGGTGGATGACATGGCATCACTGTTCTCATTGTCTAAACTTGAAGAAAAAGAAGATGTCTCTAGCTCAGGAACCTGTTGTGACTGATCTGAATTTGATGAGGAATCATCATGAAGAAGTAGATTCGATGAGGGAGAAGAAGTGCCAAGTGTTGAGTCTCTAGGACTCTCCTGAAAATGGAGACTTATCTCAATGAAAAACTCATGAGTGACTAGATCTAGAAGGTGATACCTCTTAATACCATCTAGATATCCTACAAAGATGCAAGGCTTAGACTAACATTCCATAGCTTTGCATTTTTTCTTTGATATGCAGGCCATGGCTAGGGATCTAAAAACCCTAAGGTGCTCAACATCAGATTTCTTTTTATGCCAAGCTTCAAAGGGTGTTATCCCTTTCAAAGCTTTGTGAGGAACCCTATTTTGAATGTAGCAATCACAATTGATGGGTTCATCCCAGTACTATGGTGCTAAGGATTTGGAGTGAATCATACAGCTACCCATCTCTTTCAAGAACTTATTTTTATATTCTGCAACCCCATTATGTGAAGGACTATAAGTGACTATGCACTGCAAATCAATCCCCTCTATGGTGAAAAATTACTCAAACTTGTTGCTGACATACTCCCCTCCATTCTTAGTTTGAAGAACCTTGATGGATTTCTCACTCTGTTTCTCAATAAGAGCCTTGAAGTCTAGAAAATTTTCAAACACTTCAAACTTTTGTTTGAGAAAATATATCTAAGTGTACCTAGAGAAATCATCAATGAAAATGAGGATGTACTTGGCCCTTGTGAAAGATGGTTTGGGAAAGAGTCCCGATACATCACTGTGGACTAACTCCAAAGGTTGTGAAGCCTCCAAGCTTTGCCTTTGTCAAATTTTTCTTTGGGATGCTTCCCAAGGGAGCACCCCTCACAAAGTCCTTTGATAATTAGACAAGAGGTAAGCCAATGACCATGTCATGTTTGCAAAGTTGCTCAAGGTAGCGGTAGTTAAGGTGGCTAAACCGCTCATGCCATAATTTGCTAACTCCATCTGAATGAGTCAGCAATGCTGTTGGAAAAGAATTAGGTGCAAAATGTGAGGTGTATAACCTTACTTGGTGATCTACCCTACCCACTGCCACTATAGTATCACTATGCAACTCCCTGATAGCCATTGAATCTAGTGAAAACTCAACTCTCATACCCTAACCAATGTGAGTGATTTGGTACACTGATAAGAGATTGGTTGAAAGAGAAGGAACACTTAGAACATTATTGAATGTTCCTCCTTTAATTTAAACTGACCCTCTCCCTACAATAGAAACTGATGTGTCATCACCCAAACTAATTGAAGTCATGCTACAAGGCTCTAAAGATGAAAACTCAATTAGAGAAGAGCCCATGTGGTGAGAAGCGCCCAAGTCAATGTCCCATGAAGATGTAAAAGCTGTTATAGCTACAAGGGCCTTGCCCTTTTCTTTCTCCTTACCCTTGCCTTTTGCCTTAATAGATCTTGGGTAGATGAATTCTGTTTGATGAACTCAGGAACACCTATGTTGTGCTTCTCTAGAAGATGAGTTAGGTGATCTATTTTTTTATTCATGCATTTGTGTTCATCATGCCCTGTCTTTTTATAATAGGCACACTTAACCTTCTCCTTTTTAGGTTTGGCATTGGAGGAGGAAGACTCAGTGTTGTTTTTGGCAGGATTGTTGTTTTCTTTCTTTTTCTCCTGGTCCTTATTCTTTTTCTTCTTCTCCTTTATTGAAGTCTTATGCTTACCATTTCGAGATATCAAATCTTGGGGTTGAGTAGACCTCATTGTTCCCATTTGAATTAGCTTATCTTGCTCCCTAGTCAAGTTGGCAATGAATGAATCCAAAGAAGGCATTTTCCATGTAGTTCCAAGGGCACTTTTTATGCCATGGAAAGTGGAGACAAAGATTGAATAGCTTGGACCTAACTTTGCAAGAATAGAAAGGATGAGTTGAACATCTTTTTTATCTATCTCGCATTATTTCAATTGCAATCTAAGGGCCTTGAACTTAGTGAAGAAGTCCTGTAAGGTGTCAAAGTTGTTAGGACTTAGACTTATGAGTTTGTTTCGAGCTCATGATATCTCATCTCATCAAGCTTCCCAAATAAGTTTTCTAGGGTGTCCCATATTTCTTTGGGAGTCTTGGAGTTTTATAAATAGAAGAAATGTTCTGAAAACCTTAGTAATCGATAGGCTTCATCACTATGGTTGTACCACTTGACCTTTTCAGCATCAGTGCTGGGTTCTAATTTAGTACCCATGGTGATCCTATACAACCCTTTACTTTTAAGAATGATTGACATTTTAACTTTATATTCATAATAGTTGAAGGGTGTTAAGGATTTAAGTTGAAAATAATCCATTTTAAGCTGAATTTAAGTGAAGTTGTGTTGATTGCAAGTTGTGAAATTATGCAGAAAGGAGAATGAAAGCAAAGATTACAAGTGTTGAAAAGTAATCACACCCCCATGAAATGTTTAGTCCCCCTAAATATGCAAGTTAATTCTCAAAATATGTTGGGCTCAACTGATAATGCATCTTTTAGAGCAATTAATGTAAGACTTTAAGCAAACATGACGTTAGACTCAGCCAAAAATGCGTTCTGGGAGACCCAAACTTTAGGCACTTTATAAAATAGTACTTTTTTAACAAATAACAAGCCTACACTATGGATAATTGAAAATACAAATACTTTTTTAAAAAATGACACCTGAATCCGAGCTACTGTTTACAAGATATTAAAAATTTAATTTCTCATAAACTAGTGTTTTTGCAAAAAAATATCACTAAAATATTAAAAAAATGCTTGTTTTGAGAGAGAAAGTAGCCTTCCAACCACTCGTTGGACTCGACACAGAGTGAGAAATCCAAATGAGGTCTTTTTGAGGGGGAATTAGCCTCCTGCCAACTTGGGCCTCACCCTTCATCTTCGACAACCGAATATATAAGCTTTAAAAAAACTCAAATATTGCTCAATCAAAGAACCCTCCAAAAAAATATGATTTGGCACTTTATATTAGTGCGTTTACAACTGCCACTAGCAATAAATACTTAGTGGTCTTGATTTCAATGCATTACAAAACCCTTACGAAGAGCATATGCTAAAAATACAACTTTGGCATAATATCCAAAGAAACAAATAGCACCACTACGATCTACTCAAAAAATCATGCACTTTCAAAAAATGAATCATCTCGATATGAGGTCTTATGTGAAAGTTATGATCCTCTGAAGTTCCCAAAACTAGAACTGTGTAATGTCATGACTGAAAATCAGCTATTTCTAAAAAATCTTAGCATCAAAATTAAAAAACGTCTGCACTAGTGCATAGAGCATGAAAAAATATCCAAAATAAAAAAAAAAATCATGGGAAAAGGAGTCTGTATGAGCAAGAACAGAGCATTTGAAAACTACTTTCAAAATTGCAACTGCCAACGGAGAGGGGTCCTGTTATAGCTTTCTGAACATGTTTATGTAAAGTATACAAAATGTATGCAAAAATTGAAAGATACCCAGATGGTTTTTCTGGGCTACAAATAAAACCCAGAAGGTGTTTTTCTTGCTGATGTACAGAAGATGCAGATCTAATGTAAAATAAACACCTTTAGCCAGAAAAATTATCCCAATAACCAAAAAATGGCATGCAAAGGCAAGATCAGCTACCAAGAGATTTCAAAGGCATGTGACAACCTATAATTCTGATTAAAACACAAAATATGCACGTTGATTGATAGAAACAAGATTATTGGATCTTGCAAAATCCCGCCTGCATGTATATGGAGAGACCAAACAAACCATGGAAGAAACAAGAGCATGGAGAACTAGCAATATCTCCCAAAAAAACTTAAATTTTACAAAAAAAAATGACTTAACAAAGCTCTAGATTTCAATGAAAATAATAGTAAAATAGACAACCAATTACCAGGGTGGCTCTGATATCATATCAGAGGATTCGCCAATGTCTGAATAACAAGGATGCACGAGTCGTGGTTGCATGGGATGAAGAAAGTGAATACCACATAATGCTAAAGTAAATGAAATCAAACAAGAGACAATTGCATAGACAATTTAGAGAAAAGCCAATATTCCATTAACATAAGATGGCCAAAGTGAAGAATACATATAGGCAAGCACATAAGTAACCCCTCCACAAAAGGTGGTCAAAACATCCCAACAATAGACTGTAACTCCTCCATAAAAGGTGGTGACAAGGTGCTAAGAATAGAGAAGTAACTCCCATACCCAGAATAGCCAGTCAAAAGAGTTATTTATGACATTCTTATGACACCTATGGCACATCTATGACACACATCTCCACATAAGCTAGCCTATCCCACAAATGTAGGAAAACTCCATGTAAACACAAATATATAATTTCCCTAATTAAATAATAGGGAAAAATAAAAACCTACACTAATAATTTCTCACTCACCAATGTTATTTTCCATTTCATGTATTTTTTCATTAATGATTGAGTAAGGATTGTTACTAATCACTCATCAATGTTGATTTACCATTTCTTTCCCATCTTTGTTTAATTAAGTATTGTTACTACTTTCACATTGATAATAAACTTTCATTTTTCTTGTATCCTTAGTTTGATTTGGTTTGTCATCCATTCTTACTTAAGGTATACTTGTTTGAGTTTTTTGATCGTTTAGTAGCCTTGGATTTTCATAAAATCAATTTAATCTAAATTTTGACATGGTCATTTGGTCCTAACTTAGTATTTATCACCCTAGCTTACCAAATTTTTAAGTACGTCATGCCTACACATTTTAGCTATCTTGGATTTCAAGTGTTTATTTTTTTTCTCTTAAATTTTGTATCTTTAGGTTTGTCCAAATAAGTCTTCTTGCCTTCCATGATCAAAATTACAAATAAAATAAACAACCATTATAAGATAAAGGTAAGTAAAGGTATGTATACATTACTTTTATTTTAGTTATTTTCTTTCAGCCATTTACTTTCAGTTATTTTATGTTTTAAAATAAAGTAATTTATTTAACTCTGCATTATGTGTTGATATGTTTTTTTCCTGAAGCACCATCCCATGTTACAACTATGTGACACATGATGATATTCAATTGAGGTATATATAAACATGTAATATTTTTAAAACTTTATCAAATATTGATATTTTATTTCTTTTAGGAACCCATTGAGTCTCAATCTCTCTAAGTACATGCCTTAAAGAGTGAACTGGGAAAGGGGTGTGTAGGCCATTAGTTTTTCTCAAGATTGTTGTTCTTTATACCACTAAAAACCTACATAAACCTCTCCTATATATTTACCTAAATTTTGACACCTCCATTACACACTCCTCCAAGCAATTCACCACTTCAAATAGCCCTTACCTAATCCAAAACCTTTTTTTGACTTTTACCAAACAAACTTGGCATGTACCGACCCTATACTTAAAATATATGAGCATGTTATAGTATTAGATTAGCCTTGACCAACCCAGTCTGAGACCTAACTACTTTATTAATTAAAGAATAGGGTCTATTCGATTGAATTTGTTGGTTGAAACTTCAGAAGAGTTTATAGTTAGATATGAATATATAAACACATTTTTTTACCATTTTATAGAGAGATATAGAGTTAATCATTTATTTGTGCTTTTGTATAATATGCTCTTCCACCAATCTACTTCAGGAGTCATTTTTCAGGGTTTACACTTAGAGATAAGAATATTATCTTATAGAAAAGTCTTGGATGCTTAGGAGAAGTCATATAGACTAGAGTTACCCTATCTTAATGATCTTTACAAACCACAACCTATTTCAAAGCACCATTGGCCAAGGGAGAGATTGAGCCTCAATGAGTTTATCTTCAAGGTAAGTATCTCTAACTCTTAATCCTCTATTTTAGTAGATAGAAGTAGCATAAGTAATGAATTTTGAATGTATTTATCTCTGTATGTAGTAGGGTTATATCTATATTGAATTGATTGTAATTATTCTATGAAGGTTTATTTTTATGTTTATTACCTCCATTTTGTGCCACATGCTTTGGTGAACACTAGGTTATATTTTATTTTACTTTATCATTTACTTGTGATAAGAAAACATAGGAATTAGCTAGGGTTATCACATGGTATTATTTGACTAGAGGATTTGGAACCCTCTCTATTGATATTTTTGTGGTAAGGGACCCCTTAGTTAGGTCTAAAATATCCATATTGGTCATGACCCTGATTGTCTAAATGTACCAAAAAGCAAAAGTGTTAGTGTGGTTTAACTTATCTGAGATAGGATTTATTTGTATGTCACCTTCACTTTTCACTGTATACACTTTCTACTCTACAAGTTTTAAGAATATACCTACTTTCCTACTCCTTAAAAAATAACATTTTAGATAGACACTAATATCGATGCTAGTGTCCTTACTCTTTGTAAGTGTTTGGTTCCCTAAAGTCATCTATTTTGTAAATGAAACATATCTCAATGGTTAACCTAAGTTATTTAATGAGAGTTACTTATCCAAAAGTATTGATATAAATACAAGATCAATCCTCATGTTGGAAATATTGTCATTGATGTCAAAGGTTTAACATTATTGGTGATAAATGCCCTATTACATTTAATGTTGTTTGTAATAAATATATCTTGGCTAATCTTGGCTAATACGATTTAATATTTATTTAATATTAATGAATATATTTTTGGTTGCATATGAGACAAAAGAAGGGCCCATGGAGAAGTCAAAGAGCCACGGGATAAAGACAAAAGAAGGATGGGACACATTTTCTCATGAAGAGTCATTTTGGGGAATTCCAAGAGTCACCAAGTGAAGACAAAAGAGGAAGGGTGCAATTTCTCATGAAGGGACAATTTAAGGAATACAAAAAGTCACCAAGATGAGGACAAAAGAGGGACAAACATTTTTAATCATGAAGGGTCACCACATGACTTTTCAAAGGCCTGAATATGAAGAGTCATATAAGTTTGGCACCATTTTCCATGAGGATTGAAGGGTCACAAAGGGGGAAGGCCAAAGGTCATTTATAAAGCTATAAATAAAGGATTGAGAAGCCATTTGTAATATGAGAAATATAGGTTAATTTGATATAGTAATATCTAGCTTAGAAGAGCAATTGTGAGATATGAATATGATTTGTATTTGTTATATCTAGCTTAGAAGAGCAAAGGTGAGAGAGAGGAAAGAGATGTTGTATTAAACTATCATTTGTTGAGATAACAACATTTAGAGATAGGCGTGTGTTATACACAAAGGGGTTAGTGCTCCTGTGGGTTGGTGCTCATGAATAGTAGCTGGGTTGGTGCTCGACAAAGGGGTTTGGTGCTCTTATGGGTTGGTGCTCATGAATAGTAGCTAGGTTGGTCCTTGGCAAAGGGGTTTGGTGCTCCTGAAAGTTTGTGCTTGCGAATATTGCTTGGGTTGGTGCTCATTCATATACTTGAGATTGTTCTCTGTGGTTTTTTCCATATTAAGTTTCCATGTTATATTTGATGTCTCTCTCTATCTTGTGTGGTGTTTATTGTTTGAGTTTTATTGCATATATTGAATGTTTGATTAAGTGGATTTTGGTTAAAGGAAAGTTTTATTAGATATATGATATACTGATTCACCCCCCCCTCTTAGTATATCCCATGCTTAACAATTGGTATCAGAGCAAATTTCTTTTTGAAAAAGTTTTATAGCTTGAAGGTAGATCAGGAAAGCACAAGATGGCAATACATAAAGGTGCATCTGCAAGCAAAAGAATAGTTGATGAAGAAGAAGAAGAAGAGGATGAAGCCGAAGTGAATATGGAAGGAGAACTCATGTGTGCCTTAGAAGAGTTGAAAGTTGTTGAAAAAAAATTCATAGATTGAAGCATCAAATTGAGAAAAATGAAAAGGAGTCAAAGGAGATAATTGAAGATCTACAAGCGCACTTTGAAGAAGCCAAGAAAAATGAAGAAGATCTAATGGCATAGTTGGAAATATCAAGAAAAGAATGTGAAAGGTATGTTACTGAAATTGCCTCTTTAAAAGAAGAGATTGAGAAAAAAGTCAATAGTAAAATAGTCAATGATTCAAAATTTGAGAATAGCACTAATATGCTGAATAAGATATTAGAAAGCCAAAAGGAAATATCAGGTAAGACATGTATCGATTTTGAAAAGAAAAAGAGCTATGTTGAAGCTCTTACAAATAAGAAACAAGAAGGGAAGAAGTGAAGAATACAGAGGACAAAGAAGGCTAGAAGGAACAAAGCTATAAAAGATAATTAGGTCAGAGATTCACAAATAGGTCCCATTTATATGGTTACTATTTTTATTGTAATGGATATGGTCATAAGAAATTAGAATGTATAAAAAGAGCTAAAAATCTCAAAAATAAGGAAAAGCAAGGTCATGTAGAGTCAAGTAGAATCTATAAATATTTTGCTCCTCTATCAAGCTTTGATGAAGAGACCATAATTTGTTACAAGTGTAACAACTTCAAACACATAGCTTGGTATTGTAGAAACCTGTTCGAGTTAGTCAAGAAGGACCAGAGATTCAAGGCTCCATTCATCAATAAAAAGGTTCAAACATGGCAGAATAAACAATCTGAAAGTTCTATGTTGGTCCAGACAGCTTTGCATGCAAGAAATAAAGAAAAGCCATGGTTTATTAATAGCAGATGTTCAAGGCACATGACAAGAGACAAGAGCAAGTTCATAACCTTGAAGAAGATCAATGGTGGCACAGTGAAATTTGAGGACAATACTACTACCAAAATTGCCAAAAAAGGTACACTAAGTTTAGATAATGGTAGAACTAAAATTGAAAATGTTTTATATGTAGAAGGTCTTAAGCATAATCTTTTGAGAGTAAGTCAAATGTGTGATCAAGGGCACACACTAAAGTTTTATGGAGAAGGTTGTGAAATTAGAAGAAAAGATTCAGATGTATTGATTGCAGATGCTCAGAGAACAGGTAATAACTTATATATGCTATCAGACATCAAAGGTCAAAAATGTTGTTTGAGTCAGATTGAAGAAAGTTGGCTATGGCACAGGAGAATGGGGCACATAAATTTTGACAATCTTGATAAAATTTGTAAAAATCAAGCAGTCAAGAATCTTCCAAATATCACAAATTCATGAAACATGCTTTGTGGACCTTGTCAGCATGCGAAGCAGGCTAGAAGGTGGTTCAAAATAAAAGAGTACTTAACCACTTAGATGCTAGAGCTTGTTCACACTGATCTATGTGGACCTATGAGGACTCAAAGTACTCAAGGTGATAAATATTTTGTGTTGCTTATTGATGATTTTTCACGTATGACTTAGATAATGTTTTTAAAGAAAAAATTAGAAGCTTTTAGACAATTCAAAGCATTCAAAGCATTAGTTGAGAATGAAACTAATCTAAAGATTAAGTGTCTAAGATTAGATCGAGGAGGAGAATTCATGTTAGACTAATTTATTGAGTTTTGTGAAGATCATGGAATAAAGAGACAGTATTCAGCAGCCAGAACTCCACAACAAAATGGAGTAGTTGAACAGAAAAATAGAACAGTTCAAGAGACAACGAGGACAATACTAAATGAATCCAAGATAGCAAATAAATATTGGAGAGAGGTAGTTTGTACAACAGTACATATTTAGAATATAGCTTTATTAAGAGTCAACAATGACAAGACTCCTTATGAGCTATGGAAAGACAAACTAGCAATAGTTGATTATTTCAGAGTTTTTGGTAGCAAATGCTTTATAAAGAGAACCAATGAAAAACTTGGTAAGTTTGAATCCTGAGCAGATGAAGATATATTTCTTGGTTATTCTTATAAAAGTAAAGCTTATAAATGTTATAACAAAAGAACCAAGAAAATTGTTGAAAGTGCAAGTGTTAGGATAGAAGAAGATGGAACACAAAAGATCAGTGATCCAGTAGACATTCCTAAAATCATTGAAGAGGAAGGCTTTGAAGAATTAGATGAAGATGAGGAAAAGGAGAAGGAGAAAAAGGGCACAAAGACTCCATCCAAATATGTTTATAAAAATCATAATGAAAGTGACATCATTAGGGACATAAAAGAAGGAATTTACACCAGAAGAATGATGGTAAGTGAATCTAAACAAGTTAATTTCTCTTTGTTATCTAAAATTCAGCCAAGAAATTTTTCAGAAGCTAGACATGATGAGCATTGGGTTAAGGCTATGGATGAAGAATTAGATTAGATAGAAAAGAATGATATTTGGGAATTAGTGCCTATACCAAAAGTTCACAATGTGATAGGAACAAAATGGGTTTATAGAAATAAGTTGAATGAAAATGGAGAAGTAACCAGAAATAAAGAAAGGTTAGTATGTAAAAAATATGCTCAGATTGAGGGAATAAATTTTAAAGAAACTTTTGCACCAGTATCAAGGTTAGAGGCTATTAGAATGTTTCTTGCATATGCAGTATTTAAAAATTTCAAAGTGTTTCAAATAGATGTCAAATCTGCCTTCCTAAATGGGAATCTTGAAGAAGAGGTCTACATTGAGCAGCCTAAGGGGTTTGTTCTCTCGAATATTAGTAATCATGTATGCAGATTGAAGAAAGCATTGTATGGATTAAAAAAAGCTCCTAGAGCTTGATATGTAAGACTTGATAAGTACCTGCAAGATCAAGAATTCAAGAGAGGATTTGCTGATAGTAATCTTTGCATCAAAACAAAAGGTGAGCATCAATTGATTGTTGTGGTATATGTTGATGATATCATTTTTGGAGGAAATATTGAAAAGATGACAAAAGAATTTTTTGATAGAATGAAAAAAGAATTTGAGATGTCTATGCTTGGAGAATTATCATTTTTTTTAGGATTACAAATATTTCAATCAAATAAAAGAATTTTTATATCTCAAAGTAAATATGCCAAGGAAATGTTGAAGAAATTTGGTTTTGAGGATTGTGTACCATTTGGCACACCTATGTGTATAAGAAATAAGGTGAGCAAGGAGGTAGATTCACCTATTACAAATCAATCTTTGTATAGATCTATGATTAGTAGTCTTTTATATTTAACAGAATCAAGACCAGATATCATGCATGCAATAGGTATGGTTGCAAGATATCAGTCATCTCCAAGAGATAGTCATGTTCAGTTGGTGAAAAAGATATTCAGATATATCAAGGGGACATTGAATTATGGATTATGGTATCCCATAGGTAAAGATTTCACTTTAGTTGCTTATACAGATTTAGATTGGGAAGTGTGCTTAGATAATAGAAAGAGTACAAGTGGAGGAGCTTGTTTATTTGGTGATAGCTTAATATCATGGCTAAGCAAGAAGCAGAACTCAGTATCACTTTCTACAATTGAAGCAAAATATACTGTAGCAGTATTATTTTATACTCAAGTGCTTTGGATGAAGCAAACTTTTGAAGATATCAAGGTAAAGTATGATGAACCTATTTCCATTTTTTGTGATAACACAAGTGCTATAAATATTTCAAAAAATCTAGTAATGCATTCAAGAACAAAACATATTCCCATTAGATATCACTTCTTAAGAGAGTAGGTTGCAAATCAACAGGTTAAGATGGAATATATTAGTACTACAGAGTAGATTGCAGATATTTTCACAAAGGCACTACCAAAAGACACATTTGAGTATCTACAAGAGAAGTTGGGAGTAATTTCCTTTACTTCTTGCCATTGAGGTTCAACATGAGTTGAGGGGGAGCTAAGTGTTAGCTCTAGGTAGGCCCTTTGCCATTGATGTCAAAGGGGGAGAATAACAGGTACAGGTGTAAAAAATAGGTACAAGAAATAGTTATAGGTTGTTACAGTAAGGGGGAGTTATTGTATGTTTTCAGATGACAATATGTGCAGGTGATAGAATGCGGCCATTTTAGGATTGAGTTTGCCATCAATGACAAAGGGGGAGATTGTTAGAAATATTTTCATTGATGTCAAGGGTCTAGCATTATTGGTGATAAAGGCCCCATTGCATTTAATGTTGATTGTAATAAATATATCTTGGCTAATCTTGGCTAGTATGAGTTAATATTTATTTAATATTAATGAATATATTTTTGGTTTCATATGAGACAAAAGAAGGGCCCATGGAGAAGTCAAAGAGCCATGGGATAAAGACAAAAGAAGGATGGGACACATTTTCCCATGAAGAGTCATTTTGGGGAATGCCAAGAGTCACCAAGTGAAGACAAAAGAGGAAGGGCAAAATTTCTCATGAAGGGACACCTTAAGGAATACAAAAGTCACCAAGATGAGGACAAAAGAGGGAAGGATGTTTTTGAACAAGAAGGGTCACCACATGACTTTTCAAAGGCTTGAATATGAAGGGTCATACAAGTTTGGCACCATATTCCATGAGGATTAAAGGGTCACAAAGGGGAAAGCCAAAGGTCATTTGGAAAGCTATAAATAAATGATTGAGAAGCCATTTGTAATATGAGAAATAGAGGTTGATTTGATATATTAATATCTAGCTCAGAAGAGCAATTGTGAGAGATGAATATGATTTGTATTTGTTATATCTAGATTAGAAGAGCAAAGGTGAGAGAGAGGAAAGAGATGTTGTATTGAACTATCATTTGTTGAGATAGCAACATTGAGAGATAGGTGTGTGGTATACACAAAGGAGTTGGTGCTCCTGTGGGTTGGTGCTCGGCAAAGGGGTTTGGTGCTCCTATGGGTTGGTGCTCAGCAAAGGGGTTTGGTGCTCCTGTAAGTTTGTGCTTGTGAATATTGTTTGGGTTGGTGTTCATTCATATACTTGAGATGGTTCTTTGTGATTTTTCCCACATTGGGTTTCCATGTTATATCTGGTGTCTCTCTCTATCTTGTGTGTTGTTTATTGTTTGAGTTTTATTGCATATCTTGAATGTTTAATTAAGTTGATTTTGGTTAAAGGAAAGTTTTATTAGATATATGGTATATTGATTCACCCCCCCTCTCAGTATATCCCGTGCTTAACACCTCATTCATTCCCCACCTATAAAATAACAAGATAGACTAAGGCAACTTATAAAATAACTCTATCAAACATTCAATTGAACAAAGCTTCCATATTTCCATACCAGTCATATGAACAACACATCTATAGGTTTGAAGTACTAAATGTATAGTCTCAAGATCTTGATTTGCCAAGTTACAAGATTGGTCACTATTATACTTCAATTCCACATACTACTTGACTCATACATAATCTAATATGTAGGGAAAAATTACATTAGTTTGAGGCCCTCTTTAAAGTATGGACTATGTAGGTAATGCTCAATAATAGAGGGGTCTTTGGGATCATCACCGTGTGCCTAGTAAACTATTTTCCCTAAGGTCACCATGAAGATGAAGAACTAGGATTTTGACATTTTATGAGGAGTGATAATCCATGCACCAAATCTAAGTACACCAGAGAAAAGGTGAATTCAAATGCAAAAGCATCTTGGTGGTTGCATCTTTTTTAGTATGTATTTTTTACATGACACATGCATCAAACCCCATATAATAAAATTGATGCAACCATCCTAGACTAGTGTTAGTGTCTATAGATCCATAGTAACTTATTTTATAATAAGGTGATTATTCTATAATCATCTACAAGCCTAATTCTACCTATTCTAGATTGAGGATTGCATTAGCATCAGAACTAGCTAAGTATATTACTTCTTGTCATTTCCATACATAACTTAGTTGTAATTTTTATATTTATCCTATAATGAGTTTTATAAATTCAACATATGTTATATATGAGTTTAACACCCAATTAGCCTACTGCATATTTTATTATAATCCTTGTGCTTATTCATTTTTTTAATCCCCTTTAATGCCAAGATAACCCCAACATAACACACATTTTAGGGTTAAAAATTTAGTGAACCCAATATTTGAACATCAAACCCTAGGTAAATTAGGGTTTTATATTTTTTTTCATTTTCCTAATTATTGTACTTTGTTATAAATTTTAGATTATTCATTTGTTAATCAATGGAAATTGTTAATGATAAAATACTTTTTCAAATGGAAGATAAAGAGACATTATTTACTCATCTCAATAATAATAAGAGGTTAAAGGATGCATTTTGTATGTTACAATAGATGAAATAAGTAAACATGATACAATTAAGGCTTCTTTACTTAGTAATTGTGAGTCCTTAAGAGGTACTACAACTAACTCCATACCAATAAATTTACCTATATCTGGTAGAGGTATAGATTATGTCTACCAAAATTTATTTCTTGAAACTACTATAGTTACATCTACCATGTAATTATAAAATATTTTAACTTAATTAACGATTTCAATACCTAATAATACTCAAAACCATGTTTACATCCCCTTCGGTATCTACTCAACTGAATAAAATAAATCCCAATGGGTCGACAATTCAAACACTCTAAGTTATAAAGACCTTAGAGGATAAGGTTACAAACACTATTTTTTTTTTATAAAAACCCTCATGTTATTTATTCACAAAAATGTGTTGCATAACCCTATTGAACTTGAGATATATTTTCACCTTTTGCCAAATAATTTTATTGTAACTAAAATTTTATTTTATGATGGAAAAGGTGATCTCGAGAAACATGTTCAATCCTTTTATGCATAATGACTTGATTATGCCTCCAATGATAAAATTTTGACCAAATTATTCCCAAGAAGACTTAATGACTATGCTTTGATGTGGTTTTATGATTTAACTCTTAAATTTATGAAATCATTCAAACCCCTTGCAGATTAATTTTTATCACATCTTTCCATTAATATTTCCAAAAAGGTTTCCTATGCTCAAATTTACAAAATAAAGAAGGAATAAATAAACCTATCAATGAATATGTCTTGAGATATATGACAATATTGTCTAAAATGAACAATCCTATTTTAGATAAAGAGTTGTAAGACATATGCAATAAAAGTTTGCTTGTTCCTTTACATGATTCCATTGTTTTCTATAAGTTGAACTCTTTTGATTACTTATTCCATGTGTATGGGACCATGAAATAAAGATTATTTCATTAAATAAGATAAATTATATAGAAAATGAACCAAATTTATCTACATCTTGTACCAAATTTATAATCAAACCAAGTTATAAGGCAAAATCTCCTGAGCCGAAAAAGGAAACAATCAACATGGTTAATACGGTTTCATATTATCCTAATTAGCTTATCCTATCTAATACACCAAGGAGATAATTTATACATTTACATGAATCCCCAAGTTCATTAATCCCATGGTTAATAGAGTGTCAACTTATATCTATTCCTCGTCCTATATGGGTTGATATGAATATACCTCTACCCAAAGGATATGATGTGAATGCTTATTGTGGTTATCACCAAAAACAAAGACATTATAAAAATATATGTTTTACCTTCAAACATAATATCCAAGATATTATTGAGGACTAAAATATTGCATTTGATGATCCTCCAAAGTAATCAAGTTTACAACCTAGAGATCATCAAAAATAGAAAATATTTAACAATCCTTTACAAGACCATTCTAAAAAGGAACCATAAGTATAGATGGAATATAATGCACATCATCCTCCATCACATTATGGGAACCTACTAAATGGGATTATTTATACTTAAA
This sequence comes from Torreya grandis, assembly GCA_037957365.1. Lineage (NCBI taxonomy): Eukaryota > Viridiplantae > Streptophyta > Pinopsida > Cupressales > Taxaceae > Torreya > Torreya grandis. The sequence goes on from JARHVA010004786.1 coordinate 1,256,613, forward strand.
CATGACATATACCTCTTATGGTTTAGATATCCTCTATTTATTTTGATGATAGTGAGATTAAGGATGATGACTTTGATATTCATTATTTATTCATTCAAGCATACCTTGATAAACATTGTATGAATAGTATTATGATTGATAATGGTGCAAGAGAGAATGTTTTAATTATTACATTACTTACACACTTGGATTATACTCATCATTATTTTAATCCTTCTACTACATTAGTTGGAGCGTTTAATGGGACCTCTTAAAAGGAACTTATCAAGATTGACCTACCTTTATAGGTCAATTTCACACATGTGGTTACTTCATTTTTAGTTATACCTTCTACTAAATTTTTTTATAAGTTATTTGGAAGAATTTGGATCCATACCCTTCAATAAGTAACCTATATAGTGTATGGGTGTGTAAAATACATTCGTTCTAATTAGGTAATTATAGTTTATAGAATTTCATATGAGTAGCCTCTTGAACAAGATAAACTTATACCCAAATAGTTAATTACCAATACTAATAAGGATAATTCACTAAAAATGGTAATCAATAGGCAATCCCCTTTACATGGTGTCCAATACTTTAGACACTGTTACATCATAGGCATACAATGGATGCCATAAAACCCCCACTACACACCATGTTATGATATTTAGAGCACCTACACATGTTGCTATCATAAATATTAAAAATAAACCATTAAAAAATCAATGATGGGTTCCATAAACCCCTAATTTTATTAATCTTACTAATACCTCATGACCAAAAAGTCTTATTTTACATACCAATACTACAGTGATAGATATTGATCTTATATGTACTCCTAGACAACATCACAAGATTATTACACCAGGTTGACATTGGGTAGATATCTATTTCCATCCATTAGACGCCATCATAGGATGATATTTAATTTTAAAACATTCCAAAATAAAAAAATAAATAAGTCAAAAACATTAAAAAATTAAAAAATATTTTAGGCACCTTCATATTCTATTGGCTACTTGGCATCTATGTGTTAGTTCCATGTTGATGGATGGATTATTTAGTTACTTATAAATACACACATGTGTCACACTTATATTTTATTGTGATACATGTATACACAAATACATGATCTATTCTTATTATATATGTTGGGTCATTCCTCTACTCATGTCATATAGACATTGGTAGCATCCATTTCATTGATCTTGATACAAATAGGTTATAAGGTTTGATGATCATAGTTACTTATCATGTTGATCTTATATATGTACTTACACATGCCTTTATCTATGGTTATATCTTACACAAATTACTTGATATGTTATATACTTGAAATTTTATCCTAACACATTTGATACATGGGCTACTATGACATTTTATGATAGTTTCTTATGCTTTCCTTTATGCACTTCTTTGAGTGTCTTACCTTTCTATTGCATTCCTTATTTGATAATTTGAATATGTTAATTTTCTTATATCCCCCATGCTTATGTATTATTCCTTTGAAATTTACATATGTCATTCTTGATTTATGGAAATTTGACTAAGTCATGTCCCTTCGATTATGTGTCATTTGAACATGCCCCTTGTTTTTGGTCTCCTTGGACAATTCCCTTTTGAATTGATTTTGAGTTCTCTTGTGTTGTGATTTTTTTATTTTTGAGTTTTTAATTTTACTATCGAGACATTTTCATGATCCTTATCATATATCTTTGGCATTCCTATGTTCACATTGGTTCTATGTGCTTTAATGCTATATCTACTTAGACATGCTCCTTCTATATGATATATGGTTATATTCATAGATTATACAATTGTATTATCATTTTGAGGTGAGGTAACCACCAGTTCCTATCTCTCCCTCACCTCAAATAGAAAATATTAGAGTGGTCATGTCATATAGGCATGTTCTCCACACTTGGCATAGTTTTCAGATTCAATGCGGCCATGCTTTGGAAACATGTTCTCCACATGTATTCAATATTCAACATCTCTAGATTAAAATGGGGGAGTTTTGGAAACATGTTATCTAAATTGGTACTTATATTAGTTTTTTAATTTCTCCATATATAGTGAAGTCGTGCTTTAGAAGCATGTTATCCACACTTTCACAATTTTCTGAATTGGCCAAAGCACACAATTATATAATTCATATTCATAGTAATGGTAGAATTATATACATTGGTACTATTTTTATAAAAAGTTTAAACATGAGACATATATAAGGTGATTATGAGATGCAAGTTGTGCCTAATATTATGCAATCAAAATTTATTTTAAATCCCAAAACTCTTTTGTGTATTATTACCACATCATGAATGTTTACGTATTGATACATGGGTCATAGTTTTATGGAATTTGTTGATACAATATAATACAATAGTTGTTTATCCTTTTGGTATGGTTGAGGTGATTAATTCACTCTATATTTTTAAGTTTTTAGGTTGGACTTGATTGTATCAACCAACCTCACCAAGTTGTAAGTATGAGTGGGTTGCATGGTTGAGTTAATCTCAACTACCAGGTGGAAACTCATCTTTTATCCAATGTTCCATGGGTATCGGCCTTCCATATATATATATATATATATATATATATATATATATATATATATATATATATATATATATATATATATATATATATATATTCACTTTCAATATTTATCTATATTTGTCCTCATCTCCATTTCAAATCATGACAATGATACATATTTTTCAAAACAAATTGCCAATAGGCAAGGTAGTTACACTGACACACATGTCAATCACTATAAAATAACTCAAGTTGGGTACACACAAATATAAAGTGTGTTATACACACCCAAAAATTAATTACTTTCATTTAAACTAGAAATTTCATTACTATATTTAAAGGGGGGTAAATATATATAATATTTATGGATTATATATCACCTTAGTCTTGTACACTTGGAAAACTCAAACCTTAGTTGTTCCTCTCATTTTTGGACCTTTTAAAGAGTTTAAAAGTCTTTAATTTTATATATTCTTTGCTTATTTTCCTATCTCTTAGTTTGACCCATTTTATGTTGATGACCTGTTAGCCAAATTTGGCCTACATACAAAACTTCTACCTGAATGAATGAGCTGAGTAGAGTTCCTATTTGGGTAAGTGATCAAATGGCTTGGAAGCAATTCTAGGATTACAAGTTGAAAAGGATCAATAGGTTCTCGTGGTGATCATGACTTTCATGTATATAAATCTAGTTTCATAGGTCTCAAAAACTTGTTTTAAACCTTGAAAGTTCTTGCATAAGCATATAAGAGTCAGACTGTCATCACATGTCATAGAGAAATGAACATACTAGTTTGCTTGTGCATTTTATAAGTATTATAAGGAAGCTTCGCAAGTATAAAGGATCACATGGACATGATGAATTTAGTGCCAAGATCATCCTCTACAAATTCGATATCTTGATAAACTTGTTATCTCAAGATATCAGTCTTTAAATTTAGATTTGTAGAGTGAAACATGTGTGTATACTTCAAGTTTAAGCTATGACAAATAGCCATTTAAATTGAAATGTTCCAATGATGAATGTATAGATAACAAGTGTCAATATCATGGTAGCTCAAATCAAATCCAATGGTGAGTAACAACCTAATGATGTCAATGGTTCCCAAAGATATAATGATGCGTATTTATTCATGCATCAAATTTCAATGGTGAAAATCAAGTCAAAAATTTGGCATAAACACGTTGATGACAAGTGTCAAGATCTCAGGTACCAAGACAAATACCTAATGGTGCCCATTGAATGACAAGGCCTATGGAGCTAGGCAAATCGATGGTGTGTGTGTAAACATACTAAGAAGATATAATGGTGAGCAATGGGTCAAAAGGTCAATAGATCCTAAGAACAAATGCATGGGTGACAAGTGTATCAACTACGTTAATATGGTATAAGAGCTATGGATCATATTCATTTGTATATATGTAGATCAACAATGAGAGAGAGAGAGAGGTCAAAGAGTCTGTAGGATCTTATGAAACAAATGGGGAGATGACACTTTGCACAATTTGGGAAGCCTAGATCAAGACTGATGGTTAATATTAAAATTTGAAGACATAAGACTCCAAGTAGAGGTTAAAAATGTGACCTAGGTCAAACTAAAATAATGTTTCAAAAAGCATATGCCACCATTAGAGCTAAGTCAAGCATCCATCAGGTAGACAAAATCATAGTTAGGATGGTTACGATGAATTCCCATCATCATTAAACCATAGTCTTGCCCTCTAGTTTGAAGATTGATAACTTATGGGGCCCATTTTTTGGGGTCATAGTATTGTTTCATTATTATGATCATTTCTCTTTAAATAAGATCTATGAAAATAATGAGTTCTCATATTCCATAAATGATTAGAGGCAAAAATAGGTCTTTTTAGGGCCAAGTATTTAAAGATAGATTAGCAGTTGTTGAATCAAGACTAAACACTTGCGGAGCTTCATCAATATTAACTATAGGAAAACCAATAAAAAGGATTGGTTTTCATCTATAGTAAACCTATACTTAGGTATTTAAATAGGGACAAACATGAATGGTTATGAATAATTGTCTCATATTTGATATAGTTAGGCCCTCAATAATAAGGTGCTTACCACTGCTCAAAGTAGACATAACATGACTCTATCAAGTCCAAAGATATGAATATTTTATCCTCATGAGCAAGCCAAGTGAAAGGTGGTGTGGAGGTTCAAAGAGTAGATTTGGGGATCGGAGAGTATAGTGAAGCATTCTATGCTATTCAAATCATAAGTATCTTTATTCCTTTAAAGGATCATGACTCATTATATACAAAATAGACTCTTGTCTTCTAGTGTGTTTATTATCCAATGAGAAGAAATTGAAGACTAATTGGATCAAATGAAGGTTAACTTGTTGATGAAGAGCTAGTTCAAATTAGATTAAGTGTGGTGGAGTATTCATTGACAGGTGGTAGGTCATTTAATGATCTTGGCTAATGTGTTCCCTCTTCTCTCTTCTCCCTTTCTCTATATTACCCTTTCTTTCCCATTTTTTAAGGATGCTCATTTTTTGGAGTATCAAGGGAATCTTTACAATATTGCAAGATATGTTCATTTTGATAAGGCTAAAACCTATAAACAATTTATAATAAATAATTCTTGATGCAATAAAAGACTTTCTTTAAGAAATATTGGATTAATGTTTGGTGAGTTGTGCTTGATGACCTTGTATAGGAGATTATTCCATGTCCATTGTCCTCCTTTCTGGCCTATTTTAGGGTATTTTCAAGATGCATATAAGTCTCGATTAGTGTTCTTTCTACCATTGATGTAAGATCTCAGTGATTCTTAAAACTCCTCTTTATTTGCAATCATTGCTTCCTGAACCTAGTCAATGAAATACTTACGCAATCAGTTGATCTATGAGATTATGTGAGCTAGCATTGTCTTCTATAGAAATAGTGTGGGTTCAAGCTTATGGGAGTTTCCCATTTTTATTTGGTGCATCACCTTGTTATATTTCTTAGGAGCCCTTTCCAAATTTATAACCCTTTTCCCTATAGTATAATTATTTTAGGTGATCCATCAAGAGGAAGCTAGCCTTCTCTAGAGGTTTATCCCCATCATAGGTGACCCATAGCCTAGGTTTGTTTCCATAATGTATCTCAATTGGAAATAGACTGAAGAACCCTCTCTAAGGGTTCAAATTGATGCTAAAACATGACCCATGAATTATATCTTACCTAGAATGCCTAAAATTTACTTATCTTCCACCTCTTTAAGTTTTGATCCTATACCTACTTTCCTTCTCGTTAGATACTAACATCCAGGATAAACACTAATGTCCATGCTAGTGTCTTAACCTGATGCAAGTTTATAGTGCCCTAAATTCATATATTTCACAAATTAAATGTTTCCCAATGGTTACCATAAGTTATTTAATGTGAGATACTTATCCAAAGAGATTGATATAAATATAAGAATAACCCTCATTCATTCTTCACCTATAAAATACCAAGAGAGACCAAGGTAACTTATCAAATCACTCTATCAAGAATTTAAATGAATAAATATTCCATATTTATATATGAATCATAAGAACAACAAATCTATAGGTCTAAAGTACTATAGGAGCATCCCAAGAGCCTAATTTTCCAAGTTACAAACTAGGTCACTATTTTACTTGTTTTCCACATATTGTATGATTCACACAAAAGCTAAAACATGAGAGAATTACATCAGTCTAAGGCCCTACTTAGATTATTATCTATGTAGGTAGTGCTCACTAACAAAGGGGTGTTTTGAGTCATCTCAACACCATGTGTCCACTAACCCATTTCCCCTAAATTCACCATGAAGATAAATAACAAGGGTTTTGACATTTTATGAGGAGTGATAGTCCTTCATCCCTATCTAAATGCACTAGAGTGAAAACAAATTCAAACCCATAAGCACCCAAGTGGTTGTATCCTTTTCCAATAAGTATTTCATATAAAAACTTATGTCAAAACATAGATAATAACACTGATACAAATGTTCTAGGTTAATGTTAATGTCTATAACTCTAAAAGCACTTAATCCAAAATGAAGTGACTATTCTAGAATCATCTACCAGGCTAATTTTTTCCTATTCCATATCTAATAGTGCATTAACGTCAGAAATAGCTAAGTATATTCCTTAGTTTTCATTTCCATATATGTCTTAGTTGTAGTTTTTATATTTATCTTATTATTAGTTTTATAAATTTAGCATATGTTATATATGAGTTTAGCACTCAATTGACCTACTATATATCTAATTATCACCCTTGTGCTTATTCATTTATATATCCCCTTTAATGTCTAGATAACACTAATATAGCACACATTTTAGGGTTAAACACAGATGAGAACCACATAAGTCTAAGGCCCTCCTTGGAGTGTTGGCTATCTAGACAACACTCATTAATAAAGGGGTCTCTGAGTTTAGCTTGACACCATGAGCTCACTAACCCATTATTCTGGCAAGATAATTGAACCTAAGGTGGAGAGCTCAGGTTTGAGATAAAAACTATGATACAAAGCCTATGTGAAAAATCCATATACATTAGATGAAAGGTGAAATAAAATATATAAAGAAATAAGTGGTAAAATCTTGATACAATGAAAATTTTGTATAGGATAATTACATTAGTATTAAAAAATTATCATCGATAGAAGTGTCCATAGGGTGACACAAGTGTCCAAATAGTCAAAAAGAATATTTATATAATATTACAACCATTTCTTAAGCATCAGATAACATGTTTTCAAACATCTACATCTCAGATCCATGTGTGAGTCATTGCATAAGATAAGAATTGTTTCTTCTTCATCATTATGAAGTCAAAATAATGTTTAACATTATACACTTTATAGTAATTTATTAATTAAGCACTAGAATTGAATATCATATATTGAATTATTTAATCATTCTGCTTTTAGGAATAAGTTATCTCACTCTTGCATAGCCTATTCCTACTAACCCTTAATTTTTAAGAGGGGTTAAACATTTGGTGAACCTAACCTCTATCTTTCCATGCAACTCCTAGTATGGTCTAGGGTTTTTATGATTTATAAATAGTTAATTTTCTTTCAAAAATAAGATTGCTTTCTAAATAAAAAAAATACATTAATATAATGGTTTTTTATTATAAATGGTGTGACTCTCATAGCTAGTTCTTATTTTAGTATTTAGAACATTTCAAATTGATAAAATTGGCCCTTTTCCTCTTCCTAACCCTAAGGAGGGTGTTATCCACTTCTATTCTAACTTAGTCCATGTTATTACTCCTTTAAAATGTGAGGTGGTGTTAGAGATGTGAAAACATAATGCCTCATGTTATTTTAATGGAAAATCCTGAAACTTGTAGTTGTTATGGGTAGCCTATAGAAGAAATATGTAGTTGTTATGGGTAGCCTATAGATGAAACCTATATTAGCTATGGGCAGCCTATAGAAAAAACTTGTAGTTTCTATGGGAAACCTATAGGTGAATCCTATAGTGTTTGAGGGTAACCTATAGCTGAAAACCTATAGTTTCTATAGATTACAACTTGATTGGTGCCATGGGCTTATATATATAAATTTTGTTATAAATTGATAGGAATAAGTTAATGTCAAATTTTAGTTCTATTATTATGGATTGATATGAGCACTATATAGTCATCGTTACATTGGTCATGTATTTGTGTTGGTAGGGTCATGAAGGTCTATTTTTAATGATGCTCTTGTAGGCATTAATTAAATGCAAGAGAAACCTAAGGGTGGTCAGATGATGATTTATCAACAGCCCACAAATCACTATTATAGCTGTATGATTATTTAAAGTAGTTTGTTTTTTATATCTATAAAAGATTGTAATCATGGGAAGTTGTAATAGATTTGTACTTCTTTATTATGTAATGAATTTATAAAAAATTATAATAGAAGAAAGTTGTAACAAATTTGTACTTCCTTAATCTATAAGAAAGTTAGAATAGATTTTTTACTTCCTTATTTTTAGTGACCATCCCTTTAAAAGTGGGAAAATAGGCAGAACAAGTATGTAGATGTGAATTGTAGATGAAAGATGAATGTAGTTATGTAGTAATTGATAGAAAGAGAAATTTTATTCTAAGACAAAGGTGTTGCCAGAGTGCTCTAATATAGAGACTAAGGGGAAAGAAGTGTTAGGCACTTGTATAAATTCTTTTGAAAGTTTGAATAGAAGAATTATTGAATTTTTTGGTGGACGTAGCCCAACATTTAGGTGAACCACATTAAATACTATTTCATTATTTTTTTATGTTGGCTTTTAGCATCTCTTATTTCTCTATTCTTTGCATGCATTTATTATTCCATATTTATTTAACTTGCATGTACATGTTTAGATTATTTTTAATCTATGGGTTACAAAGTAGATTTTGATACAAATTTGTAAACTCAATTATTATGATATGGGAAATTGAGTAATAACATATGTAATAAAATATTTAAACTTTCTATATTTAACCTAACAAGTGGTATTAAAGCCATCTTTATGTGGTTTTACGTACTATTTTGTAAGTTATAAATCTCTACAGGATCTTAGACTCAGAGTAATATCTTCTCAAGTGGGAGATCTTAAACAATGGAAGATGATGGAAGAAGAGTGGTTTATAAGTTTAATGGACATTATTTTATTCTGTGGAAGATATAGATGATTGACTGTCTATATCAAAAGGACCTCTATCTATCGCTTGATGGAAAGGCAAAAGGATAGGGAAAGAGAATAGATGAGGAATGGAATGTCTTGGATAAAAAAGCTTTAGGAGGCATAAGGCTCTACTTGGGAGGAAGTGTTTCCTCCAATATATCTGAAGAAAATACTATAAAAGAACTTATGACCACCTTATGCAAGTTATATGAGATGCCTTCAATAGCAAACAAGGTGTATCTGATGAAGAGGTTATTCAACCTAAAAATGAATGAGAATTCAACTGTAGCTGAACATATGAATGATTATAATACTATTACAAATCAGTTGACTTATTTGAAATTGAAAATAGATGAAGAAGTCAAGGTCTTGTTGTTACTATGTTCCTTGCTTGAATCCTAGAATAATCTTGTGATGGTTGTGAGTAATAGCATGTCTGGGAGCAATACTCTTAAAATGGAGGATGTTGTTAGTGTCATAATCTTTAAATAAATGAGAAGAAAGACATCTGGTAAGACTTCAACAAGAAATGCACTAAATGTTGAATCTAGAGGGAGACAAAAGAATAGATAGAGGAGCAAGAGTCATGGATCAAAGGGAAGATCTTTATCTTCCAAACATAGATCCAAGTCAAAAGGAAGAAGTTTTGTATGATGGAACTATGGAAAGTCTAGCCATATGAGAAAGCAGTGTTTGGCTCCTAAAAAGAATCATAAGGAGAAAAAAATAATGATAATAACTATGAGGCAAATATTACCTCAAGTGATACTACTAATGTGTATCAAGATGCTTTAGTTTTGTCATGTGATACAAAGGTTGAGTCATGGGTGATTGACTCAAGGGCATCTTTTCATGCTAATTTCAATCCCAAGTATTTTAAAACCTATGTAAGTGGCAAGTTTGGCCAAGTTTTCTTGGGAGATAATGAACCCTTTGATATTGTTGGCAAAGGGTCGGTAAATATCAAGTTACAAAATGGAAATGAATGGATAATTAAAAGAAGTAAGACATGTGCCAAGTCTTACCAAAAATATTATTTCTATAGGTCAATTGGTAGAAGATGGATGTACTATTACTTTCAATGTAGAATCTTTGAAGGTAACAAAAGGTAATCTTGTTGTAACTAGAGGGAAAAAGGAAGGCACACTGTATTTGAGTAATTGCATTATTGATTCTAATATTGCATTAGTTTCTAATTATGATCTAAAATCTAATTTTTGGCATTCAAGATTGGGTCATATGAGTCAAAAAGGTAAGTTATCAGACTTAAAGTCTATTACTTTAGATTTATGTGAACATTACATTTTTGGTAAATAAAAGGAACTTTATTTTTTAAAGGTTGGGCTTGAAAAAAATATTAGAATTAGTACATTTTGATGTTTGGGGACCATCCCATGTACAATCATTGGGTGGCTCAAAATATTATGTTACATTTGTGGATGATGTGGCTCGTAAGTTGTGGGTTTATTGTATCTGATATAAGTCTAATGTATTTAAAACCTTTAAAATTTGGAGAGCCCTACAGAAAATGAGTCAAGCATGAAGCTGAAATGCTTAAGATTTGATAATAAAGGTAAATACACATCAAAAGAATTTTGGAACTACTATGCATAAGAAGGAATCTAAAAGAAGAAACATTGCCTTAGACTCCTCAATAGAATGTGGCAAGTGAGAAAATTAACTGAACAATTATGGAGAGAGCTAGAAGCATCAGACTCCATGCTAGTTTGCCCCCTACTTTTTGGGTAGATGTGGTTCATAATTATATTTAATTGATTAATAGAGGACCATCTAGTGCTTTAGTTTTTGATATTCCTGAGGAATCTTGGATAGGTAAAAGTGTTTCCTACTCTCATTTAAAAGTTTCTAGTTGTGAAGCATTTCTGCACATTGATAAATAAAATAGAAATAAGTTAGATGTTAAATCAATGAGATGAACTTTTATTACATATGGTGATATCTCATTTGGTTATCATTTTTGGTGTTTAGATGATAGAAATATTGTGAGAACACATGATGTGATCTTTAATGAAAGTGTGATGTATAGGGACCAACTTGTAGATAAGAAAGTGGAAAGTCCACTTGGTAAAGAAAATATTATCGTACCTCCAAGTATATTAGGAGAAAGAAAATAGAATTTATAGAATACTCCATTTACCTCTATAGAATCAGAGAATGGGAATAGGGTCATTAATGACCCAATGGAGGCTTCTAAGAATATTGGGCCAAGAGAAGCTCAAAGTGAACCAGTCATACCTATGGTAAGGAGTTCAAGAAGAGTAAGTAAACCTCCTAATAGATATTATCCATATTTATTTTATTTGTTACTAACTGATAGAGGGGAACCTGAATCATTTGTAGAAGCTAAGTAGGACAAAGATTGTGTGCAATGGGAAAAGGGCATGAAAGTAGAATTGAATGCCTTGAAACACAATAAAACATGGGAATTGGTGGATTTTTCATCTGATAAGAAAGAACTACAAAATAAATGGGTTTTTTATTTAAAAGAAGATGAGTGTGGGTAGAAAACATAAAAATCAAGGCTTGTTGTTAAAGGCTTTACACAGAAGGTTGGAATTGATTAAGTAGAGGTATGTTCTCCTATTGTCAAAATTACCTTAATAAGAACTGTATTAAGTATTGTTGCTTATAATGATCTTCACTTAGAATAGATGGATGTGAAAACTTTTTACATAGAGATTTAGAAGAGGAAATCTACATGAAGCAACCAAAAGGTTTTGAGGTAAAGGGGAAAGAAAGAAAGATTTGTAAATTGCTGAAAAGTTTATATGGTTTAAAATAGGCAACTAGGTAATGGTACCTAAGGTTTGATACTTTCGTGTTGGAGCATGGATATGCTCATACTCATAGTGATCATTGTGTTTATAGTAATAAATTTGAAAATGGTGATTTCATTATTCTTCTACTTTATGTTGATGACATGTTGTTGTGTGGAGCTAACATGCAGGGAATAAGTGAATTGAAAAAATTATTTTATTAAGAGTTTACCATGAAGTATCTTGGACTAGCCAAGAAAATTATCAGAATGAGAATTGATAGAGATAGATTGGGTAAGAAACAAAATTTAACTCAATCTAAATATATTGAAAGTGTGTTGTTAATATTTGGTGTGCAAAACCATAAATCCATTTCTACACCTTTAGTTGGCCACTTCAATTTGAGTAAGACATAGTCTCCTAAGTCATAAGAGGACAAAGATTATATGGCAAAGGTGTCATATACTTCATCTATGGGTAGTTTAATGTATTCTATGATTTTCACTCATCCATACATATCCCAAGCAGTGGGAGTACTGATTAGGTTCATGAGTAACCCTGATAAGCAACATTGGTTAGCAATTTAGTGGATTTTAAAATATTTGTGTCGAACCTCTAGTATGTGTTTATGTTTTGAAGGTTCTAATAGTCGGTTACAAGGTTTTATGGACAGTGACATGGCAAGTGATTTGGATGGTATAAGGTCTACCATTGGCTATATTTTCATTGTTGGAGGTACTATAGTCTCATGGGTTTCTAAATTGGATAAATTTGTTGCACTTTTTACCACTGAGGCTGAATACATTGCTTGCACTAAATAGAGTAAGAGTTATTGTGGTTAAACAAAATTTTAGACAAGGTGGGAGTGAAACAAGATGGGTAAAATCTGTGATATAGCAATTTGACTCAAGAGAGGATGGTTAGTATGGTGTTAGTTCCAAAATGAAAACAAAATGAAAGAAACACACTAATAGCATAACATCTCCAGGCCTAGACACCAGGGAGAGCTTAGTTAACAAACATGAATAAAACACAACTAAAATGCAAAAGAAACCTTTTTTTACCTTCCTTGGATGCTACAAAATTATTGGTGTAGTGGTTTTCTCAATTTTTTTCTCATTAAGTCCTTTGAAATGGAAGTTTGGCTACCTGCATCTCTCCTTGGCACCTTTGGTTTGTGGCTTGGCTTGGTTTGGAATCAATTAGGCATGGTAACACTAGTTTCATGAAATTTTTAGAACCAATACTAAATTATAACTTTGAATTCTTAAGTCTTTTGAAGATATCTGAGCATAATAACTTTCACTAAAATATCTTAGAAATGATGTTCATGGCCTCTCTATTTATAGATTTTTGAGAATGCTTAGAATCAGCCTGAACCATCCATCTCAAGATTGAGATGTGTGGTTGAGGATTAATTCAATTTTTGGAATTAAGTTTATAATTATAATTATCATGAAATTGGAAGAGGGGTAAATTAAGAGGCATGGAGGGCATCGTGGAAGGCATTGATGAGCCATGGAGGGCATGAATCTTGATATTTGTGGCATTTATGGCCTAGGGATGTCTTCCCAAGAAGTGAGGTCATATGATGATGTATATATTCAATATTAATTTCCTAAAATAAGTTTTCAATAAGTTTACATGGAATTATTAATTATTCCTTGATTTGGATTAATTAGCTCTTAAGCATGTTTAAGCACTTTGTGCACAAACTACTCAAATTGATCAGAATGCCTTGTTATTGGTTCAAAATTTGATTAGATTGTAATTGAAATGTAATGTTAGATGCATTAGAACCATATTCCAATTTAGGATGTTACCAAAAAAAAATGAAGGCACACATCTTGTGTAGAAGATTTGATAAGAAAGAGTAATCTAAAGCACCTAGGTGTAAAATTGGCATTTTGACTTGAAATGATTTGATCAAAGTTAGCTATCCCATAAATTACATTACCCCATTTAGGGATACCCTAGCCAAAATAATCACTTCAATATGTCAATTTCACATTATTTATCATGTTTTAGTGTTTTTAGGCTAAATTGTGCATTTTGGGTGGAAATTGGCCAAAAGTCTGATTAGGGGTTATTGGTGGGTAGTTTTAGGTGTCTATAGTTTACCCCTATTTGGGAAGATGTTGAAAACCATAGGCAAAGCAATGTCTTCTCAAATAATGAGAAAATTCCTGTATACTAAACATAAGATGATGGTTGAAGAACAAAGCTCCAAATGGTTTTGGGAAACCTATGATGATGCCCCCTTGAGGGAGTGGCCATCACATATGTTGATGGACATTCCCTCAAAAAAAAACAACAAGAAAGGTGGAGTTAACCTGTGGTTGAGATTAATCTAAATGAGAAATGCTTACATGTATTGATGTAAAAAGGATGATGATTTGCCCAAAGGCAGTTATAATCAGGAATAAAAGTCAAAATAATGATTTTTCCATAGGCGGTTATAATAATTAAGTAGAATTGGATTTGATAAAAATGGTGGTGTCCCAATTAGGGATGATTACAAGCATAACTCAAGGATATAACCTATAATATAGATTAAATCTGAGTGGGTGAAAAGTGATGAAATATATCAATAAAAGAATAAGATTGATTAGTAGAAATGATTTAGTTGTCCCTGCCAATGAGGAGATGCTCATCTTGATTAGCAATGATACAACTAGAATGGTCAAATGAGTTATACTGATCAAGGTGGGTGGGAGGATTTACCAAAGTGCCAAAGAGAAACTTCTATAGATCCATTGATTATAAACCTTTTTGAAGCTAATTTTTGTTATAACATGTGATGGTAGGCTTCATGATAAAACACCATGAAGATTTGGCCAAAATATTCATAAAGATTGACTCCTGATATCCAATGAACACTCAAAAACAAAACACCAATGATAAAAATCACGATGATAATATTGACGTATGAATATGGATAGACTCAGGAATAATGTGCTTAAGGAATCACCTAATGAACACAAATAGACTGAGTTAAGGAAATAGTGTTGAAAGAAAACAAATAGGCAAGTGAAAAAACAAACAACCTAAAATAAATAAACAAATAGAAAGCTTGAAAACAAAAGTAAAAAAATTATCTTGATAATGACCATGCCCCCATAAGACAGATCGAGGATAAATAACTAGGCTTACATAAGACAAATATTTTTGGATTTTTGAAATGTTATGAATATTTTTGTAATTTTGAGGTATCTTAACTCATTAGATAATGACATGATACCTACTCACAAAACAACAACAGTGTTTGGCTTAGGTTGCTCACAAAATGGTGAGAGTGTATGGAAAGGGGGACTAAGGTGACCTCAACATGAATTGATCATGACCCACATAATCTTGAAATGACCTGAAGTAATAGTAATTCCATCCATATAAAAGGTGAAGAAAAACCAACTAGGTCTGAACAAGTTCTTAAATCTGGCAAATGGCTAGTCAAATGAAAATAGTAATGGCAAGGTGATGTGTAAATGCATGATAAACAAGTGTTGCCCCTATTTTTCTCATAGGAGGTTATAACTAAGATACAACTAAATAGGTCAATAATATTAAATCTGCCCATAGGTGGTTATAATTAGTAACAAGACTGGTGAAACACTGATTTGCCCATAGGCAGTTATAATCAAGATCACATAAACAAATGTGGATATAGGATGAAAGATATCTTGCCAGATCAATTGTCACACTACTTTCATAGACTATCATTATAAACATGAATTGGATTGATTTTTGAAACTTGATCAAAATATTCTCACAAAAGGTGTGGAGAGAACCAAATGAACCAATATCAAAATAGGATTAGGTAGGATGACTAAAAATAGGCTTTGGTCTAGATAGGAATAAAATGATAGGAATTTTATGGTTTTGTTAAGGATAATGATTATTTTATAAATTGGATAAAATCATAAGAGGGTTTCCCCTAGATGATGGGGTGAATGACTGGGAGCTACAACAATGGCAAATGGATATGTAACAATAGCGATGGCAATGTGAAACTATATGGTACATGTTTTTAGCCTGGGTGTGATAAAGGGCATATGATTATATTTTTCATAATGATATGGAGATGTAAATCCTAATCAATAAATGATACAAATAGAATACTTGATCATGTTAATTTTTATCCCACACCTCGTCTGAATAGTTACTTTGTCAAGAACTCAATGCAGATTTGGATGCTAAAAATACTTTTGTGATCTTCATTAGTTATTGATTCGGATTCCTTCAAGCATCAAGACAAGGTATCTTTGTAGCCTCTATAAAGGAAAGTGTGGCCACATATGGTAAACAAGGACAAATAATGGATGGTAGGTTTGATTGTGAAATAGAATGGCACATGATGGGAATGTGGAATGGTGGGGAAACAAATAAAGATTAGGAATTTTAGTCACACATAATGTTGTTGATGTTGGATTCAACATAAATTTGGTTGTGGTGTGGTGAAAGACCTCTAAATATTCTCTTGATAAGACCATTAGATTTTTCTATTACTTGATCTTGAGAGTAGCTAACATCTGATTATGTTGTAGATTAGAAGCTATTTTGATTTGATCTTTGATATTATCTTCAATAAACAATGAAGAACTTTTGTGCTCAGCTATTAGTTTATTGAAGAGATTTTCACCAATGAAGTTATCTTGATTGTCTTCTAGTGCCTCCAAGAAAGTTTCATTAATGAACATTGGCTTTTGACTTTCATTTTCTTCTAGCACTTCTAAACAAGTTTCACTAGAAGATGTTGAGCTTTGAATTTGATTGTCCCTTAGTGCCTCTAAAAAAGTTTCACTATGAGAGTGCTCTTCTACTACATGATTGTGGTCTTGGCATCCTTGCTCTTATTCAACTGCTATGTTTCCATGGATGTAATTCAAAAAAGTTTGATTCTATCGATCCCAATCAAAACTTATGGGATATGGAATGTCAATAATATGGCTATCTTGATTGATGGTAATGGCCTGTGGAATGGTAATAGAATGGAGAGAGGATGCAAAATCCTTATATAAGATACTAGGATAACTAATGCCAAATCTAAAGTACTCATCCTAAAAAACCATAGAAGGATCACAAATTTATTCAAATTGATTTATGAGGCATGTGTAACCAATATTGTAACAACCACAAACATATCCTTCTTCTGAATTTGATTCTAACTCAAGGGACTCTGAATCCAATGTTGAGACTAATGTTGATTCAGATTCAGATTTTGATGCTAAATTCGATGTCAGTTCCAAGATAAAACCTGACTTTAATTATAATGATGTTTTGTTGAATATTTGGTATTAGACAAGTAATAGCCTATGATGGCATAATGGGCTCCATAAAAAATGGTTTATCAAAGTGGGTCCCCTCTAGGATGGGAAAAAGGTCAAGAGACAGCTTCTTAGAGACTGGCTTGTCAATAGGAGGTTCTTAAAAAATAGGTACATGGTCAAGGTAATGATTTTCGCAAAGGCAATTATAATCATTAAGAAGTGACTTGACAAATAATGGCTCATAAGTGTGAGTTCCTCGACAACAGTATAGGATCAATAGGCAATTTATCATAGGTTGACTTATCACAAATGATTGATTTAATAAAAACATCTCATATTGGTTGGTTCTCTTGGCCTTAGTTTCTAATTAGTTAGAAAATACCAATTTTAAACATATCTTGGTCTTCGAAGGATTGGATCAGTTGAGGTTTGGATGGGATTGGTTCTAGATGAGGAATAACTTTTGGTTGGATAATGGTAGGGCATTAGGGAGCATGATTGCTCATATGAGCCAAATGATAAAGTCCTGAGATGGTAATGATAGGGCACTGTGGGGCTTGATTGCTTGCATAAGACAAATGACTAGGTCCTAGAATGATGCAAGGGCATTGTGGAGCTTGATTACTCACACAAACTAAAGGATGAGGTATTGGTATAGAAATGGTTGGGCATTATGGAGCTTGATTGCTCACACAAGACAAAGGACTAGGTCTAAGAATGGTAATGGTATTCCTTGGATAGTGTAGAGCTTGATAGTTCATATAATCTAGAGGGTTAGGGGTAGTTGATGATCAGATAACAAACAAAAGGACATTTCAAAACTTGATTTCTTGCATAAGCAAAAGCATCCAAGTATTCCTCATAAACCATATCATCCTAGTCATGAGTTGGCTTATAAGCTAGTTTTTTACTATGTTCTATGTATTGATTATTGTAAAGAAGGTATGGATTCATATCCCAAAAAATATTATATATAGTTGGGTGTTAAAAGTCCTGTTCACAAGCCTCTTAATACCAATCAAGGTCTCAAGTTAGATCATAATTTGTTTCATGACTTTGTTCCCATGAATGATTAATATGAGGTAGATAGAAATATGTCTCACAACCCATATTAACATCATTGGGGTCTTGACTAAATCCATAAAAGTCATTTTGTGCAGCCATTCTATTATAATTTGGATTATACATGACTCCACCATAAGTGTAGCTAGTCATATCCTCATAAAAGATGAAAGCTTTGAAATAAAAAGGCTTAGAGTTATACAAACTTTGTAAAATTATGTCTAAATGATAAATGGTTCGAGCTTGGTTTAACTTGGTCAAAAGGGTGGAGCTATATCTCAAAAATAATTTGTTTTAAGACTTGGTATAAAATAGTCTAACATCAAATGTCTAATGTCAAATGTCATACACATAAAAGGCCAAGTGTCTAAATAAAAATTGGCATGACAAAGGTCTAAGTCAAAGTGTTCCAAACAAGGTCTAAATTAGGAAAGAGAAAAGTTGAGTTAATAGGTCTTTTATCCAAACACAAAGTCAAAATCTAGGCTAAAACAAATACGAATACGCAAGGACTTTTGGCTAAATAGTGTCAAAGTTAGTCTTGAAACAAAGGTATCATGTGATTTAATTTAATCTAACAAGTTTGGAAATAACTTTGACATAAACCCGGCACACAAAATCAAAAATAAACATGATCAATTAGCATAAGGCATAAGTCTTTTTGAGAAAGACTATGTGTTCCCAAATAAAGGCACAAATAATGATGAGAATAGGTGTTGAACAAACAAACCATCAATAGTTTTTAATTTTGGGTAATCAATTAACTGAAATTATGCAACCCAAAAGAGAAAGGTCTATGTGTCATCCCAATGAATTGAGGCCTAAATATAAATCAATCAAGGTTTGAATCCAAATTTGATAAGGTTAATTGAAAACTCAATGTTTGAAAACTAGGATTTTACCAAATAATCTAGACAAGATTGGACAGCATGGCAACACAAGACAAAGGTCCAAATGGTATACAAGACATAGTTTTATGTAGACACCGAAATCATGTCTATGCCTTGGTCGTCCTCCCCCCTTGGTCCCCTTGGTCCACTTAACCACTCCTAACCTATGTCTTATTAATTTAAAATAATTATTTTATTTTAAATTAATAATTCTCTCCCCTTGCCATCTCACCCTTGACACCTCACCACCCTTGGATGCCTTCCTTGGATTCCCTTCACTACCCCATGACCAAGTCTTTAATGCCTAAGCCCCATTCATGACCTATTCCAACTTCCCCTCTCATTTCTCACACCTATTAAGCCACCTTCGACCATTTCTTCCCCTAACCCGCTGACCTGGCAGTTGGAAAAATGGATAAAAGGCTATTTTTAGCCTTTTTCCTGACTTCCAGCCACCGACGTCAGTCAACCATCGACTGACGTCGGTGATATCGCCAGCATCAGTTTCCTTCATAACTGCATTTCACCTCTAGAGTGCAGAATCGGCTCTTTCAATCTTCATCCAGTTTTTCAATCTTCAATCCATGTTTCTCAATCTTTCAATCCGCCTTTCGACCTTCAACAATTAGCCAATCTTCCAATCTTTAATCCACCAGACCTCTCACTCTCTCTCCCAAAGGGCTTCTGTACCAGCTACAATAACAACAGGTAATCTGCATCAGCTTCCACTAGCAACAGGGCCTTCACACCAGCAGCACCAGCAATAGGTACAACCCATCAGCAACATTTCTTCTTTAGCAGGTATGAGCTAAGAATGTTTCATTTATTTCATTTCAATAATCTAGAAATGTACTAGCTGTTAGCTTCCATTCAGCACTTCCAAACTAGACCCGAATCTTTATCTCCCGTTGGCCTCCTCTATCCCTCTGTCCCTTTTTGACATTCTGTCTATTGCCCCAGACCTCCGCACAGACACCTCAAGCCATTTTGCTGACCCCAAATAGACCACAGACCCATCCACAGACCAAAAAATCACCCTGACCTCTTCCAAAGACTACTGCCCCGACTGATGCAGACCACTGCCTTCACCGATGTCGATAGACTAACCGACGTCGGCAGACTTGACCAACCAACGTCGGCAGACTAACCGACATCGGTGACTATGACTAGGCTAACAATAGCATTCAGGTAAGCATTTGCTTCTATTTCTATTTCAGTCTTTAATCATTTCAGTCTTTTTATCATTCTGCCTTTTATCAGACATTATTTTTATCAATCAGTGGGTTGACATCCCTTAAGGAAGCCTTTGTACTTCTGGGATCAAGCTTTTGCTTGGCAGCCCACCATCTCCTCATCTAACACCTTCTTTGTTTTAGTCTCTTTCTTCTACAAGTGTCATTCTCCACAACCAAAGAGGAGTTCTCATTATCATCTGGATAATGGTGCACAAGACTTCATCCAGGTACATACAAGCCTTAGACCATTTCTCTTAGTTTCTCATTTCCTTCTTGAATGTGAAAGCGAAATCTCATATAGAAACATTCTGGCACGCCCGGTGGGACCCTAAGTTCTTCCTTGGGTTCTTTTCTTTCTTTTCATATAGGGTGCATTAGGTTTCTCCTTTTCACCTCTTTCTTCTATATCTCTTCCAAAAGACATCATAAGCAAGATTAAAAACAACTCTTCTTTCTTTTCTTGCATCATAGACTAGTCAAAAGTCATACTCTTCAACCCTTTCTCCATTTGTCTTCATACGAACTAACATTTCGACTTGGGCTTAAAACACACTGTATTTCATTTCTTCTTGATTACATACTTAGTCCACACCTAGTAATTAATAACTGCATCATGAATTAATCGTAGTCCACTTTATGTTACACAACCAAATTACTTACACAAATCAAACATCAAACTTACCTGAGACAAGGCCCGACTGGGATTTCATCACCCAGCGGATACCTTACCCGTCTCGGCAATCCCACTTGGATTTCACCACCAAGGGGAAAGCCCACTCTGTTCTCTGGCAGAGGATAATCTCTAGGGAAAGTATATTTTGGCTAAGCAAGACCAGCTTATCACTGGGCTCATGAAGTGAGGGGAGCTTGCTCCTTAGCATCAGGCCATGTACGAAACCTAACACAGACTCTTGAGTGCCTAAACAAACCTGAAACCATCCATAGACTACTTCTTCTAGGACCCGTCTCAAAAGCCAACCTCCCAAACACATTCTAAGGCATAAGCCAACATGATCCTAATAATTTATTCCTAGGGATTTAACGCTTAAGATCTGCTTGTGTTCTTCATATTTTCTGTTCTTATCTGCTTTTTTGAGCTAGTGAGGACGTTTTCTTCTTTTTTTCCAAGAATCTTCAAGTTTTTTGAGTTTCTAGAAACCACGGTCACCGGCATCAATTTTACCATCGACGTCGGCAACCTTCCTCATCAGTATCAGTTATTTGATCGACATCAGCCATCTGATCTCACTGACATTAGTTTTTCAATCGACGTCGGTCACTATCATAGTCCTTTTTTTTCAAAACAACAGCCTAAAACCCAACCCTTTTTCTATGAAAACAACATTTTGATTTTCTAAAACTGGAGAAAAAAACACAATTTTTGAAACCCGACCCTTCTTGCCTTGATTGGTTTTGACACACAGTCAAACCAAGGCTCTTCTTGACCACGTGAGACATCAACCGCTTCTGCCTTCCCTATCCATAACCAGTCCTATAATGGAGTTCCACTCAGAGACGAAAATAACTCCTACTCGCCCAACCCTGACTCAAACCCCCATTGTCCTTGAAGGGGACCAAGATTTCGAAAGATTCTTGGACCTCAATGTCAAAGCCCTTCAAAACTATCTCGCGAGGAACCAAACGCGAGACCTTTTGGGTGAAGCAGCGATGACATCAACACCATCTGCTACCCAGCCTTTTGCCTCAACCATTAACTCGACCATGGCCAATACGCAAAGTTTGGCCTCCCCATCTGTTTTTAGACCAACCTCCATCGGGGTTTCATTACCCCCTCAACCACACACAATTCAACCAAGTTCTACATCATACTAGAACTTGATTATCCCAACTCCACACTCTTGTGCCCATAAATGTAGGAGTTTCTACCTCCCCTTTACCAATGCTGCCACGTAACCATCTTTGGTGATATCTAGTCAACTTATGCCTTCTACCTTCATGATGCAACCACCCTTGGCCTCCACTTCTATCCTAATGACTGGTTATCAATACGTTGCACCCCTACAAGCGCAATCGACTACGTCGTATGCCCCTTCTAGCACCTTTCAAGTGCCCTACAACCCAGGGGGTGCCCCACCTGTCAATCCATCAGTTGACATAATCAAAATGCTGATGGACAAAATGTCTAGTCTCGAGACCTCTATTTTTGGTTCACGCAATGCCCTCTCATATGAGCAAGTTTGCAATGAACCCATTCACCCCTCTGTCCTGATCTGACCATACCCCAACCAGTGGGAGCTTCCTAAATTTTCTCATTTCTAGAGTAAGGAAGACCCACAACAACATCTACGTGCATTCAGACATGCTTGTTATCTTATAGCCCATGACGATGCATTACTTCTACGCACATTCCCCATGTCACTTTTTGGCCCCACCCTTGACTGGTATAGCTCTCTTACCAGACATTCTATCTTTTCATTCACTCAACTTGCCCAATTATTTCTCGACCATTTTTCTATCAATATCACCAAACAAGTCTCAATAACAGACCTTTACTCCATTAGGCAATTTGACGACGAATCAATAATCGATTTTATCGCCCGTTAGAGAGGCTTGATTAACCATCTCTCCTTCTCCTTGCCTCAACCCGAGCTCATCAAGCTCTTTTCTCGAGCATGTGCCAGGCACATCTCTTCTACCTTTTGGATTCAAACATTTCACACTTTTGACGAAGCTTTCACCATGGCCCAAAAGCTTGAACTCCATGCCATTAAAGAAGATAAAGTCAAATTGCATAATACTAACGCAAGAACTAATGACCCTTCTTCTTCCAGACCTTCTTCTTCCCACTCTAAATCCAAAGGAGTGGCCAACACTATGGTCATTAGATCACCATCTTCAACAACAACCGATCAACCTCAACCTTCAATGACCCAAAGCATCACCAAACAATTCCAACAATGGTACATCTAGCATTCATTCACTCCACTTGGAGAATCACACGCTTCCATTTTGGAAATAATTGTCAAGCAGGGGGTCCTCAATCTCCCTCCAATCTGACCACCTCAATTTGACCCTTGAAAATCCCTCCCTACATGGTATAGGGAGGCCGACTTCTGTCACTTTCACCGCATCCAAGGTCATGACATCGACAACTGCCGAACCTTCAAAAACATCATTCAAGACATGATAGACAGGGGTGATCTCATCACCCAACCAACACATCAATATCTTCAAACAACCCTTTCCTAATCATTCGCCTACCCAAAACAATGTGCAGACCATGACTGATAGCTCCCACGAGCATGATATACACACGGTCAACACCATCTTGCCTCTTGTCCTTGACCAACCTCCTTCACAAGTGGAAGACCCTTCTTCCCCTATTTCTCTTTCATAGGTATAAGAATCCTCTTCTCTTGTTAGTCCTCCATCGACCTCTCCTATGTTGGAGGATGCCTTGACCATACCTATGTCATTAGCCCCACCTCCATCCTTCCTCCCACCAATGGAGGACCATACCTTGCCTACTCCTCACCCACAAATTGAAGGCACAATCATCCCTGCCCTCTACTCTCTTGAGGAGCCGTACTCTCCTATTTCTTATCCACCAAGAGAAGAACTAGTCTCTTCACCCATTTCGATCGAGGAAGACCCAGTCATGGTTTTCTCTTGCCTTTTGCCTGAGATTGCTACATCTCACTCACCTTTGTCCACATCTAAACCCAAACCCATATCTAACCTCACCTCGCACAATGGTGGCCCTCAACCCAAATCAAAGAGAGCCAATAAACCACACCAGAGGATTCCTCCCCCACCTTCATCATTACCTTCAATTTTGGGCCCACATCCATCCACTTTAATATGAGTGCTTCCTACTCCCATACTTCATAGGGGCAAGTCACCTCCATTATCCCCTCAACCCATCAAACATATATTTCCTCCAAAACATCCAACACCTATCACCACCAAAGTGCCATCTACACGTGTGGCCACACCACCCACAAAAGCAATGGTACGACCAATGCCTCTTACACCTCTCAAATCAAATTCATCAACCCCTCCTTCAACAAGACACACAGACCCATTAGCAGGTTCTTATACCTTGTTGTTACGGTGATTGTTGCAGTCTTCTCGCATCAATATCTCACCTCTTAAATCATATCAAACTCTTGGACCAAAACCACCCTGGTTTGACAACACTCAGATTTGTGCGTATCATCGCACACCTGGGGATGACACTGAGCATTGTTGTGCCCTCAAGGTTGTAGTTCACCAATGCTTGGAGAAAGACACCCTTCTTCTTGACCACATCATCAACAAACCTTCAACCTCCTTGCCATCCCACTCATCAACTCTCAGATCAAGACCATCTTGGTTTGACAATTCTAAATTTTGTCATTATCATCACAAATTGGGACATGACACTGAGCGTTGTTGCGCTCTTAAAGCTATCATTCATCAACACCGAAAAAAGGATACCCTTTTCATCAAGGATCCTCTTAACCACCCCTTTGACAAATCATCAACACCAACCCATGCTTCTCAAACCTCATCACCTAAATCGGGATCTCCACGCCAGACTATGGTCCCTTTACCGCCTTTAACCCCCTTATTCGACATCAACACAATCAATCTGACCACCAAGCCTCGACCGACCTTGACCAATCTGTCAAAAATTCTTCCTAGCCACTAGGGGAATTCAACCTTCATCCACGCCTCAACCAACCTTTCAACCCAGTCTTGACCAAATATCAATCACTTTTTTAATCTTAAACCTCGACTAGGCCTCAACCAAGCCTCAACCAAGCCTCAACCAAACATTCGACCGACCATTGACCAGACATTCGACCAAGTAATGACCAAACATCAACCAACCTTTTAATCACATCATCCAGCCCAACATTGACCAAATATCTATCAACCTCAACCAAAACATTGACCAAGCCTCAACTCAGTCTCGACCAAGTTTCAACCAAGCATTGACTTTAACCAAGCATTGACTGAATATCAACCAACTTCAACCCATCATCGACAAAATGTCAACCAACCTTTTTAATCATGACATCAACCAACTCCTTCAACATCAACCAACATGTGACCAATTTGGAACGAAGCAAATGGGGCAAGTTTGCTATTAATTGATTCGGACCTTGCATCATAACACAAGCATGTGCTAGGGACTTTGTTAGAACCTGAGCCCCTTTATGCCTTGCATCCTCAATTAGTCTACTGTTAGTCAAGTAGTTATTCACTTGACATTTAACTTGAGCTCAATCCCTTGAACACTCCCCATCATTGTCATTCCTATTCCTTTTCAACCCTCAACCCTACAAACAACAGTCAACCCTTTTGTCAAGCATGACTACTTTGTCCTAATAAAAGGGAAACCCTCTAAACCTCTATAGTCAAGTCCATGACCAAAAGTCCAGTCAACAAAAAAAATCAAAAAAATATAATATTGGGATGCCTATCTCAAAAGGTCATAAACTATAAATGTAGATTGCTCCCTCGAAGGACAGCTACATAATTGTTGTATTTACTAGACTGCTCCCTTGAAAGACAGCTAGGCCAAAGTCATATCAAAAGCATATAAAAGCAGAATATAGACCACTCCCTCGAAGGATGGCTATGCCTAAATTTTGCTACATACACATCACTATCTCAGAAGCTTCCCGCATCGATCAGCTTCACAACATGACCACCAAGCAAAACAACATCCCCTCGCAGACTTCCCGCATCGATCAGTCTACACCAAAAAAAAAAAAAAAAATGACTGACAAAACTATAAAGTCATGGACTTGTCTATAGTCGTTCTCGGGGTCACCTATAAAAGGGGCAAAGTTGTTCCTACCAAAAAGGGTTTTCCCTCCCCATCCATATCACATCAATCCTATCATACTCAAGGGATTTTGAGCTCACTTAATGTCAAGCGATTCGATTACTTCTATAACACAACCATTGGTCAATGATGCAATGCATGAACGGGGCTTTTATTTCTAAACAACCCTTATCCATGCCATCATTTTGGTTCTTGTCAATAAAAGAGCAATTTTCCTTTCACCTTTTTCTTACATCTTGGTCACACATCTAACCAAATCATTTTGCCAACCAAACCAAACCAACCAAAACATTTTTAGACCTATCGCATTATCATAGTGCATTTCACATAGTTTTTGTGGATAACAATACACATGGAAACTATCGACCAGACACAATTTATGTTAAGCATAAACCAATACTTGCTGAAGCATAAGTAGACTCAATTCATTTTTAGCATACATCCATCATGAATATGGAAAATTGCTAGGGATGAAAGACCACTTGACCAATGTTGCAGAATACACCATCACACAATATGGAAAAGGCTACAACATCATCTTCTCCTCATCATTTCACCACTTGACCAAAACCAAATCATCGACCATTTTGCCTCTTCGTCTGAACTACATTGGTCTGAGGCCCTAAGACTGGGGCTATGTAGGTAGCACTCAGTTGACACGACGTCCTCTGGGGTTAGCTTGACCACCCTCGTTTGTTCATCTACCTGATGGACAAACCTTCTTTTCTCCTATTGACTATGACTTGACCTCGACCAAGACCAATCCATACCTTTGACCTTCTTCCTCCCTTTTAGGGAGAACTACATTGGCCTGAGGCCCTAACCACAGGGGCTATGTAGGCAACACTCAGTGTTCTGAGGTTAGCTCGGCCACATTCTTTCATCGATCCATTCACCTTAACCAACCACTTTGGGGATCATGCCTATCTCCTCCAACCCTGACCACTTCCAAGACAACTTCACCTTGGTTATTTTTGCATGTATGTTACCCCGCGACTGGTTAACAAACTTGTGCGTAGACTATTTATGACCTTCACAATTATACGATTGCAAGCCAGTTGATCCTCACTACTTGTGACATTTTCGTGTTTTTAGGAGCTCTTCCTGAGCCCGAGACACTTGGACCATGATGACCATTGGATTTACAGCTTAGATTGAATAACCCGATCAGCTATGACCAAATGTTGGGGCCCGGTTATTTCAATTTTGGCACTCTTCGACCCTTGACCTGCGATAATTTGACTTGACCATCTTGTGAAGTGGTATGTGTGCAATCTCAACTTTTACAGCATTCACACTTCATCTTCACCATTTTTCATCCACTTTTTGTCGAATTGGCACCCGATTTTAGGTCCCCTTCCCTCGACTCCCACTTTGAGGGGGAATACCTCATCCATAATCAGGGCAACCAACTCTCCCACTTTTGTCTTGCAGTTCATTTAAACAACCAACAAGATGAGATCAGACCTTATCCCATACCTGGGGCAATCAACTCCTATTTTTGTCTTACTTTTCATCCAGAACAACCAACAAGACAAAAAGGGGCAAATGTAGACACCGAAATCATGTCTACGCCTTGGTCGTCCTCCCCCCTTGGTCCCCTTGGTCCACTTAACCACTCTTAACCTATGTCTTATTAATTTAAAATAATTATCTTATTTTAAATTAATAATTCTCTCCCCTTGCCATCTCACCCTTGACACCTCACCACCCTTGGATGCCTTGGATTCCCTTCACTACCCCATGACCAAGTATTTAATGCCTAAGCCCCATTCATGACCTATTCCAACTTCCCCTCTCATTTCCCATGCCTATTAAGCCACCTTCGACCGTTTCTTCCCCTGACCCGCTGACCCAGCAGTTGGGAAAATGGATAAAAGGCTATTTTTAGCTTTTTCTTGACTTCCAGGCACCAACATCGGTCAACCATCGATCGACGTCTGTTTCCTTCATAACTACATTTCACCTCCAGAGTGCGGACCTGGCTCTTTCAATCTTCATCCGGTTTTTCAATCTTCAATCTGTGTTTCTCAATCTTTCAATCCGCCTTTTGACCTTCAACAATCAGCCAATCTTCCAGTCTTCAATCCACCAGACCTCTCACTCTCTCTCCCATAGGGATTCTACACCAGCTACGGCAACAACAGGTACTCTGCATCAGCTTCCACCAGCAACAGGGCCTTCACACCAATAGCACCAGCAACAGGTACAACCCATCAACAACATTTCTTCTTTAGCAGGTATGAGCTAAGAATGTTTCATTTATTTCATTTCAATAATCTAAAAATGTACTCGTTGTTACCTTCCATTCAGCACTTCCAGACCAAACCCGAATCTTTATCTCCTATTGGCCTCCTCTATCCCTCTATCCCTTTTTGACATTCTGTCTATTGCCCCAGACCTCTGCATAGACACCTCAAGCCATTTTGCTAACCCCAAATAGACCACAGACCTGTCCATAGACCAAAAACTTGACTAGACCTCATCTAAAGACTACTACCTCGACTGACACCGGCCTCATAAACCACTGCCCTCACCGACATCGGTAGACTAACTGACGTCAACAGACCTTGACAACCGACGTCGATAGACTAACCGACATCGACGACTGTGCCCAAACTGACAACATCCTTGAGGTACACATTTGCTTTTATTTCTATTTTAGTTTTTAATCCTTTCAGTCTTTTACCATTCTGCCTTTTATCAGACATTATTTTATCAAAAGTAGGTTGTCATCCTCCAAGAAGTCTTCGCACTTCTAAGACCAAGCTTTCGCTTGGCAGTCTACTTTCTAGCCATCTAACAATTTTCTTGTCCAAGTCTCTTTCTTCTACAGGTGTCATCCTCCACAACCAAAGAGGAGTTCTCATAACATCTAAATTTGGTGTGCACAACTTCATCCAAGTAGATACAAGCCTTAGACCATTTCTTCTTAGTTTCTCATTTCCTTCTTGAATGTAGAGAGTGAAAATTGAATAGAAACATTCCAAGCTGCAACATCATCTTCTCCTCATCATTTCACCACTTGACAAAAACCAAATCATCAACCATTTTGCCTCTTCGTCTGAACTACATTGGTCTGAGGCCCTAAGACTGGGGCTATGTAGGCAGCACTCAGTTGACACAACGTCCTCTGGGGTTAGCTCGACCACCCTCATTTGTTCATCTACCTGATGGACAAACCTTCTTTTCTCCTATTGAATATGACTTGACCTCGACCAAGACCAATCCATACCTTTGACCCTCTTCCTCCCTTTTAGGGAGAACTACATTAGCCTGAGGCCCTAACCACAGGGGTTATGTAGGCAGCACTCAGTATTCTGAGGTTAGCTCAGCCACATTCTTTCATCTATCCATTCACCTCGACCAACCACTTTGGGGTTCATGCTTATCTCCTTTGACCCTGACCACTTCTAAGATGACTTCGCCTTGGTTGTTTTTGCATGTATGCTACCCCACGACTGGTTAGCAAACTTGTGCACAGACTATTT
Organism: Torreya grandis; assembly: GCA_037957365.1. Classification (NCBI taxonomy): domain Eukaryota; kingdom Viridiplantae; phylum Streptophyta; class Pinopsida; order Cupressales; family Taxaceae; genus Torreya; species Torreya grandis. Next base: position 1,286,302 of record JARHVA010004786.1, read on the forward strand.
ATGACCTTCACAAGTATAGGATCACAAGCCGGTTGATCCCCACTACTTGTGACATTTTCATGTTTCTAGGAGCACTTCCTGAGCTCGGGATACCTAGACCATGATGACCATTGGAGCTACAGCTTAGATTGAATAACCCGATCAACTACGACCAAATGTTGGGGCCCAGTTATTTCAATTTTGGCACTCCTTGACCCTTGACCTACGATAATTTGACCTGACCATCTCATGAAGTGGTATGCATGTAATCTCAACTTTTGTAGCATTCATACTCCATCTTCACCATTTTTCATCCACTTTTTATCAAATTGGCACCCAATTTTAGGTCCCCTTCCCTCGACTCTCACTTTGAGGGGGAATACCTCATCCATAATCAGGGCAACCAACTCTCCCACTTTTGTCTTGCAGTTCATTTGAACAACCAACAAGATGAAATCAGACCTTATCCCATACCTGGGGTAATCAACTCCTATTTTTGTCTTGCAGTTCGTCCAGAACAACCAACAAGATAAAAAGGGGCAAATGTAGACACCGAAATCGTGTCTACACCTTGGTCATCCTCCCCCCTTGGTCCCCTTGGTCCACTTAACCACTCCTAACCTATGTCTTATTAATTTAAAATAATTATCTTATTTTAAATTAATAATTTTCTCTCCTTGCCATCTCACCCTTGACACGTCACCACCCTTGGATGCCTTCCTTGGATTCCCTTCACTACCCCATGACCAAGTCTTTAATGCCTAAGCCCCATTCATGACCTATTCCAACTTCCCCTCTCATTTCCCATGCCTATTAAGCCACCTTCGACCGTTTCTTCCCCCGACCCGCTGACTCGACAGTTGGGAAAATGGATAAAAGGCTATTTTTAGCCTTTTTCCTGACTTCCAGCTGCCGACATCGGTCAACCATCGACTGACGTCGATGATATCACCGGCGTTGGTTTCTTTCATAACTGCATTTCACCTCCAGAGTGCAGAACCGGCTCTTTTAATCTTCATCCAGTTTTTCAATCTTTAATCCGTGTTTCTCAATCTTTCAATCCGCCTTTTGACCTTCAACAATCAGTGAATCTTCCAGTCTTCAATCCACCAGACCTCTCACTCTCTCTCCCACAAGGCTTTTGTACCAACTAAGGCAACAATAGGTACTCTATATTAGCTTCTACCAGCAACAGGGCCTTCACACCAGTAGCACCAGCAACAGGTACAACCCATCAGCAACATTTCTTCTTCAGCAGGTATGAGCTAAGAATGTTTCATTTATTTCATTTCAATAATCTAGAAATGTACTAGCTGTTAGCTCCCATTTAGCACTTCCAGACTAGACCCAAATCTTTATCTCCCATTGGCCTCCTCTATCTCTCTATCCCTTTTTGACATTCTGTCTATTACCCCAGACCTCTACATAGACACTTCAAGCTATTTTGCTGACCCCAAATAGACCACAGACTTGTCCACAGACCAAAAACTCACCCTGACCTCATCCAAAGACTACTGCCCCAACTAACACAGACCATTACCTTCACCAACATCAGCAGACTAACTAACGTCGGTAGACTTGACCAACTGACGTCGACAGACTAATCGACGTCGGTGACTGTGACCAGGTCGACAACAGCATTCAGGTAAGCATTTGCTTCTATTTCTATTTTAGTCTTTAATCATTTCAGTCTTTTTATCATTTTGCCTTTTATCAAACATTATTTTTATCAATCAGTGGGTTGACATCCCTCAAGGAAGCATTTGTACTTCTAGGATCAAGCTTTTGCTTGGCAGCCCACCATCTGCTCATCTAACACCTTCTTTGTTTTTGTCTCTTTCTTCTACAGGTGTCATCCTCCATAACCAAAGAGGAATTCTCAATATCATCTAGATAACGGTGTCCAAGACTTCATCCAGGTACATAGAAGCCTTAGACCATTTCTCTTAGTTTCTCATTTCCTTCTTGAATGTGAAAGCAAAATCTTGTATAGAAACATTTTAAACAAACAATTTTTGATACAAGGTGAAATAAGTCTTAAAATAAATTGATTATCCTAATGTTGTAAGCATGCTCTAATTATGTGATCAATGCTATGTTTCAAAAGACTCAAAGGTACAATAGGTTTGATCCAAAATTCAGAAGTTCTAGTTGACAAATATCTCATAGCATAGAAATAACATAGTAACAATGAATTCTCTAAGAAGAGATGTAGTATTACTCAAGATCGCAATACAAATATATGCTTATCTTTGGTAAGAGATGTTTGTCTTCACTTTTCAAGTTACCTCTTCATTTATACACATTTTGAAAGCATTGGGAGGATGTGGAAGGTCACCAATCTTGAGGGAGATCAAGTGGTTCAACTTCCAATATTTAAAATAAAATAGAATTCAAGGAATTACTATTTTTAGAAACTTACTATTTATAGACTGCACTACTAAAATTGAAATTTGAGGCACTTTCATTGGGTTTTAGGGGGTCAAACTTCATTGAGAATATCTCCATGTCATTTCATAATTTTCTCCTCATTCTTAGCTTTCCTATGGTTCAAATGGCGAGTCAATTGGAGCTATGGTGCAAAAGTTATGGCTCTCAGAAGTTTCGTTATCAATTCGGGTGGAAATGTCACCCGAATTGTCGCCTAAATTATTGCCTAGATCATGGTTTGACATGATTTGGGTAGCATAACACTACACTCTGCAACTCAAATGACATACATAAATAAGTATAAAAAAAAATTCAAGGCACAAGAGTGATGTAAAATGGAAAGCATAATGCCTCTTTAGACAAAAGAGTGACGTATAAACAAATTGGTTTTGACATGGCTTTATGAACAAACAAACAAACAAACAAGTTTTAGTCTCAAAACATACCAAGCAAAAATGATCAAAATACACAAAGTATAATCATCCAAATCTTAGAAAGGGTATGAAAATTTGGGGTTGACTAAACTATCAAGTTTCAAATGTTTCTAGGGGAATCAATTGCATAATGACTTTCACATCAAACAATGAAAAAGACAAGCACAAAAATTGGATGACCGTGGCATTGGCTAGTTATAAAAAGTTATAATAATTTTTATAACCACTACATCCTATTATTCACTCAGTGTAGTGTGATGTCCAAATTTAGATATGTCCCATGTGCAACTCCAAAGGAGTGAGTAAAGTCAATATTGGGAGGCGAAACCCCAGGTTAAAGCTTCCCTAAAGAACTCATGAAAGATAATGACGTCCCCCTCGCAAGCCAAGTTTGCATAAAAATAAAAAAAGCATAAAATAGAATGAATTTTAGAGTCATTTTTAAGATCACCTAAACTTTGATGAGTTTCTGGGGAGTGCTTTAGATGACTTTCTTTCTAAGCGTTAGACTAGGCTAGTTGTAATAGGAATGGCACTTTTGATTCTAAAGGTTCTCTATAGGGGACAAATGGAAGAGCATATATGTAATATCCCTCTTTTGGCCAAACAAAAATTTGATTAAATAACTATTGAAAATAAGAATTGACAAGTGTGTTCAATTTTAAACACAAAATGAAAGATTTTGTGGTGTTCATTTAATCCCTTGGTCTTAGTTGCAAACTTTGAAAACATTCACCAACATCTAAATTCTACGTTAAACACCCAAAACAAGGTTCCTAATTGATTTTTAAGCATGAAAAATGTGATTTAAACATGTTTTGAGCAAATATCAAGCTTGGTCCTATAGTAAAAATGTTAGCATGTCCTTTAGCTTTGAATCTCTTTTTGGTTTTGAACAATGAACTTTGGAAAATAGCTCTCGGGTCTATGTTTTTGGAAAAACACAATGATCGACATCGATTATATATAATAAATGATGGTTACCTTAGCTAACAAAAATCTAACTAATGTCGGTCTTACTTACCAATGTCAGTTACTGTGTAAAACTATGGCAACCAAAAATGGCAAAATAAAGTTAGAAAATGAATTAGCAAGAGTTTTAAGGGTCTAAATAAATATTTTAGAGTTGCAAAATGATCTTCTTCAGGTGTAAGATGTGTCTAGTCCCACTAGACATGCCATTATGTGATGTAGAAATTTAACTCAAGAGATGATGGTTAGTATGGTGTTATTTCCAAAATGAAAACAAAATGAAAGAAACACACTAATAGCATAACATCTCCAGGCCTAGACACTAGGGAGAGCTTAGTTAACAAACATGAATAAAACACACAACTAAAATGCAAAAGAAACCTCTTTTACCTTCCTTGGATGCTCCAAAATTATTGTTGTAGTGGTTTTCTCAGTTTTGTTCTCATGAAGTCTTTGGCAATAGAAGCTTGGCTACTTCCATCTCTCCTTGGCACCTTTGGCTTATGGCTTGGCTTGGCTTGGAATCAATTGGGCATGGTAACACTAGTTTTATGAAGCTTTTAGAACCAATCCTGCATTGTAACTTTTCATTCTTAAGTCTTTTCAAGATATTGGAGCATAATAACTATGCACCAAAATAGCTTAGAAATGATGTTCATGGCCTCTCTATTTATAGATTTTTGAGAATGTCTAGAAACAACGTGAATTGTATATCTAAAAATTCAGATGTGTGGTTGAAGATTAATTCAATTTTTGAAATTAAGTTTGTAATTATCCTAATCATGGAATTAGAAGAAGGTGTAATTAAGAGGCATGGAGGGCATCATGGAAGGCATTTATGAGGCATGGAGGGCATGCATCCTGATATTTGTGGCATTTATGGCTTAGGGATGTCTTCCTAAGAAATGAGGTCACTTGATGATGTAGATATTCAATATTCATTTACCAAAATAAGTTTCCAACAAGTTTTCATGGAATTATTAATTATACCTTGATTTATATTAATTATCTCTTAAGCATGTTTAAGCACTTTGTGCACAAATTACTCAAATTGATCAGAATGCCTTATTATTGGTCCAAAATTTGAATGGATTAGAATTGGAAGGCAACATCAGATACATTGGAACCATATTCCCATTTAGGATGTTACCAATAAGAAATAATGAAGGCACACATCTTGTGTAGAAGATTTGATAGGAAAGAGAAATTCAGAGCACCTAGGTACAAATTGGCATTTTGACTCAAAATGATTTAATCAAAGTTAGCTAGTCCATAAATTGCATTACCCCTTTTAAGGATACCCCATCCAAAATCAGCACTTGAATATGTTAGTTTCACATAATTTAGCATGTTTTAGTGTTTTTGGGCCAAATTGTGCATTTTGGGTAGAAATTGGCCAAAATCCTAATTGGGGGTTATTGGTGGCTAGTTTTAGGTGTCTACACACTCTGTATTATAATATCCAAAGTGCTATTCACCTAGCTAAAAACTTTGCTTTTCATAGTATGATAAACCATATAGAGATTCGTTACCACTTCATATGTATAATTTTGGAAAGTGGCCAGTTCAAGCTTGAGAAGATTCACTCAGAGGAGAATCTTATAGATATGCTTACTAAGGTAAATGTAGTAGTGAAGTTGAGGGCACACTCAACTTTTATGGGACTTCAAGCATGAGCTTGAAGAAGAAGAAATCAATAGTTTTGAGTTTAAGTGGGAGGTTGCAATAGTTGGTGTTTTGGCCTTATGTCTCCAAGTGGGAGATTGTTGGAGATGTGGAAACATAATGCCTTATTTTATTTTAACGAAAAAGCTTGAAACCTATAGTTGCTATGAGCAGATTATAAAAAAAACCTATAGTTTCTATGGGCAGCCTATAGATGAAAACTACAGTGGCTACGGGCAGTCTATAGAAGAAACTTGTAGTTGCTATGAGAAACCTGTAGGTGAATCCTAAAGTGGCTAAGGGTAACCTATAGGTGAAAACCTGTAGTTGTTATGGGCAACCTATAGGTGAAGACTATAGTCACTGCATGTAGTCTATAGATGAAACCTAAAGTTGCTATGGTCAACCTAAAAATAGAAATCCTACAACTTCATCGATACTATAGGCTTCTATATATAAGTGTTGTTATAAATTGATAGGAGTAGGTCAATGTCAAATTTTAGTTCTAATGTTGTTTATTGATATAAGCACTATGTGGTCATGATTGTGTTTGTCATGGATATGTGTTGGAAGGGTCACGAATGTCTATTGTTAATGATGCTCTTATAGGCATTGGTTTAATGTGGAAGAAACCTGAGGGCGGTCATATGATGATTTGTCAACAGCCCATGCATCACTATCATAGTTGTATGACTATTTAAAGTAATTTGTTTTTAATATCTATAAAAGATTGTAACTATACAAAGTTGTAATAGATTTGTACTTCCTTATTATGTAAGGAAGTTGTAACAAATCTATACATCCTTATTCTGTAAGAAAGTTAGAACAGATTTTGTACTTCCTTATTTTTAGTGATCAGCCCTTTAAAAGTGGGGAAAGAGGCATACAAATTATGTAGATGTGAATTGTAGATGAAATATGAATGTAGTTGCGTAGTAATTGATAGAAAGAGAAATTTTATCCTCAGACAAAGGTGTTTCCATAGTGCTCTAATATACAGATTGAGGGGAAGGAAGTGTTAGGCACTTGTATAAATTCCTTTGAAAGTTTGAATAGAATAATTAATAAGTTTCTTGGTGGATGTAGCCCAACATTTGGGTGAGCCAAATTAAATACTGTGTCAGTATTTTTGTATGTTATTTTTCAACATCTCTTATTTCTCTATTTTATGTATATATTTATTATTCCATATTTATTTAACTTGCAAGTACATGTTTAGATTATTTTTAATCTGTGGGTTACAAAGTAGATTTTGATATAGATTTGTAAACTCAATTATTCTAATCTAGGCAATTGAGTAATACTATATGTAACAAAATCTTGAAACTTTCTATATTTAACCCAACAGGTGGCCCTTCCTCAAACCCATCCACCTCCCACAACTACCCTTATTAGTGGGAGTATGATTAGGCAATCCATGGTACTGAGGGTGTGTGTTGGTCAAATATTTATAGATCAAATCACCATCATAAAAGAATAGCTCCAAAATAAAATCCATTTTTTGAGCTCAAATATCTCATCACAAAAAAATCATCTTTTATATATACAAAATTCAAAATGTGCTAGTAACATGTATACATTTGTATCTTCTACCAATGTTGTGCCCCACAAAGTATCATTTTAGAATCAATATTTCAAATAAATATATTTACAATAACTGATTTACATAATATACAAAAGGCTAATATAAGTCCAAGTGAGATTATAAGGGTACTAGTTAGACACAACTTGATCACACTACCTCTTTTACAACCTCTAAGAAGAATAAAATACTATTGCCAATATCATAGAATGCATGAGCACCATAAAAATCACTATTTGGCTCTAAAGAAGAAGATCCAACACATAAATGATAGTGGTTATCGTAAAATAGATGCATCTAAATTTTTATAATAATCATTCCCAAAAATCTTAAAATTAAAAAAAATCCTACAAAAATCATAAAATTAAAAAAAGATCTAAAAAATTCAAATATTTAAGAAAATAAAAAAAACATTTGAATAATTCAAGAATACCAAAAATATTTACCATTTCACATGTTTTATAGATTTTTCAAGTATATTTTTATTTATGTTAGTATATACCATAACATTTATGTGTACACCTATGTTTCAGGGTTACTTGAGTGTGATAGAATCATACATTAGACTCGTGATATCTCAAACATGCAAATGTTGGACCTTTCCTCTTACAACATGATATACTAGGTTGGGGGCATTTGGATTCTATATGAGACACATGTTATATTATCTTAAGATCATTTCCTATTATCTTACTGAGATTATATATATTACACGTGCTTATACTCATGTTTCTATTTTATGCAGTGTATTTGATATGTTATTCTACATGACATTTTGATAACACATGTATGAAGGGACTAATATCACATGATTATGATAATTGTTTATATCTCATTGATTCATAATTTTACATTAGCTTACTTGAGTGTGACTCTTTTTTTATTATTTTCCTATTAGTGGGGAGATTCCATAAAATAAATGACTCCACATACATATAGTTGAGAGAATGAACATAATTTGATTTAGTTTACAAAATTTAGATATTCATTTGGGATAGATTTTCATCAATTACACATAAAGTTGGGAAAAATATTTTTTGATATTTGATAAATATTATATACATGTTATAGATTAGGGGTTACACTTTGACAAATACCTCAGGGTGATACATATTTGAGGTGTAATTACACCAAATTACATATACACTTCCAAATTATACATATATTTATGCACTAACATTAGTAAGATGTAACATTTTGGATTTTATCTATTGTAGTAGTTGGCTCTTTTTATTTTAGACTAATAGAGATTTTGATCCCTCAATGAGATTTTCATGATGTGTATACACATAATATTTTTAAACCTTATTAGTTGTTGATTCTTTCTGTCTTTCAAGAACTCATTAAATTTCAATCTCTCTGATTGCATAGCTTAAAAGGTGAATTAGGAAAGGGGTTGATATAACTTTGGTGATTTGTAAGGCTTTTGGATCCTATACCATTACCTAAAACTAATACAAGATATTCTTATCAAATTCCCTAAGAAATAAAATCCTTCTTAAATACTCCCCTAAAAAATGCACCCTCCAAAATAGCCTCTACTTAAGCAAAAACCCATTTTACCTAATTTTTCTATTACATCAACTTGGTTGAACTTGATGGGAATTTAGTCCATCTTATGAAAATCTATCAGCCTAAGATGACATAGTTTAAGGCCTAATGGATATATTTCTTGCCAAAAAAATTAGACCCAATTGACCTTGTTGGGTAAATTATCGATAGGGTTTAGGGTCAACCTGGGATATAAATACCCCCTCAACTTCATTTCTAAATAGAGGATCATTAAAATGCACACAATTACTACTCATAAATCTTCTTATGCTATCAATATGAAGTTTCATTTCTTAGGTTTTTGCCTTGGATAAGTAACACTTGTCTTCTAGAGGTCTTGGATGCATAAGAAAATTCTTATATCCTAGAGGTAATTTATCCTTATGATCCTTACAAGACACAATAACCTCTTGTAAAGCACTATTGGCCAAGAGATATATTAAGGCATGATGGGTTCAATTCAACAAGATAAGTATACTCCTAACCCTTCATATTTTTATAAGTAGATGTTGTAGAATTCATGGATTGAATATTATCTCTCCTTGCTTGGATTATTTCTATGTTATGATAGATAGAACTATCTTTACTTTATTTTTTTGTCTTCCCCCTTTGTGCCATAAGTGTAGACATAAAAATTGTGTCGACTCCCCTTGCTCCCTTCCTAAACACTTACACATCTTATTAATTTAAAATAAATTACTTATTTTAGATTAACGACATCACCTAGGACACATCACCTAGGACACCTCACCTTGGACACCTCACCACTAAGACTATTTCTGACCCATGACTCACCCTATGACTAAGTCCTTCATATCATAACTATCTAAGACCCATTCCAACCTTCTAACCAACACTTGTGGCTAATAACCCCATCCTTCGACTATTCTCCAACGGCAAATGCACTTGGCAGATGGAGAACGAGCGAAGGGCTAAAAATAGCCCTTTTACCCATTCTCTAGCCACCAACATCGATCAATTATTGGTCAACGCCGGTGGGATTGCCGATGTCAATTTACTTAAATCGAGTTCTAACCCCCAAAATGGCTAATCATGAATCCCGAATCACGAATCTAGAATCGACTTCCTCTGGGACTCTCTCTCTCTCTCTCAGACTTTGACATCAATAGGGACTCTCTGAGACCAAGCATCAAACTTTGACTAACACTCTCTAGGGTACATAAACTCTATAGAAATCACTCTAGACATTGGATTGGAAACATTGCACGAGGACTCGACAACAGCCACAACAGGAATAAGCATTTTAAACACCTCTGGTTCTCCATCAAGTAGAGCTAAGTATTCTTCTACCTTTCATCTCAGTTATTTAGAATACATTTGTAATTAGTTTCTATTTACTATTTCTAAATAATATCAACCAGACCCGAACTTCTTCTTGGAGAGGTTGAAAAGCCTTCTTCTTAACCTTACCCTTTTTGACAACCTACCATCTACCTTTGTCCCTCTTAAGACTCTATTGACTTCCCTGTAACCCTGCACGGACCTCCAAACTACCAGACTCCCTCTGGCGACCACAGACATAACCCTCAGACCCATCTAAAGCCCATTGCCCCTATCGACGCCTGTAGCCTAACCGACATCCGTAACATTGACCAATCGATGATGGCAGACTAACCCACATCGGTGACTATGAGAGATTAACTGCAGGAATCAAGTATGCGTTATATATTTCTCTTTCTTAGTCTTTCATTATTTCTCTTTATACAACATTCTTTTTATCAAATAAGTGGACTGTCATCCCTCAAGGAAGTCTTTGCACTTCTGGGACTAAGCATATCGCTTGGTAGTCCACCACATCTGTCTCTAACATTTTTTTGTTTGAGTCTTATTCTTATCTATAGATGTCTTCCTCCACAGCCAAAGAAGAACTCCTACAATGTCTGGATATGATGCACAACATTAATCCGGGTAACGTACAAACCCCTGACCATTATCTTTAGTTTCTTATTTCTTCTGAATGTAAAAAGCAAAAAATGACTAGAAACATTCTGGCATGCCCAGTGGGACCCTAGAGTTTTCCTTGGGTTCATTTCTTCTAAAAGCAAACTTTTCATATAGATGCATTAGATTCGCTTCTTGCATCCTTCCTCTTCTTCTTTTTTCTTTTGAAAAGACGCCATAAGCACAAGTTAAAAAGAATTTTTCTTTTTCTTCTTGTCACTTTTTCCCTGCATTTTAGAGTAGTGAAAATTCATGCTCTTAAACCTCTTCACCATTGTTTGCATCTGAACAAAACATTTCAATTTGGGCTAAAAACATATTGCATTTCATTGCTGCTTGAATGCATATTTAGTTCACCTAGTAATTAAAACACATTATGAATAAATCATAGTGCACATATGTTACACAACCTGACCACATTCACAATCAAACATCTAAACATACCTGAGACAAGGCCCGACTAGGATTTCATCACCTAGCGGATACCTTACCCTTCTCGATGATCCTACTTGGATTTTACCACCAAGAGAAGGACCCACTCTGTTCTCTGGTAGAGTATAAGCTATAGGGGAAGTATATATTGGCTAAGCGGCCCAGCTCGGCTCTGGGTTCGTGAAGTGAAGGGAGCAAGGCCCAGCACCAGGCCACGTACGAAACCTAACACAGACTTTTGAGCAACAAAACATAACCCGAAACCAACCTTAGACTTCTTTTTTAGGACCCGTTCTAAAATCCCAACTTCCAACACATTCTTCTAAGGCATAAGCCACCACGACTCTAAAATTTGTTCTTAGGAATTTAACGTTTAGAGGTTGCTTGCCTTCATCTATTTTGCTATTTTTATCTAGTTTTTTGAGCTGGTAAGGACGCATTATTCTGAGGTCTAAAACAACTTAGAATTTTTTTTCTTCTAAAAACTTTTATTTTTTTGGGTTTCTGGAAATACACAGAGACCGACATCAATTTTTCCACCAACATCAGCAATTTAACCTCACCGACATCGGTTATACCACCAACGTCGGCAACTTATCTTCACCGACATCGGTTCTTCCACCGACGTCGGTCACTATCAACAAAATTTCTTTTCAAAATAACAACTTTAAAACCTGACTTTTTTGCTATTAAACACACATTTTGGGTTTTATGAAACTGAAATACATAGTTTTTAGAACCTGAACACATTTCATCTTGGATGGCTTTGACACATAGTCAAGCCAAAACTCTTTTTGACCACGCAAGGCAACAACCACTTCCACCTTCACCCTTCATAACAAGTCCTCTAATGGAGTATACTTCAGACACTGAGCGTACTCCTATCCAACCTACCCCAAATCAACCTCTAATTTTTCTTGAAGGGGATCAAAATTTTGAGAGATTTTTTGACCACAACATCAAGGCTCTCTAACACTATCTCACAAGAAACCAAATACAAGATCTTTCAGGTACCCCTGTTTATGGGATGCCAACTTCTCTGACTGAAGCGGCAATAATATTGACACCATCTGCTACCCAACCCATAATCACTCAAGCCACTACCTCAACTATTAACCCAACCATGGCCAATGTTCAAGATTTGGCCTTCCCTTCTATTTTTGGACCTACCTGCATTGGGGTTTCCATACCCCCTTAACCACAAACAATTCAAACAAGTTCGACACCTTTTTTGAACTTGATTGTCTCTAACCCACACACTCTTGCACCCATAAACACAAGAGTGACTACCTACCTTTTTACTAGTGTCGCCACTATTCAACCACCCTTGGCGACATCCAATCAACTTGTGCCCTCCAACTTCACAGCACAAGCTCCCTTGACCTCAACATCAATCCCTATGACAAACTACCAATATGTTGCACCTATACAAACTAAACCAAGTACGTCATACGCCCCTACCAACACCTTCCAAGTACCTTACAACTTAGGGGGTGCCCCTCTTGCTAATCCATCAGCCGATTTGATTAAGATGCTGATGGATAAGATGTCTAACCTTGAGACATCCATTTCTGGTTCAAGCAATGTTCTTTCATATGAAAAAATATGCAACGAACCAATCCACCCTTCGGTGCCTATTAGACCATATCCTAGTCAGTGGGAACTCCCTAAATTTACTCATTTTTAGAGTAAAGAGGACCCACAACAACATCTACGAGCGTTTAAACATGCTTGCTACCTTATAGCACACGATGATGTGTTATTACTTCACACATTTCCCATGTCACTTTCTAGCGCTGCCCTTGACTAGTATAGCTCTATTCCCAATCATTCTCTATTTACCTTCACTCAACTATCTCAACTATTTCTCGACCACGTTTCGATCAACATCACCAAAAAGGTCTCCATCACAGACCTATATTCTATTAGACAATTTGACGATGAATCAATAGCTGATTTCGTTGCCTATTAGAGAGGTTTAATCAACCAACTCTCCTTTTCATTACCTCAAACTGAGCTCATTGAGCTCTTTTCAAGAGCATGTGTTAAGCACATCTCATCCACTTTGTGGGTTCTAACATTCTACACATTTGATGAAACTTTCACCATGGCCCGAAAGCTTGAACTCTGCACTGTCGAAGAAGATAAGGTCAAACTGCATAGTAAAAATACCAACACAAAATCCAATGACCCTTCTTTCAGACCTTCTGCCCACTCCAAATCCAAGGGATTGACAAACACTGTGGTACTTAGATCATCATCTTCTACCACAACTAACCAATCTGACCCCTCCACATCACAATACATCACAAAACAATTCCAACAATGATATATACAGCGTCAATATACTCCAATAGGAGAATCATACGCTTCCATGTTGGATAAACTAGTCCAGCAGAGGGTCCTCAATCTCCCTCAAATTTGACCACCCCAATTTGACCCCTCAAAAGCCATCCCTACATGGTATAGGGAAAATGACTTTTGTAAATATCATCGTGTCAAGGGTTATGACACAAACAATTGCAAAACCTTCAAAAAAATTGTCCAAGACATGCTAGACAAGGGGGATCTTATTTTGGATAACCCAAATGCACCGGCTAACCAAAACATAGACATCTTTAGACAACCATTCCCTAACCATCCCCCAAGTCAGAATAACATTTAGACCATAGTCGATGACCTTCAAGAGTGTAATATATGCACAGTCAACATGGTTTCTAACCAATCTCTCCCACAGTCTGAAGAGGTTAATCGACCTATTTCTCCATCACAGGTAGAAGAGCCTTCTTCTCTTATTTGTCCACCATAGGTAGAAGAGCCTTCTTCTCCTATTTGTCTACCACGCGTAAAAGAGCCTTCTCCTATTTGTCTACCACGGGTAGAAGAGCCTTCTTCTCCTATTTGTCCTCCATCCACCCCTCTTTCACATGTAGGAGAGGCTACTTCGGCCTCTCCCATATTGGAGGATGTTTTGATGGCACCAATGCTGGTAGCCTCGCCCTCATCCTTCTTATCATCAATGGGGGATCATACTTCCCCCACTCCTAGACCACACATCGAAACCATGATCATCCCTGCACTCTATCCTCTCGAAGAGCCACATTCTCCCATTCCTTCTCCACCAAGAGAAGAACTCGCCACCTCACCCACTTCGGCCGAAGAAGATCCAATGAAGGTAGATTTGAATCTCGCCCCTCAAAATAGCAGTCCTCACACTAAACTAAAGAAGGCTGATAAACCACGTCAGAGAACTCCTCCCTCACCATCACTATTGCCCTCTATTTTGGGCCCACACCCGTCCACCTTAATAGGAGTGCTTCCTACTCCAACACCTCACAGAGGCAAATTTCCTCCATTACTCCCTTTACCCATTAAAAACACACTTCCTCTAAAACATTTGGCACCTCTCACCAAGCAAGTGCCATCTACACATATGACCACACCACCAACTAAAAAGGTGGTATGACAAACTCCCCAAACAACTCTTAAAAAGAAGTTGTCAACACCTACTGCAACAAAGAGTACCGGCCCATTAAGGGGGTCTTATGCTTCAATGTTATGTCAATTGTTGTAGTCGTCTAGCATCACTCTCCCACCTATTAAACCATACCAACCTCTCAGACCAAAACTATCTTGGTTCAACAACACTAAAATTTACTAGTACCATCGCACACCTGGACATGATACTGAGCATTATTGTGCCCTTAAGGTTGCCATTCACCAACACTTGAAAAAAGACACCCCTCACATTGAGGACTCTCTTGACCACTTTTTTAACAAATCACTGACACCAACCCATACCTCTCAAACCTCTTCACCTAAATCGGGATCCCAATGCAAGACTATGGTCCCTTTACCACCTTCCACTCCTTTATTCAAAATCAACACTGTTAATGTGGCCACCAGGCCCCAAACCATGAAGGATAAAGGAAAAGAGCAGATCTCTATACCTTTGACATATCCATTATTCGTCAAGACCTCTCAACCAACACAACCCAAGATTTCTATCTTGGCCTCATCTTGACCAATATCTCTGGGGGAAATTCCTCCTAACCTCTCTAGTCCACATGACGTTTGGTATAAACGACTTGTCGACTACTTGACATATTCTATCATACCACCTAATCTCTCTAGCAATAAATAATGGGCTTTTATCAAGTGTACTATTCGCTACACCATGCTAGGGGGTCTTCTCTACAAACGAGGTCTCGACGGCCTCCTTATCCAATGCCAACATACTAACCAACTTCACGACCAACATCGACCAAACCATGCCTATAATAAAAATCTAAAAGAATGAGATTTCAAAATGTGACTAATATGGATAGAAGCAAACGGGGCAAGTTTTCTCCTAATTGACTTGGACCTTACATAATAATGCATGGATCAGGTACTTATTGTCTGACCAGAACCTGAGCCCTTTAATGCCTTACATCTTTGACCATTCTACTGTTAATCAAGTAATCATTCACTTGACGTTTAACTTGAGCTCATCCCTTGAGCAACCCCCATCATCGTCATGCCTATTTCTTTTAACCCTTTTTCCCTACATTAGTCAACCCTTTTTTCAAGCATGAATGCTTTGTCCTAATAAAAGGGAACCTTTAAACCTCTATGGTCAAGTCCATGACCAAAAGTTCAGTCAAAAACCAAAAAAATATAAGATTGGGGATGCCTAACCAAAGGTCATAAATTATAAATGTAGACTGCTCCCTTGAAGGACAGCTGCATCATTGCTATAATAAATAGACTGCTCCCTTGAAGGATAGCTATTCAATGACATCAACACATACAACGCAAAATATAGACCACTCCCTCGAAGGATGGCTATGCCTAAATTTTGCTCCATACACAACCCAACCTGACCATAAAACAACACAATATCCCCAAGTGGACTTCCCACATTGATTAGTCTACCATAAAAATAAAAAAAAATGACTGACAAATCATAAAGTTATGGACTTGCCTATAGTCGTTCTCAGGGTCACCTATAAAAGGGGCAAAGATTTCCCTACAAAAAAGGTTACCCCATCCTCACATATCACATCACCACACCTATCACCCCAACATACTCAAGGGATTTCAAGCTCACTTAATGTCAAGTGATTCGACTACTTCTCTAACATAAACCAATGGTCAATGACGTAATGTATGAACAGGGCTTTTGTTTCCAAAAAAATTATCTATGCAATCATTATGGTCCTTGCCAATGAAAGAGCAACACACCTTTCGCTTCTTATACATCTTCATCACAACCCAACCAAACCCAACCAAACATTTTTAGATCACTAACATTATCATAGCCATTCACACTAGTTTCTATGGAAAACAATACACATGGAAACTGTCAACCAAACACAACTTATGTCAAGCATACACCATCACCAATATGGACACTTGCTAAAGCATAAACATACTCATTTCATTTTTGGCATACACCATCACTAATATGGAAAAGTGCTAAGGATGAAAAACCACATAACCAATGTTACAAAATACACCATCACATAATATGGAAAAGGCTATAACATCATCATATACTCATCATTTCAAAACATAACTAAACCAACCAACAACCTCTTTGACTCAATCTTCCCTTTTGGGGAGAACTACATTGGCCTAAGGCCCTTATAATAGGGGCTATGTAGGCAGCACTCAATTGACATAGAGTCTTTTGAGGTTAGCTCGGCCATTCACCCGTTTGTCTCCCTAATGACGTCAGCCATTTGTTCGTTCATCTATTTGATGGACCAACCATATAACTTTTAATCATGACTTAACCAACCCAAACTCATGACCAAACAACTAGCCTTGACATTGCATAAGTCACCTTAGACTTCTCATGGGGCACATTGGAGATCACATATATCTCCCTAACCAAAACACACAACTCTTGAGATCACTTATATCTCAACCCAACTCGACCAACAACCTTGGAGATTGCAACTATCTCCTCAGACCAAGACCACTTCCGAGACAACTTTGCCTTGGTTGTTTTGATTGCATGTATGCTACCTCACGAATAGTTAGCAAATTATCTGCACCTCATATTACGACACTCACAAGTATCGGATTGTGCCCAAGTTGATCCCCACTACTTGTGACATTTTCATGTTTTCCAGGAGCATTTCCAAGCCTGAGATACTTGGAACATGACGACCATTGGAGCTACAGCTTTGATCGTTTAACCCAATCAGCTACGACTAAATGCTGGGGACCGATTACTTCAATTTTAGCACTCCTCAACCTTGCCTGTGATAATTTGACCTACCTATCACATGAAGTGGTATACGCGTAATCTCAACTATTGCAGCGTTCACACTCCAACTTCACCATACTCATCCATTGCCTATCAAATCAACACTCGATTTCGGGTTCCCTTCTCTCGACTCTCGCTTTGAGGGGGAATACCTATATCATCTATTGCCTCTCATATCTTGGGGCAACCTACACCTTATCCCATTCCTGGGGTAACTAACACCTTATTTTTGTCTTGCAGTTCGTCAAGAACAACCAACAAGACAAAAAGGGGCAAATGTAGACACCAAAATTGTGTCGACTCCCCTTGCTCCCCTCCTAAACACTTACACATCTTATTAATTTAAAATAAATTACTTATTTTAGATTAATGACATCACCTAGGACACCTCGCCTTGGACACCTCACCACTAAGACCATTTTCGACCCCATGACTCACCCTATCACTAAGTCCTTCATATCATAACTATCTAAGACCGATTCCAACCTTCTAACCAACACTCATGCCTAATAATCTCATCCTTCGACCATTCTCCAACGACAAATGCACTTGGCAGATGGAGATTGGGCGAAGGGCTAAAAATAGCCCTTTTACCCGTTCTCTAGCTGCCGACGTTAGGGAATTGTCGACCTACACCAACGGGATCGCTAACGTCGATTTACTTAAACTGAGTTCTAACCCCCAAAATGGCTAATCACGAATCCCAAATCATGAATCCGAAATCGACTTCCTCTAGGACTCTCTCTCTCTCTCAGACTTTGACATCAACAGGGACTCTCTGAGACCAAGCATCAGACTTCAACTAACGTTCTCCAGGATACAGAAACTATACATAAATCACTCCACACATTGGATTGGAAACATTGCACGAGGACTCGACAGCAGCCACAACAGGAACAAGCGTTCTAAACACCTCTGGTTCTCCATCAAGCAGAGCTAAGTATTCTTCTGCCTTTCATCTCAGTTATTTAGAATACATTTGTAATTAGTTTCTATTTACTATTTCTAAATACTATCAACCAGACCCGGCCTTCTTCCTGGAGAGGTTGAAAAGCCTTCTTCTTAACCTTACCCTTTTTGACAACCTACCATCTACCTTTGTCCCTCTTAAGACTCTATTGACTTCCTTGCAACCCTGCGTAGACCTCCAAACTACCAGACTCTCTCTGTTGACCACGGACATAACCCTTAGACCCGTCCAAAGCCCATTGCCCCTACCGATGCCGGTAGCCTAACCGACGTCGGCAACATTGACCAATCGACGATGGCAGATAACTGACGTCGGTGATTGTGAGAGATTAACTACAGGAATCAGGTATGCGTTATCTATTTCTCTTTCTTAGTCTTTCATTATTTCTCTTTATACAACATTCTTTTTATCAAATAAGTGGACTATCATCCCTCAAGGAAGTTTTGCACTTTTGGGACTGAGCATATCGCTTAGCAGTCCACCACATCTGTCTCTAACATTTTTCTATTTGAGTCTTATTCTTATCTACAGGTGTCTTCCTCCACAGTCAAAGAGGAACTCCTACAACGTCTGGATACGGTGCGCAACATTAATCCGGGTAACGTACAAATCCCTGAGCATTATCTTTAGTTTCTTATTTTTTCTTAATGTAAAAAACAAAAAACGAGTAGAAACAATAAGCTTTGGTGAGCACTATATTATCTTTCATTTTAATTCACTAGATTAGTTTGCATGTTCATTTACTTGATTAGTTTATCAATATGATCATAAGACCTAATTAGGGTTATCACAAAATGGCATTTGTCTATAGGCCTTGGAAAAATATCCTTTGTCATTATCTGATAACAAATACCTTAGTGTAGGTTTAGCAGATCCATTATTAGTCATGACGATATATAACAAAGAATTGATAAGCTAATTATTAATTGATTACCTTCTTTGAGTTTGGATATTGTATGGACTAAAATGTGCATGCCCTGTTAATCATACTATTTTTTTGTTAATTTGGCCTAATTTCTATATTCCCTAGCCAAAATTAGCTATAGCTTAACAATATCCATATCCCATTCATATATCCCACATAACCTTTACTCTATCTTAAAATCAATTAATCCCCTCATTAAAACCTCTAATAGATCCTATTACCTAATAACCCCCTCCTTAAACCAACTTGAAAATTTAAAATTCATATTTATTCACCTACCACCCTAGCTACCCTACCACCCTAGCCATTCCTATATCCCTATGAGCCCTAATCCTCATTAATTCATCTTTAATCCCCCTCATTATCCCCTAAACCTATGGAGAAGCCTCTAGAATTGGAGAAGTTCCTCCAAGTCTCTAGAAGTATCCAAATTAAAGATTTCTAATAATTTGAAAACTCCTAAAATTCCCTCCATTTGTTTATTTAAACAAGATCTCCCTCCACCCTCAAACTATCTAGTAAGCTTATAACAAATCCATGTCCAATTAGCAACTAGAAAAAAAATATCAAGCTCATAAGATTTCAGTGCCAAAATCAATCCTCAATCAAGTATCCATTATCCATCATCTTTGATCAAACATCCATGTCAATTTGAGTCTACATGTAATCAATCACAAATACATTTGCAAATCCTAGAAGGAGGTTATTAGAATCAAGGATTGGTAAGTTCATATCATTCTAATTTGTTTCTAGAATCTTTCTTAATATGGAGTTTATGTTTTGAGATGAATTAGCTTGTTTTAATTCATAGTGTGCTCAAAATATCTCTACATAATGGTGACTATGGTGGGATGACTCCTCTTGAAATTAATAATTGGTGCTTTTGAGTGAAATCATAGGTCAAGTTGAAGGAGAATTTGTAGCCTTTAATTCTTAGCAAATTTTCATTTTTCATAAAAACATGTTGTAGTTTGATGAACTGCTCATTACTCATATGGTATTTTGTGAAAGAATTTATGGGTTTTAATCTCTTCACTCTCATATTTCCAAAACATTTTATGGTTTGTGATTTCATTTAGTATCAAAAAAGTTATGATAAATTTTATATTATTGTTCTGAATATTTTTAGTCATTTTTTGGTACTAAAATTACTTAACCATTATTCAATCTCGTAGGTCTAAAAGAAAAAAGATTGGAAACCACAATCATTGGTAATTAAATCGCATACTATATGGTTAAAAAGGCATTATGGCTTTCATTTGATTGAATTTGCAAATACCTGATTACAATCACATTTAGCGTTATTTTTGGCATAACTTTCTTTGATTAAAATTTAAATTTCAGCATGTCCTGTCAATATTACATCTGCTCTAATCTATGAAAGGTTATAAATATATTAAATTTTCTTGGTTTCTCTTGATTTGAATTCAAGTATTGTTCATAGGCCGAGAATACTTAACACATTGCGCCCATATTGAAACTACCTTTTTTCTGAGGCATTTTGTCAAACTGGTCTACCATCCCTTTTGAGCTAGAGATTCTATGTTTAAGCATGTATAATCCAAATATATTTGTTTTTTAACTGCTAAAAGTTTTGGTAAGATATTTTAGTAGAAATGTGAATTAAAACCTTTTAAAGTCTTTAATGTCTTTCAATCTTTTGGTCTCTGTCATGATTTTATAAAATTAATGATTTGTCTAAACTCTTTATCTCTCTAGTGTAGTCAAATGCCAAAGACTATGACAATGTTGCGAGAGGATACGCGTCTTGCATCTTAACTCAATCCTTTAGTCTTACATATTATATACAATTTAAATCTCCACCCATTGCATTGTTGTGTTCCATTTAGTCATGAGGTTGATGTTTTAATCTTTAATTGATCCTTACATTTTCCTGTAATTGTTTACCAGTGCATAAATGGCATCTACTATCATGATTCCATCCTACTAGTCTACATATCGAATCAACTCATCTCTTACCTTACCAGTATGCACCTATGTGAGGGATCTACGTCGATATGATTTTGTCTCTATTTTATGCAGGATTTTGACAAACGTGCCTCTCTGAATCTGCTCCCATTACGTGTTGATGGATGTTTGAATTTTTTTGAGCCTAATGCCACACCTTGTGCACTGTGACCTCAACCTTGATCGTCACATTCATGACATGTCACCAGCCATAATAAATATTTCTTATTAAAAAAAATAAAAATAAAAAATGGTGGTCATTCTTGCTCGATGTCATTATTGAAAGTGGCTTTACTCTAGTAATTGTTAATTATCATTTTAAATAAGTTTTTCGCCATAGTTGGTAAATATAAAAAATTATATAATTAAATGGTAAAACAAGTTAGTCTAGTTTTTATTAATATATCATTTTATCATATTATCCAATTTTTTTTTAATATCATCGTAAGTGTTTAAAAAAGAGGGAGAGTGTTTATATAATAATAATAATAATAATAATAATAATAATAATAATAATAATAATAATAATAATAATAATAATAATAATAATAATAATAATAATAGTTTTTTAAAAGTCTTAATATTAACATAGTTTGGTATGTAAGAATTTAGTTATTTTGTAATTTTTATCATTTTGATAAAAATAATTATAATTTGTCCTAATAAATAGATGGCAAATTTTGTTCTAACCTATAGGTAATCTATTACTATTGACGTTATTTTCTTTGTAAGGTCGCTTGTCAAAACACGTCCATCAAAAACTACTAATCCTCATCTTCCCAGTTGCATATTTAAGATTACCAAACCAAAAACCACTCATCGTGTGTTTGCAGGCCGCCTATATCATTTTCGCACTCTTAAAATATTTTTTGGTCATTTTTGTCTCATATATCATCTTATTGTGTGTATATATCTTATGTAAAAAACTCACTCATTGTATATAATTGCTTGTATGTGTGTACGTTAACTTGTAAATAATCATTGTATCGTTCCCCTCACACATAGGTAATTAAATTGGTTAATTAAGTATATCATGTGTTTGCTTGTTTGTCAAGCCCCTCCTCTAGGATAACATGTGACTTGGAATTGACACCCATGCATAGGTTTAGTATATAGTGGTTAGTGTCATGGATTTCATCACTGTGCACTGACCTAAATCCATGTTTTGATGGAGTATAAAAATCAGGGACAACTATCACTAGGCTAAGTACTTGACCCCATATAGGTAATCTGTGAAAGGGAAGAGTTAACTCTTTGAACTAAGCATTAGACAACACCCTACATGGACTTGTGCTCCAATGTAACTTCATGTGTATAGGGGATGTCCTTAGAAACCTTGTGCATACCTGGCATAGAACCTTTCAGCCATAATAGGTATACTGTTACAGGAGTTAGTATCAGCTCTAAAGTAGCCATCATGTGAGAATAGATTTGAGAGATTTCAGTCAATTCCATAATGGGTAATCGACCTACAACCTCACCTATGAAGTCATTGGATGGTGTAGACATTGGGTTATACACCCTTGAGTTTACTAATCATAGGTTGTGGATTGCTTTCTTGGGTGTGTGTTGTGTTAAACCCATGTTGTTTATGAGCTGAGACAACCTTCACCCAAACCTACATATCTGTCTAGGTTCTTTGCACATACAATCATGTATATCCTTTCCACATGATTCTATCCCATCATCCTTTGTATATATACCAGTCATCATCTTTGTCATCATACCCATTGTATATATTATCATTATATATTCTTGTCATGATAGTATCATATCTCCCATCTTTCCTTCATCCCATCTTTTCTAGTCATACCCACTTATCGTAAGTCATACCACCATCTTAGCTTGTACAAATCATCTTGTATACCCCATCACATATTCCAATCACATCTTTTAAATCTTAGTCTCATCCCCTTGTACATCATACTAGCTCTATCCCTTCTTAGTCTTACCTATTGTTTTATCATTACCCCTACAATATCCTATCCCATCATTGATTTTCTATTCACCACTTTCCCATATTAATCATCATCTTGTCCATTTTTATCTCATTATCACCTTAAACATATCATCCTTTTATATTTTATCCCATTTACCATTTTGTCTTAAGCATATTCACCCATCCTTAGTGATACCCCTATCACCAACATCTTGTACATCCTTATCACGTTATTTTTTACATATATCCCTTTGTCTTGTACATCCATATTTTGTACATATTATCCTCTTTGATCCTTGTTATTTTCCTTATCCCATCCCCCATCTTATCTTCATCCCATCACACCCACTCATCATTAGTCACATCACCTATATCTTGTCTTATACATCCTTATCCTATTGGCAACCTTTTGTGCATATCATTCTCTTACATCTTTCTCACATTTGGCATCCTTGATTTTGTCCAATCCCAATCATACCCATTCATCATTAACCACATCCCCCATCACTAATATCTTATATTGTACATTCTTAATATCTTCTTCTACATATTGTCCTCTTGTACATTTTTATGCCTTATTCTTATCTTAGTAAAACTATATCCACCATATCTTCCAAACTTGACCTTATCCATCTTTATTTCACCATCATCCCCATATCATTTTATCTCAATTTTCCTTCATTTTGTATATCCTTGTCATCATACCTTTGTAGCCTTTTCATCCCATCCCATGTCTTTTCTTAATCCCATCCACTCATCATTGGCCACATCCCCATCACCTATATCTTATCTTAAACATTCTAGTCCCAGTTATAATTCATCATATCCTTACCATATCATACTCACATCTTGACACATCATCCAAATCATATCATAATCACATCATATTCCATCATCTATATCTTGTCCTAAGTCCAATATTAATCATTTGTCTTGACCTTGTCCTCATCACCCATCTAGCCTTATCTCACCCTCATTTTATCCTAGTTGGCTCTTTAGGTTATAAACTATCCTCATATCATTTATCTTTATCATCCTCACCCCCATCCCATCATTTACCCCTTCATCACTTCATCATCATCATCATCTATTATTATACCTATTATACTTTCTCCTAATCACTTTCATCACATAAATCCTATCCCATCCTATCTCAAAAAGAATTGGTTTAAGTTCTGAGCTAGTCTTCTTATCCACATCATCCTATCATCTTAATCTACCATCACTTATCACTTGATCAAATCTCATACCTACTCAATATCTTGTTAGGATCTTGTCACCTTGTTAGTCTCAATCTAGTAAACCCATCATCATAAATCTACTCTCTATCATCTTTTCTTGCTCATAACTAGCACCCATCATATCATTGTCTTGCTAGTTTGAATTTAGGAACCCGTCATATCCCTAATACTTTTTCTATCTTGACTATTAGGCATTGTTGATAGGGAATTAACACCTATTTTACTATCGGTCTGACATCTGGTCATAGTCACCCATCATCTTAATCATATTTTAATCCATTTATCTATTCCATCCTCATCATCACCTATCATACTAGTTCAATCCTTCAACATTACTTTGTTCAAACAAAATATTCATCTACATTCACATCAGCATCCATATTTCCCATGGATTCAAACTTAGTTCTTGTATACCAATACATCCTAGACAACAAGAATGAAGTCCTTTTGTCGGCATTAGAGTTAGGTGCTTTCCTACCTTTAGACCTTGATCCCATTCACCCCAAATCACCATCCCATAACACCACTAAATCAGTCTCAACCTTCCTTGATGTGGTCACCCTAATCAATCAATATATCATAGAGAATAAAGATGAATTCCATTTATAGCTATGGAATATGGGTGATCACCTTCCTGATGGTTTTGACCCCATTAGCCTAAAGACACCTCCTAAATAAGTCCAACATCAACCCTTATCCCATCATTTTCCATCATCCACTAGCCCTATTCAAAATCCCTTGGCCCCAATTATTCATCCCCATCCACACTCAAATCCTCCATCTATTAATCATAATCCATCACTAGTCCCTTGTCTTTTATTACCCACCACAATGAACCTCGACCCCTCTCTCATAAACCAATACATATTTGACAACAAGGATGAGATCCTCTTACTATTCATTATGATGGGTGTTCCATTTCCTAAAGGTATTGAACCCCTTCAACTTATTTCACCTCTAGTAAAAACCCCTTTGTGTAAGTCTCCTTCCAATCTCCCATCCACTAGTCATAGCCAATCATCTACCCCTTCCCTTACTAGCAAATTGAATCCAATCTTGGCCACCAATCCATCCACCTAGCTATATCAACAACCATCTAATCAAAAGACCAATGCTACCACATCCAGGTCATAAAGTGAAGTGAAACCTTATAATCCCCTTCCTATGTCCTTATAATCCCTTTTCAAGCAACTAGTCGCTACTAACATGATGGTCTATCCACCCATATGACATCTTGATCCCACCAAGCGTAAGTCCTCTTGGTATAAAGCAAACTAATATTGTCTATATCATCAAACTTGGGGAAATTCCATTAAACAATGTTAAAACTTCCAAGACTATGTCCAAGACCTCATCAACAGTGGTGACATAATAATCAAAGATGAATCAAATGAATTTAAATCCCTAGGTGAAAAATAAGAGGAATTCTAAGATTCCATTCCCTATCATGATCAAACCCTTCCCTTTCTAAGCTAAGGTCAAGACATCATGTCTATCCTCCATGATCCCCGCATCTCTGACCACCCATCCATTAAAAAGAAGTCCATTCCCCATAATCCTAGTTATCACATACCCCATTATTCCTTTCATGGACCTATCTTTGCTTCATCCATTATTTATCCATAATCTCCCTCTCACCCATCACATCAAATACCCCCCATTGAGAGGAAAATTATGGACAATCACTCCTTTACTCACAACATCACGTCATGTACATCAAAGTTCGCATTGGAGTAAGAACAACTTTTATTTGCATTGGGATCATGTTCTACACTAGTATATGAATCAGAGTCCTCATCAAAATCTTCATCCCTTAGCGATATTGTAGTAGATAGTGATAATGCCTACTATTTTAAATATCCCAATTAAGATGATGAAGTCATAACTAAATTATTGAATGCTTTATCTATTGAATATTTTTAAAATGGATCTAATCCTACCTTAGATATGTCTTAATGATCCTTTTTATAATCTTGAGGACACTTTATCCAATATTGAGGCTAGGGCTCCTAGTGACCTTTATGAGGACTATGCTTCTCATTATCCCCTTAGTCCATTTCATCACATTAATCCTCCATATTTCATCCATCATCCCTCTATCTCACTCCATGAAGGGGAAAAATAGGAAGATGCATTATTGGATTCCCCTTTTCATGCAATATCATGTGACACAAATACAAAATTCCAAGAGTATATTCCAAAATCCATAAATCATAATCAAATCATCTTTGATCCCATCAGTCAAAGTCAGGCAAAAACAAATCATCAACCTAATAAAAAAAGTCTTCCCCTAGTGAATCCCAATATTAGGCATTAGGGGACCATCAAGGTCAAAATAATCATTGTATATCAAGTCAAAAACCAATCCCCTATGGTGAAGCCCAAAATCTAGCGCCAAGGGGCAATCAAAGTCAAATCTAATAAAAAATTCAAAAGACAAAAAATAATAATAATCATATGGTTGACCATCCTCATAATGTTTGGATCAAAGAATCAACAAATCACAAGGTCTTGGATCCTTTGATCTAATGGCACCAATCTAAATAATCCCCTCCACCATATCCAACAATGTATGCAGCTATTGAAAACCATGTACACTCCCTATCCCATCATATCATTCATAATTGCATCCCTCATTACCATCATATATCCCATCATCATAATCACAACATCCTCCCATCCATAACATATCTTACATACCTAGGTATCATTGTCCTTCACAAGGGTCATGAAGACACTTGGTTAAAACATTCGAAGGATGTTAAATCAAGAGTCAATAAAGGTCACCATCACATGGTCCTAACATCACACATCCCAAAAATAGGTGTTGTCTAAATAATCCATCTAGTGTTTGAACCTTGCATGTTGCCCATCATCTAATAAATTGAGATTCCTAATAAAATCAAAAGTCAAAAGTCAAAATTAAAAAAAAAATATCAGTCATCCAATGGTGAAAACTAGTCTTCTGGTGCCTTAGGAAAGTACCATGATGAAAACCAATTTTTGGCATCATGGTAAAATAATTCATTATCCACATTGTCTCCTCAACACTTAGGGGAAAATCTATCCATTTCATATCCTCATCCATCCATCCCACTTATCACATCCCTTGTCTACCTTATTTATATCACCCATCATTATATCCCTTGATCTATTATTCTTACCCATCATCTACCATCATATCATTCATCTTATCTCTTCTTCCTTCCTATCTTGAAATTTTAAAGGAAGATGAAGATGTCTTGATAACTGTCCCAAACTCCTCTTGGCATGTCCTCCAATGGACACTCAAGCAAATAACCATCTAGTTATTTCATGACAAGGTCATTGGCTATCCCTAGTCTATTCATCATTGGTTCTCATCATCATCATTTATCATCCCATCTATCATCCCTCCATCCTTCTCCTAGTTTCTAGGCTTGGTTTTCCCTTTGCTAGTGACCTCATTTGTATAGTGTATATACATATCCCAAAAATCCCTAAAAATTGAAAAATGTCAAAACAAACCTAAAAATCACAAAACTTGAAAAATCCAAAAATTATCCATGACGTCTTGTATTATCCTATATTTTCTAGTGGAATTTATCTTTATCCATCTCATATCATCCCAGTTATCATCCTCAGACACTATGTTTGGTCTTAGAACCCGATCTAAGTGGTAACCCATCATTTCATCATCCTTTTGGTTAGGTATTATTGGCATATATCACCTTGTCAAGATTTTAATCTATCATCCATCACTTCTCTATTAATGCCTTTTCATACTTATCACCCATCAATCATCACTTTGCTAGTGTGAAACATACTTGATCCCATCACTATCCTTCTCATTACCTCTTCATGTTTGGCACCCATCCAATCACTCTGTCTAGCATGAAAAGTATTTGATACAATCATCATCTCCTATTCTCCTTGCTAGATTGGATCCTTTCAAGGCCTTCTCTATTTGTATTTATTGGTCATCACTTGTCTAATCACCTTCCTTGGCCACTTCTTTATTCAATTTTGAGATTAAATCAATATTCAAAAACCTTGTCACACCCCATCATGTCATCCATCATTCCATCCTAAACTAGGGGAAATACTTCATCTTAATCCTAATCATCATCATCATCATCCTATGCAAATCCAAGTCTATTCTCCATCACCATCACACCATGATTATCTTAACCCAAAACATCACCTAGTCACATCTTGTCATTAGACAAGACATTGTGATATTATATGTAGATACTTGTCTATTGTTTATCTATTGTTAGTTTGATGTTTATTTTTTTTTGTCTATTTTTTATTTTGTGTCATGTATACATCTTTTTTGTTTTATGTTTTGATTGTATTTTGTCTTTGGGGGAAATGAACAAGGATACTATGAGGACACCAAAAATGCCCTCGAGGATATAGAGTTTGATATTTGGCTATGCACTTTGGCATAATATATTATTGGTCATGCTTATATCATGGAGCATCTTGCCAAAGTTATATATTTAATGAATTTCTTAGACTATGATGAGCCTTATGACATTTGTGATGGCTTGATCTCATCATCATCCTTCTCCCCATCACAACCCATTTAACTAACATCCAATCCTTTACCCTCATCTCATCCTTTGATTCATATCCTTTAATCACTAAAATGTCTACTCATACTCATCATCATCAATTTCTAATCACTAATCATAATCATCATCATCATCATCATCATCATCATCATCATCATCATCATCATCATCATCATCATCATCATCATCATCTCCTAGTCAAAACTACATCAGTCTGAGGTCTTTTTATACTATGTAGGCAACACTTAGCCTCATTTCCATGCCCAATAATAGCTCAGCCACTATCTCTATCATCTATCCTCATCCCCAAATCGTTTGGTCACGTGATCATATCTTTTCTTCTCGAGTATCAATAGCATCATATTAATCAATTTAGCTTTAGGATACACTCATCATGAATCTTCTCAAATCATCATCTTATCATAGCCTATATCTCTCCCTTGCATGCATACTTGCTTGGGATACGTCCAAATCTTGTGGAATTTAATCATATCATCATTTTGTTATGGTTGATTCCTCCTTGAGATGTATCTACAACTATAACACCCATCATATTTCCTTCTTGTGCATGTGTCCTTGCTAAGGGCATTGTTATCAATTTGTAGCTCATTGCTCAACATCAAACTCATCTTCATCTTTCTCTCCCACATTTGGCATCCCATCTCCTCATATCTCCATCACATCCCACCCCTCATTTATTCTTTCAAGTGGCCATCCATCTCATTCTTCCCCGCATATCCCCTCAAGGG
Organism: Torreya grandis; assembly: GCA_037957365.1. Lineage (NCBI taxonomy): Eukaryota > Viridiplantae > Streptophyta > Pinopsida > Cupressales > Taxaceae > Torreya > Torreya grandis. The sequence goes on from JARHVA010004786.1 coordinate 1,315,919, forward strand.
GGCATCATATCCCCTAACATCATCTACTAACATTCATCAATGAAATGGTTTTTATTTTAAATATCATTACTCCCATTTATTCCACTCTCAATACCTTTTCAAAGAGGGGGGGAAAAATGTATGCACTAAATTTTTCTTTCCCTATTAATCATACTAATTTATACTAATTTGGCCCAATTTCTATATTCCCTAGCCAAAATTAGCTACAGTTTAATAATATCCATTTCTCATTCCTATATATCCCTATAACCTTTACCCCTATCTTAAAATCAGTTAATCCCCTCATTAAAACCTTTAATACATCTTATTACCTACTAAACTACTCCTTAAACTAACTTGAAAATTTAATATTCATATTTATTCACTTACCACCCTAACTACCCTACCACCCTTGCCATTCTTACATCCCTGTGAGCCCTAATCCTCATTAATTCCTATTTAATCCCCGCCCCCCCCCACCCCCCCCCCCCCCCTCATTATCCACTAAACCTATGGAGAAGCCTCTAAAATTGGAGAAGCTCTTCCAAGTCTCTAGATGTATCCAAACTAGAGACTTCTAATAATTTTAAATCCCCTAAAATTCCATCCATTTGCCTATTTAAACAATCTCTCCCTTCACCTTCAAATTATCTAGTAATATTATAAAAAATCCATGTCCAATTATAAACTATAAAAAAACTATCAAGCTCATAAGATTTCCATGCCAAAATCAATCATCAATCAAGCATCCACTATCCATCATCTTTGATCAAGCATCCATGCCAATTTGAGTCTACATGCAATCAATTACAAATCCATTTGTAAATCCTAGAAGGAGGTTATTAGAAGCAAGGATTGGTAAGTTCATATCATTATAATTTATTTCTAAAATATTTTTTAATATGTAGTTTGTGTTTTGAGATGAATTATCTTATTTTAATTCATAGTGTGCTCAAAATCTCTCTACAAATATTACTGAGTAGGATAAGTTCTAGATCTATCTTTTTTCACTTATATACATTTTGGTGAATCTGAAATGAACTCAATCCTTGCATATTTTAGTTTTCATTTACAAAACAACTGGATTGAATATACCAACTAAGTTTAACATTTTTTTAGTAAGTTTTTATACTTCATAGTTCCTATCAACCTAGTTCATCTTTGTGTTAGGAATAAATCATGGATTAATGTAGAACAATTTTATAGAATCATAATAAAAAGAGATTTGAACAGAGATACATATAGAAAAAAAATTAAAATGTACAACAAGAAGGTAGGATTTAAAGTGGTTCACCTAATGTGGGCTACATCCATCAATAAATAGGTGGTAAGATCTTATTAAAATCCAAAAAGAGTACAATCGACTCTTAGATCAGTCTTCTCATAAGTACAATGCACAAATATTGTCTGGAGTTGAGATCAACAAACTCTCTCAAATTCACACTTTAATTCACACTCTTCACATTCTCAAACTTAATTCTTACAATTTATTACCTACTATATGTCTATCTATATATAATTACATCAATAGGTAACTAACATAGCAATTTTACAAAATAATAGGTATAATCTTTGTGTTAAGCATGAAATATATTGATAGGGGGGAGTGAATTAGTATATCATATATCTTTGACTTAATATTATTTCTTTTCTTTAACCACTCAATCATACATTCAAGATATGCAATAAAATTAAAATAATAATTTGCACCACATGAGAGAGAGAGAGAGAGAGAGAGAGAGAGAGAGAGAGAGAGAGAGAGAGAGAGAGAGAGAGAGAGAGAGAGAGAGCAGATTTTTACATGGAAACCCAAAGTGGGAAAAATCACAGAGAACAATCTCAAGTATATGAATGAGAACTAACTCAAAATACAAAGTTCACAAGCACCAACTTGTAGGAGCACCAACCCCTTTGCCGAGCACCAACATAGAAACTATTTGTGAGCACCAACTTATAGGAATGCCAACCCCTTAAAAATATTCATGAGCACCAACCCCTCTTGTGTATAAAACACAACTATCTCTCAATGTTGCTTACTCAACAAATGATATAACTCTAAAATATATCCTACTTTTATCTCTTAAAAAAAAATACAAACCATGCACTCTCTTACATATTACAAATGGCTTCTCAAGCCTTTATTTATAGATTTCCAAATGATCTTTGGCATTCACCCTTTGTGACCCTTCAATCCTCATGGGAAATGGCACCAAACTTGCATGACCCTTCGTATCCTTGCATTTGAAAAGTCATATGGTGACCCTTCATAAGCAAAATCATCCTTTCCTCTTTTGTCTATATCTTGGTGACTTTTCATATTCCTTAAAGTGTCCCTTCATGGAAAAATGCACCATACCTATTATGTCTTCACATGGTGACTCTTGGAATTCCTCAAGATGAATCTTCATGAGAAAATGTGTTCCATTCCTCTTTCGTCTTTTACCCCATGACTCTTTGACTTCTCCATGGGCCCTCTTTTGACTTATATGCAACCAAAAATATATTCATTAAAATTAAATAAATATTAACACACATTAGCCAAGATATGAATATTAAAAGCATCATTAAATGCAATGGGGCCTATATCACCAATAATGCTAGACCTTTGACATCAAAAAAAATATTTCCAACAATCTCCCCCTTTGTCATGATGGCAACCTCAAACTAAAACTGCCACATCCTAAAACTTTCACATACTATCATCTAAAAAACATATAATAACTCCCCCTTACTATAGTAACATGTACCTATTCCCTAAACCTATTTCTGCACCTGTACCTATACCTATTATTCTCCCCCTTTGACATCAATGGAAAAGGGCTAACTTGGAGCTAATACTTAGCTTCCCCTCAACTAATGTTGAATCTCAATGGCAGGAAGTAAAAGAAACTACTCCTAACTTCTCTCGTAGATACTCAAATGTGTCTTTTGGTAGTGCCTTTATGAAAATATCTGAAATCTACTATGTAGTACTGATATACTCCATCTTAACCTATTGATCTGCAACCTTCTCTCTCAAAAAGTGATATATAATGGGAATATGTTTTATTCTTGAATGTATCACTAGATTCTTTGAAATATTTATAACACTTGTGTTATCACAAAAAGTAGAAATAGTTTCATCATTCTTTACCTTGATATCTTCCAAAATTTTCTTCATCCAAAGCACTTGAGTACAACACAATACTGCTGAAATATATCTTGCTTCAGCTATAGAAAGTGATACTAAATTTTGCTTCTTGCTTAGCCATGATACTAAGCTATCACTAAGGAAGAAAGATCCTCCACTTGTACTCTTTCTCTCATCCAAGCATCCTACCTAATCTAAATTTGTATAAGCAACCAAAGTGAAATCTCTGCTTATGGGATACCATAATCTGTAATCCAATGTCTCCTTGATATATCTGAATATTATCTTCACCAACTGAACATGACTATCTTTTGGAGATGATTGATATCTTGAAACCATACCTACTACATGCATGATGTCTAGCCTCGATGCTATCAAATATAAAAGACTACTAATCATAGATCTATACAAATATTGATCTGTAACAGATCTATACAAAGATTGATCTATAACAGGTGAATCTTCACCCTTGCTCACCTTATTTCCTATACACATTGGTGTGCCAACTAGTGCACAATCCTCAAAACCAAATTTCTTCAACATTTCCTTAGAATATTTACATTGAGATATGAAAATTCCTTTATCTGACTAAAATATTTGTAATCCTAATAAAAATGACAATTCTCCAAGCATAGACATCTCAATTTTTTTTTGCATATTATCAAAAAATTCTTTTGTCATCTTTTCAATATTTCCTCCAAAAATGATATCATCAACATATACCAAAATAATCAATTGATACTCACCTTTTGTTTTGATGTAGATATTACTATCAACAAATTCTCTCTTAAAACTTTGATCACATAGGTACTTATCAAGTCTTGCATACTAAGCTCTATGACCTTGTTTCAATCTATATAATCCTTTCTTCAATCTACATACATGGATACTAATATTTGAGAGAATAAATCCCTTAGGCTGCTCAATATAGACTTCTTCTAGATTCCCATTCAGGAAGGTAGATTTGACATCCATCTAAAACACTTTGATAATTTTAAACACTACATATGCAAAAAAAATTCTAATAGCCTCTAACCTTGCCACTTATGCAAAAATTTCTTCAAAATCTATTCCCTCAATCTAAGCATATCCTTTACATACTAATCTTTCTTTATTTTTGGTCACTTCTCCATTGTCATTTAACTTATTTCTATAAGCCCATTTTGTTCCTATCACATTGTGATCTTTTGGTATAGGCACTAATTCCCAAGTATCATTCTTTTCTATCTGATTTAATTCTTCATCCATAGCCTTAACCCAATATTTAACATGTCTAGCTTATGAAAAGGTTCTAGGCTAAATTTTGGATAACAAACAGAAATTAATTTGCTCAAATTCACTTACCATCATTATTCTAGTGCGAATTCCTTCATTTATGTCCCTGATGATGTCACTTTTATTATGATTTCCTTGAACATATTTGGATAGAGTTTTGGTGCCCTTTTTCTCCTTCTTCTCATCTTCATTTGATTCTTCAAAACCTTCCTCTTCAATGATTTCAATAATGTCTACTAGATCACTAATTCTTTGTGTTCCATCTTATTCTATCCTGACACTTGCACTTTCAACAATTTTCTTGGTTCTTTTTTTATAACATTTATAAGCTCTACTTTTGCAATAATAACTAAGAAATATACTTTCATTTGCTCTGGATTCAAACTTACCAAGTTTTTCATCAGTTCTCTTTATGAAGTATCTGTTGCCAAAAACTCTAAAATAATCAACTGTTGCTAATTTATCTTTCCATAGCTCATAAGGAGTCTTGTCACTATTGACTCTCAATAATGCTTTATTATGAATATGCATTGTTGTAGCAACTACCTCTCTCCAATATTTATCTACTATCTTGGATTCATTTAGCATTGTCCTCACCATCTCCTGAATTATTCTATATTTTTGTTCAATTACTCAATTTTATTGTGGAGTTCTGGCTACTAAATATTGTATCTTTATTCTATGTTCTTCACAAAAATAAATAAATTGATTTGACATAAATTATCCTCCTTGATCTGATCTTAGAAACTTAATCTTCAAACTAGTTTCATTCTCAACTAATGCTTTGAATGCTTTGAAATATCTGAAAGCTTCTGATTTTTTCCTTAAAAACATTACCCAATTCATAAGTGAAAAATCATCAATAAGCAACATGAAATATTTCTCACTTTGAGTAATTTGAGTTCTCATAGGTCCACATAGATCAGTGTGAACAAGCTCTAGCATCTGAGTAGTCGAGTATTCTTTTATTTTGAACTGCCTTCTAGCCTGCTTCCCATGCTGACAAGGTTCACAAAGCGTGTCACATGGCTTTGTAATCTTTAGAATATTTATTAATACTTACTTTTTTATGATGTTGATAATATTTTAAAAATTTATGAGCCCCATTCTCCTGTGTCATAGCCAACTTTCTTCAATCTGGCTCAAACAACATCTTTGACCTTTGATGTCTAATAGCATATACAAATTATTGCCTATTCTTTGAGCATCTACAACTAACATATCTAAATATTTTCTTCTAATTTCACAAACTTATACATAAAACTTTAGTGTGTGTCCCTGATAACACATTTGACTTATAATCAAAATATTATGCTTAAGACCTTCTACATACAAAACATTTTTAGTTTTAGTTCTACCATTATCCAAACTTAGTGTACCTTTTCCAACAATTCTGGCAGTAGTATTGTCTCTGAATTTCACTGTGCCACCATTGATCTTCTTCAAGGTTATGAACTTGATATTTTCTACTATCATGTGCTTTGAACATCCACTGTCAATGAACCATGGATTTTCTTCATTTATTGCATGCAAAGTAGTCTGCACCAACATAGATTTTTGAAGTTATTTCTTTTGCCATGAACCTATCTGAACTTTCTTCTTGATGAATGGAGCCTTGAAACTCTAGTCCTTCTTGACTGACTCAAACACACTTATATAGTACCGATCTATGTGTCCAAATTTGTTTTACTTGTAACATATTATGGCCTCTTCAATAAATTCCAATAGAGGAACAAAAGATTTGTGACTTCTGCTTGACTTTGCATGACTTTCCTTCTCCTTATTTCTAAAGCTGTTAGCTCTTTTTTGACATTCTAATTTCTTATGACCATATTCATTACAATAAAAATAATAAACATAAAAATAGGACCTATTTGTGTATCTCTAACCTGATTTCCTTTTATAGCTCTATGCCCTCCAACCTTCTTTGTTTAAGATGTCCTCTGTATTCTTAACTTCTTCCCTTTTTTATTTCTTCTTTTGTAAGAGCTTTAGCATAGCTCTTTTCTTTTTCCTTGTCTGTGAAAGTAGTGACCTCTACTTTCTCTTTTTCAAATCTAATGCATGTCTTATCTAACATTGATCTTTGATTTTCTAATATCTTAATCAACATATTAGTGATATTCTTAAATTTTGAATCATTGGTTGCTCTATCATTGATTGCTTTATTTATTTTCTCAAGATCTACTTTTAAAGAAGCAATTTTAATAACATACCTTTCACATTATTTACTTACTATTTTCAACTGTGATGTTAGATATTCTTCATTATTCTAAGCTTCTTCAAAGTGTGCTTGTATATCTTCAATTATTTCCTTTGACTCCTTTTCATTTTTCTCGATCTAGAGATTTAATCTTTGATTCTTCTTTTCAAGATTTTTCAACTCTTCTAAGGCACAAATGAGTTGTCCTTCCATATTCACTTCAGCTTCATCTTATTATTCTTCTTGATCATCTATACTTTTGCTTGTAGAGGCATCTTCATGTTTGGTCATGAATATAATCTCTTCTTCTTCTGAGTCACTAACTCCACTATCTTCGATTGAGCTAGGATGTTTAGAATACAAACTCTTCTTCTCAAATCTCTTCTTTAATTTTCCTTTGAAATTCTTCTTGTATGGATATTTTCCTTCTTCATTTTCATCATCACCCTTATTTGGGCATTTAGCTACAAAATGTCCAATCTTTCCACAATTAAAACATTTAAAAGGTAATTTTCCTTGATATTTATCTATGCCCTTTTTTTTCTTGTGAATGAATAGAGCTTCATTGTCATCTTCATCATCACTAGAATTATCACTTGATTCCCTAAATTTTAGCCTTCTCTTTCTTTAATGTCTTGAAATCCACTTCTCTCTTTGAAGGTTTATCTTATTTAGTCTGCATCTCATATGCCATAAGAATACCATGAAGCTCATCCATCTTTAGCTTGGCTAAATTATTCATCTCTTCAATTGATGAAACTTTTGTATCATATCTCAATGGTAGAGATCTCAAAACATTTTGAACAATAGTCAATTCTTCTAAATTTTCTCCAAGACATTGAATCTAATTGACTATTTGATCAACTCGCAAGAGATAAATTTCTATATTTTCTTCTTCTTCGATGTTCAAACTCTCTAACTATCTTCTAAGAGTTTGAAGCTTAGCTTGCTGAACCTTTCCATCACCTTTATAAATATTCTCAGGTTTTACCCAAGTTTCATGAGCAGATTTACATTGCATAACTTTAAAAAATTATGCTTCACATTAACCACATAAAATAGTATTTAAATCTTTAGCATTATTTTCACTTGCCTTCTTTTCTAACAAATTAGTTATAAGTGTCTGTGGCTCTTCATATTCTTCTAGCATTGCTTTCCATATGTCGAATCCAAGGACCATCAAATAAGTCTTCAACCTTATGCTCCAAAAAACATAATTCATCCCATCAAACAAAGGTTCCTTATTTATAGAAAATCTTTCATGTGATCCAGCCATCGTGCTTTCCCAATCTTTCTTTAAGATGTATTTTTTTTAAAAAAGGAACCTACTCTAACACCAATTGTTAAGCATGAAATATATTGAGAGGGGGGGGGGGGTGAATCAGTATATTATATATCTTTTACTTAATTTGATTTTTTTTCTTTAACCACTTAATCATACATTCAAGCTATGCAATAAAATTGAAATAATAATTTACACCACACAAGAGAGAGAGAGACACTAGATTTTAATGTGGAAACCTAAATTGAAAAAAATCATAGAGAACAATCTCAAGTATATGAAGCACCAACTCAAAATACAAAGTTTGCAAGCACCAACTTGCAAGAGCACCAACCCTTTACCAAGCACCAACACAACAACTATTTGTGAGAAACAACCCAAAGGAGTACCAACCCCTTACAAAGATTCATGAGCACCAAATCATAGGAGCACCAACCCCTCTTGTGTATAAAACACAACTATCTCTCAATGTTTCTTACTCAATAAATGATAGAACTCTACAATATCTCCTAATTTTCTCTCTTTAAGTATAAATAAAAACCATGCACTCTCTTGCATATTACAAATGGCTTCTTAAGCCTTTATTTATAGATTTATAAATAACATTTGGCATTCACCCTTTGTGACCCTTCAATTCTCATGGAAAATGGCACCAAACTTACATGACCCTTCGTATCCTTGCATTTGAAAAGTCATATGGTGACCCTTAATAAGAAAAAGCATTCTTTCCTCTTTTATCTTTATCTTGGTGACTTTTCATATTCATTAAAATATCCCTTCATGTAAAAATGTGCCATACCTCTTTTGTCTTCACATGGTGACTCTTGGAATTCCTTAGGATGACTCTTCATAAGAAAATATGTCCCATTCCTCTTTCATCTTTTACCCTGTGACTCTTTGACTTCGCCATGGGCCCTCTTTTTACTTATATGAAACCAAAAATATATTCATTAAAATTAAATAAATATTAATATATATTATCCAAGATATGAATATTAAAAACATCATTAAATTCAATGGGGCCTATATCACCAATAATGTTAGACCTTTGACATCAATGACAATATTTCCAACAACTCATCCGTTTCATATTTTAGTTTTCATTTACAGATAATTGGATTGAACATACCAACTGAGTTAAACATTTTTTTGGTAGGTTTTTATACTTCATAGATCCTATCAACCTAGTTCATCTTTGTGTTAGGAATAAATCAAAAATTAATGTAGAATAATTTCACAAAATCATAATAACGAGAGATTTGAACAGAGATACATGAATAAAAAAAATTAAAATGTACAACAAGAAGGTAGGATTTAATGTGGTTCACCTAATTTGGGCTGCATCCATCAAGAAATAGGTGCTCAGATCTTGTTACAATCCAAAAAGAGTACAATCCACTCTTAGATCAGTCTTCTCATAATTACAATGCACAAATATTGTTTGGAGTTGAGATCAACAAACTCTCTCAAATTCACACTCTCTTCACATTATCAAACTTAGTTCTTTTGATTTATTACATACTATATGTCTATCTATATATAATTACATCAATAGGTAACCAACATAGCAGTTTTACAAAACAATGGGTACCAAAACCATGGGCTAAGTCAACCCATAATAGTTCCCCATTAATCATTGGTGATGACACCACACATATACAAGTATAGATAAACCACATATTTATACTCCTAAAAAAAGGGGGGTCCAAATTTTTTGTCAGGGACTACCACCCTTGGACCCCTACTTGGGGCCTAAACAAGGCCCAAACTATGGAAAGAATACTTTAAGAGTGTATAGTACATTTTAATGTACAATATTTGAAATAAATTATAATATGAAAATAGGATCCACAATGTAACAATTTCCCATTTGGAGATTTATTTCTTATGAACAAGCTTCTTAACCCTTCACTATCATCTATGATGGCCAGGAAAATCTAAACATAGCTTCAGTTTCTCCCTCATGACCCTTGGTCATCATGTCTACATGATTCTGATTGATATGAATCTTCTCCATATTTAAGTTCTCTTTCTCCAAATATGTCCTAATGAAATGGTACCTCAATTATATATGCTTCATCCTGGAGTGGAAGGAAAAGTTCTATGATAGGTGTATAACACACCAACTATCACTATACAACTTCTCTTCCTCCTTCTTATGCCCCAACTCTTCAAGAAACTGCTATAACCAAATCATCTCTTTTTTTACCTCTATGGTAACAACATACTCAGTCTCTATGGTTGACAAAGCCATAATTTTTTATAGATATAAAATCCAACTCACTACTATGTCACCTAAAGTAAATACATATCCTATTGTGTTCCTCCCACTATCTAAATCTCCAACCATGTTCGAATATACATAACCATGTAAAGTGGTGTCCAATCTACCATAGCTTAAAACTATCTCCATGGTCCCTCTCAAGTATCAAAGTATCCACTTCACTGTCTACTAGTGATATCTACCTAGATCACTCATGTACTTATTTACTACTCCCATTGCATGGGTAATATCTGGCCTAGTTCACACCATGGCATACATCAAGCTACCAACTATTGATGAGTAAGATACATAGGACATATGGATTCTGTACTCGTCTATATTAGAACACTGCTCTTTTGATAACTTAAAATGGCCTACCAAAGGAGTCCCAATCATTTTTAGTATCTTGCATACTAAACCTCTCTAATACCTTTTTAATGTACTCTTCTTGAGATAAATTTATCTTTGATTCCTTCCTATCTTGAGTTATTCTCATATGAAGTATTTCTTTTGATGCTCCCAAATCCTTTGTAATAAAGGATTTACTAAGATATTCCTTGAGTAACTTTATTTCTTGCATGTTCTTACCTACAACCAACATGTCATCCACATATAGACACAGGGTAATGTAACTACCATAATCAAACTTCTTGATATATACATAATGGTCTGAATGACACATGGAGTATTCTTGCTCCATCATAAAATTATCAAATTTCTTGTACCACTATCATGGAGCTTATTTTAGGTCATACAAGCTCTGTTTTAGTTTACACACCATGTTATTCTTCCTTGTGACCTCATATCCTTGTTGCTATTCCATGTATAAGGCATCCTCCAAATCATTATGAAGGAATGTAGTCTTCACATCCAACTACTCTAAGTGCACATCTTCCACTACCACTATTCTAAGAACTGTCCTAATAGAAGTCATCTTCACCATTAGAGAATAAATATCATCAAAATCAATTACCTTTTTCTATGCAAACCCCTTTACCACCAACCAATCATTTTACCTTTTCATGCCTCCATCATCCTCTTTAATTATATATACCTACTTTTTTTGTAATGCTCTCTTACCTTTAAGTGGGTTTTCAAAATCCCAAGTTTGATTTTCCATGAGAGACTGATGTTATTCATTCATTTTTTATTCCCACTTTTTCTTGATATACCCCTATATTGCTTCTTCAAATCACTTTGGCTCTCCATTATTAATGATTAATAAAAAATTAAGATATGGAAGAAAATGTTCAGGTTCCCTTCTTACCCTAGAAGACATTCTCAACTTAGGAGTTTGGGATTCCTGTGGACTAGGTGCCTAAACTAGTTGCTTGGACACTTTACCATCTATAATTTCCTCCAAAACTATATACTCTTTTTTGGAATCCTCTTTTTGACCCTATAAATATTGTTTATACATGAATTTTTCATTAAAGACCACATCCCTAGACCAAAATATTTTCTTATCCTTAAGACTCCAAATCTGGAAACCAAATTCATCCTCATCATAACCAATAAAGGTTCATTTTTTAGACAACCTCTAACTTAGTCCTATCATCTTTATTACTATGAAGAAAAGATTCACAACCAAATAATCTAAGAAAGGAATAATCAACCTTCTTACCAGACCAAGCTTCCTTAGGTATGCCTCCATCCAAGGAAGATGAAGTTCTTCCATTAATCAGATATATAGCTATATTTATTTATTCTCCCCAAAACTAACGGGGTAGTCTTACATGTAACCTTATAATCCTATCATGCTCTATGATAGTCCTCTTCATCATTTCTGACACTCCATTCTACTATAGAGTTCCTAAAACTATCCTCTATCTATGAATTCAATTCCTAAAACAATAATAAAAAAATCATTGCTGTAATATTCTCCACCATTATCTGACCTGAGAAATTTTAATGTAAGGCCTATTTATTTCTCAACCAAGGCTTTCCATATTTTAAATCTATCAAACACATCATATTTTATCCTAATACCATACACCCAAACTTTCCTAGTTGCATCATTAATAAAGTGAAATAATAAGATGATCCACTAATAGGTGATCCCTAAGCCAACACCCATACATCTAAATGAACAAGATCCAACTTAGTCTCCTTCGTCATACGTCCAACCTTGAGAAAATTTACCCTTCTATATTTTTTGTACACACAGTCTTCACAAAAATCTCAATCAAACCCTTCCAATTTGGGTAACCTATCCATAGAAATTTTCAAACCTCAAACCCCAATGAGAATTCATTAAGAGTGTATAGTAAATTTTAATATAAAATATTTGAATTAAATTGTAATGTGGAAATAAGCTCCATAATATTTGAAATTAATTGTAATGTAGATATTACTATGTAGGATAAGTTGTAAATCTATATTATTTTACTTATATATGTTTTGGTGAAATTTATGTGAACTTAACCCTTGCATATTTTCATTTTCATTTATAGTCAACTATATTGACCCTACCAACCATGTTTAACATTTTGTTAGTAGGTTTCTATACTTCGTCGATCCTATGAACCTAGTTCAGCTTTGTTTGTAGGTTTTTACAAGTTTATTGAGGCTATCAAAATAATTCTATCCTCTATATTTTTTTTTAGCTTCATCGACCCAATTAACTTAGTTTGGCCATCTATTTTCATGTTTTCTAACTAGGGCAAGCCTATCGACCCATTTTGGCCTTCTACACATGGAATTTATAATTTCAAATAACTAGATTGATCTGATTGACATAGTCTATATTTCTACCTTTAGCATCTAACTAAATCAATTCAATTGATTATTTTCTATTCCACATTTCCTTTTTATAACTACATTGATTTGATTGACATAGTTCTATTTTTATGTGATTTACCAATTTTATTTATAATAAATCAACTGACTCAACTCTATTTAATATCCCTAATTTTTTACCTTCACATGTTTAAACATTTACCTAGATTACCCAATTTAAAACAAAAACTCAACATTATTTTTAAAACTACTTCATCACCCTAGTCGACTATACATTATCTAATAAGTTGTCACTAACTAGATCAATATGTTCACTTTATTAAAATTTCAAGCAAATTTAATTTCTTGTCTTTTAAAAAATTAAAAATTTAGTATTATTTTTACCAGTTTTTCATTTTTGTAAATTGTACCTATATAGTCAACTAGGTCAATCAACTCGACCTAGTTCTATATCTACTTCCTTCTCAAAAACTAAGGCAACTTTCAACTATGTTTATTCTGGCCTATCTTTGTAATAGATTAAGTTGATCAACTCATATCTATTATATTCTATTTATTAAACTTGGTTGACTAAATCAACCTTATTTAGTTTATTTTACTTCCTCATTCAATCAAAGGGAATTATCCTACATTCGAATTAATTAAACTCGCTTTACTTTTTAGTTTGTTGTCTTTTTATTTTCTAGAAACTGTAACTTAACTTTTGAATCATTGATTTTCATTCTTAGTTATCACTTTGCTTGTCTTTACCTAAAAACTATGTACTAAATTTTTTAAAACTACTTATCCATTGTCATGAAGGGATACTCAATATTCAATTTATTATCCTTCTATATCATTTATAAATACCATGGTGTGAGGGGCTTGCCCCAATACTCGTACCTGTAGTACATATCTAAACATAGTCTTTAGTTTCCATGTACCTCAAGGTATTTTAAGAATGCATAGGATTTCCCTCTTTATTGAACCTCAGGAATCCAACTATTAATTTATTTGTATGGTGCATCAATTAGTTATTAGCACTAAGAATATACTTCTATATTACCCTTAAAACTAAATTTAGTGGTCCATGTGAATGATACTTCCTCCATAGTCAGTTCTCTGACACATTGAGATGATAGTATCCAATGGATAAACATGTATCTCTTGAAGTATAAACATTCAATAAAAACTTTTAGTACAACTTATTGATCTTTTTTTTGAACAATTAATTCATTTCTAGAAATTACATTCTTGCTACTTGTTATTTGCTATGCTATGTTATATAATAAACTTGTATTAACCAATGTTGATATGAGGTTTTTATTGTGTGCTAAAACTAGATTAACGAAATTGATCTAATTATCTATGTGTTTAGCTTTATTTTTATACAATTCAAACTAAACCATCTATATTTAAACCATTTAATTTTTTTCGCAATTGTAGAGCATAGTTGACCAACTTGACCTAGTCTATCATAGATTATTTTTCCTTCCTATTTAATTAAGTTGACTAGATTAACCCAATCTATAATATACTATTTTATTTCCCTATTTATCTAATATAGTAGACCAGATTGATTCCATCTAAAACTAGACTTTTCTATCACCCTACTAATCTAACTACATCGACTAGATCAACATTAATCATTTTTAGCCTCTAAGTTTTTCACCACCCTAGCAAGTGTTTAACTCAGATATTTCATAATGTAATATCTATTTGATGACACTATATATAAAAACAAAACTAACATGATAAGCTTGACTAATCCTAATAATCTCTATAGGACACACTTTACGATAACTAATTTAGATCTTAGAAATATCCATATTACCAATAGAACTACCAACTATGGGACTCCTCCATATTCTACTACCCTTAATCCTTTATTAATACAAATGGTAGACTATGAAAGTGACTTTGAATACATGGCTAAAATGATCCTTTTCATTAATAAAAATATTCAACATAGAGGTAAGGATCCCACAGTCATTTATCACATTATAATGGGACCTTATATTGGATAACCCCATTCACCTTCACTTAGATTTTCTACAAGATTTAGGGAAAGTAATTTTTTGACTTCTAATACATATTTTCCCTCTCTCATTCCTCCCTATAATAGTATGATATCAAATTCCATGCCTTATTTCACCTCTATGCCAAGTATTTCTACAAACATGGTAGGTGTGACTTTTAGTGGGTCTACTCAAAACACCCACATTAATACCCAATTCCATACAAATAGTAGTACATCTAATGCTACTAGTGCTTTACATGCCACTAGTGCATCTGACACTACTAGTGCATTTCAAACTCTTAATGCCTCATATAATATTACTGCATATAATGTTTCTTCTACTATTTAAAATACCATGAACACTGATAAATTACTATTATAAACTTTAAATAAAATGGATAATTTTCAAATTAATAGTGCCAACCAAATGATGAAAATGTAAAACCAGTTGATGCATTTACAAAATCAGCCTCAACCTACTTGATAGGGAGAAAAAAATCCTAGTTCCCCCAAACCTCCACCTGACCCCCCTAAATTAGAGATATACATGGTAACCTTATATAATAACCCCCACTTATTAACAAATCTATTAAATGATCTTCTTTTTCCTCACATTTAAAACATTGACATAGGTGGCATAGTTCCCACTATCACTTATAACATATTCATTGATCCAACTTTGCATTTGATGACTTTTGACAAACTATAAAAATCTTAGGTTAAACTTAACACATTTGTTACCACCAAGCTACTAGCTAAAATAATTTCATGTGATGATTTAGATTGGTATAATCAACTTAAAACTCATTATATCACTAACTTATAAGATTTAGTCAATCCATTGGTTTAATAATTCCAAACTAGTGATCTTCCTGAAAATAACCTAGCTCACTTTATCCACTACAAACAATTAGAATCCAAAATGACATAATTTTTCATCAAATAATGGAAAACCTTTTCTAACAAACCTGATCATATTATGTTAGATGAGAATCTCTTCCACTTATTCATTAATTCTCTTCATTCCAAATTACAATATCACTTGAGGACTCTTTCTCCAAAATATTTGGAAGAGGCCCTCAACCAAGCTAAATGTCAAGATTTCCTTATATGAAAATTTGAGCCTTCACACCCCCTAATGAAGATAAAAATTAATATGGAATATAAAAATTAACATGTGACTAATTATGGTGTTATAGATACCTATGATTCCATACATACCATTCAGTCTATTACTCCAATTAAACACACAAAGTATAATCATTTAACACCAAATTCCAATAACTCTCATCCTAGTTCCACATTTTCTAAAGTTCATAATGTAGATGTCCATAAAACACTTTTCTTAGAAGATATTGAAAAGTGTCTTCCATGACCTTGCCCATGAGATCTCAATCCTACACACCCTATCAAAATTTGATATGATCCACACATTTTTTTGGTTTCATGCAAGTTGGGGCCATTCTCAATAAACTTGTCACTAATTAAGAAACATTGTTATGGATTATCTTCTTGGACCTAATTTTGATAAAAAATCACTCATAAGTACACATCAACAAGATTATGAAATAGAAGATAAGGCTCACAAAACTAAAACTAAAAATGAATCCTTAAACCAAGCCAATTATCATTTAACCATTTATAAGGATGTCCTTCATAACCATAAATATAACACTAACCAACCTCTTATTACCAACAATGTTTAAAGTTGTATAGATCTTGGCATAAAATATGAGAATTTTTTCAACATTATTAACATGAGGAGAGTAGTTTCCTATACCGATCATTATATAACCTCTAACCAAAAAACATTTCCTAGGTTATGCACTATTTAGGACTATTATCCATCCCATCTCATGGAATTAGTGCATGAAAAACCAATGTCCAAAACTTCAACAAACCAAAAATTATCAACTCTAATAATGCAAATAGATAAAACCTCACTTTTTAACCCTAAAATATATTCTAAGTTGAGGTTACTTAGAATATTAAAGGGGTATATAGGAATCACAATTCACAAGGGTGATAATTAGAACTAAAATAGGCCAATTGGGTGTTAAACTTATATATAACATATACTAAATTTATAAAATTGAGAATAGGCTAAATATAAAAAGTAGAACTAAGATATACATGGAAATGACAAGGAAGAAATATACTTATATGGTTCTAATTCTAACATGGTGCTAGATTTGGAACAAGTAAAAATGAATTTACAAGAAAATTTTGGAACATTCACTAGATTCTGATATGGATGCTTCTATAACTTTGGACATTAATATCATCTTAAGATGGTTATTTCAACATTACTATCTAGGTTAAACACAAGTATCTTGTACTAAATACTTGATATAAAATGATGTGACCACTTGGATGTGTATGGGTTTGAATTCACCTCCACTCTAGTGTATTTAGATATGGGTCATGGACTATGATTCCTCATGAAATGTCAAAACCCTAGTTCTTAATATTTATGGTAACCTTGAAAAAAATGGTTAGTGGGCACATGGTTTCAAGCTACCCAAAATACCCTACTATCAGTGGGTAATTCCTACATAGCCAATACTTCTAAAAGGGCCTCATACTTATGTAGTTCTCACCTATGTGTTAGCTTGTGTGTGAATCATGTGATATGTGGAAAGCAAGTACAATGGTGACCTAGCTTGTAAGAAAATTAGGATCTTGGTTTGATTCTTTAGAAATTCAGACTTGTAGATGTATTGTCCCTTTGATTGGCATGGAAATAAGATAAAATAGGGAATCTTTGCTAAATTTGATGCTTGATAGAATTCTTTGATAAGTTACCTTGGTCACTTTTGGTATTTTCTATGGAAGGAATGAATAAGGGTAGATATTGTATTTATATCAATCCATTTGGAGAATTAAGTCACATTAAATCACTTAGGATGACCAATATGATATGTTTCATTTATTAAAAAAATGACTTTAGGGCACTAAAAACTTGCATCAGGTTAGGACATTAGCATTAACATTAGTGTCTATACTAAATGTTAGTGTCCAAGGAGAAAGAAAGTAGGTAGAGGCTCATAAATTGTAGAGGTAGAAGATACGTACAATTTAAGCATTTTGGGCAAGATATAAGTCTTAGGTCATTAACATAAGGCTTGTTAGACTAAGATAAATACAAAGGGGTACAAAATATAGCAGATGTGAGACTTGCGAAAGTGGGAAAGGTCCATATCTAAGAGGAACAACCAAGGTTTGAGTTTTCCAAGTATACAAGATCGAGGTGCTATATAATCCATATATATATCATCTACATCCCCCCATCCTTTAATCTAGTAATGTAATTGCTAATTTAAAGGAAATGAATTTGTACCTAGGTGTGTATAACACACATTGCATTTGTCTTTTCCCAACTTAAGTGTTTTTTTAGTGACTAAAATGAAACAAAGATCATGTTATAGTATATAATTAATGCATATAATATTAAATGTAATGTATTTTAACTATAATTAAATTAAAAGAGAAAGGTTTAGGAGTACACCTGTGTGTCAATGTAACCTCCTTGCCTATTGGTAAGATGATTTTAAAAATATGTATCATTTTAAGGATCTAAAACTAGTATTAAGACTAATATAGATAAATATTTAAAGTTAATATATCCAAGGATATATATATATATATATATATATATATATATATATATATATATATATATATATATATATATATATATATATATATATATATATCCTTGGCTCTAAAACTAGTATTAAGACTAATATAGATAAATATTTAAAGTTCATATATATATATATATATATATATATATATATATATATATATAAGAAGTCCCATGCTCCAACCTTGACACAAAGATGAGTTACCACCTAACAATTGAGATTAGCTCAATTGTGCAAACCAATCATACTTATAAACTAGTGAGGTTGGATGATATAATCAAGTCCAATCTAAAAACTTGGAAAGATTGAATGATTCAATCTTCTAAACCATACTAAAAATTAAACAAACTAATATAGTATATTAGCTCAATAAAGTTTGTAAAAGTTCAACTAGGGTATCTGTATATAAAATTCTATAATGTGATAACAATCCATAAAAAGGTTTTAGAATCTAAAAATGAGTTATGTTTTTTCATATTAGGAACAAATTTCATAGCATATGCACATTAGATATGTCTCATGCTAAAACTATGTATAATAATGGTAGTAGTTTATAGAATTCTACCACAACTATGAATTTGAATCATATAACTATGTGCTTTGGCAAATTTAGAAAACTATGTAAGTGTGGTTAAAATTATTTTAAAGGATGCCCAAAATATAGATGGATAAATCTTAAAACTGATATAATTACCATTGTGGAGAACATATTTCCAAAACAAGCCCCCACTTTAATCTAGAGATGTTGAATAGTGAATAAGTGTGGAGAACATGCTTCCAAAGCATGCCCCTGATGAATCTAAAAACTATGAATGTGTGGAATCCATACCTATATGACATTACCCCAATGAATCTAAAAACTACTATAAGTACCACATACTAAATAAGTGTGGATAACATGATTCCAAATCATTTCCACACTGAATCTAAAACTATGTCAAACATGAAAAACATGTCTCTATGACATGCCACCACTGATATGCCCACCCTTGAGGTCAAGGAAGAATATAAATTTTTAGTAACCTCACCTTGAAAGGATAATAACATTTTATAATATGTGAATGTAACCATGTAGCATATAGAAGGAACATGTCTAGGTAAATATATCAGTGAAGCGGATATAGCCAATGTGATCATATGAAGGCCTAAGATGCATGATAAATATCATGGCCATGTTTAGATATTAATATTATAAACTCAAAAATAAACAATCATACACATAAAATTACTCAAAATAAATTCAAAATTTAATGGTCAAAGGAGACCACAAATAAGTGACATGTTCAAATGCCACACAATCGAACATATATGACCTAATCAAATGTCCATAAAGAAAGAAGGACATATTCAAATGTCCATACAACAAACAATGACATATGTAAATTTCAAATAAATAATACATATCAAAAAGGTATGCAAGCAAAAGAACATATTCAAATGTTTGAATAAAGAATACACTATCGACAAGACACTCAAGGAAGTGCATAAAGGAAAGAATAAGTAACTAGCATAAACTTATTATAGAATCCCATTGATCAAATGTGTTAGGAAAAAATGTCAAGCATATATCATATAAATTACATTGTTTAATATATAATCATGGATAAAATCATGTGTAAGTACATATTTAAGCTCAAACATGATAATGAAATATGATCATTGAACCATATAACTTGTGTGTATTAAGATCAAAGAAGTAGATGCCCCTAATGTCTGCATGACATGAGTAAAGGGAAGGGACAACATATAAAATAAGAATAGATCAAGTATTTGTGTATTCTTGTATCACACTCAAACATAAGTGTGACACACATGTGTATGTATGAGTAACTAAATATGCCATCCATCAATATAGAAATAACACATAGAAGTCAAGGAGCCAATATAAAATGTTGTTGCCTAAAATATTTTTGAATTTTTTAATGATTTTGATTTTTTATTTCTATGACCATCCATTTAATACCATCATAGGATGAAAATAAAGATCATCCTATGATGGTATTCAATGGATGGTCATAGACATATCCCCACTTTAAACATGGTGTAATAATCTCATGATGCTATCGAGGAACATGTATAGGTTTAATATATGTCACTATAGTATCAATATGTAAAATAGTACTCTATGGTTATGAAGTAGTAGTAGGAAAAATAGGAGTAAGTATTTTTGTAACTCATCATTGAGTGATATATGGCTTATTTTAAATAAAAATAATAAGAATATGTGTAGGTACTCTGTATTATGGAAATTATGCGTAGTAGATGAAGATTCTATGGAGTCCACTATATGTCTCTGATGTAATGGTCTCTGGAGTACTAGTTGTCTAGAAAAGGGGATTACCTATTGCTTACCCTTTAGAATTAGTAGGCTCAGTAATTAACTATTAGGGTATAAGTTTATCTTGCTCAAGTGGATGCTCATATGGAATTATATAAACTATAATTAACTGATTGACATGAATGTGTTTAACACATCCATACAATATAGAAGGTAGTTCTTAAAGTTTATGGATCCAAGATATTCCAAATAAAATATCAAATATTCTCATGGAAGGTATAAATAAAAAGGTAGTAACCAAATGTGTGGGGATGAATTGTAAAGGTAGGTCAATCTCACCAAGAATCTTTTGGGAGCTCCCATCAAATTATCTAAATGATCTAGTACAAGGATGCAAATAATGATGAGTATAACCCAAGGGCATAAGTAATGTCATGGTGAAAATATTATTGTTTGAACCATTATCAAATAATGCTGAATATAGGGTGTTTATCAGGGTATGCTCAAATGAATAAATAATAAAGATGAGACTCATCCTTAATCTCATTTTCATTGAAATTAAAATAGGGTCTCTAAACCATAGGAGTTTTTTGTCATGTATAAGTAAAGATAATCCCATCTAGTAGGTTACCATAATGTAATGGAGGAGGATGTGAATTATATGACATTTTCACTTTTAGTTCCTTTTTATAATGGTCTTACAAAGTATTATTAAATATTTTTTCTAGTGATCACTAGGTTGTGAATTTGATTCCTTTGGAGGATTCTCAAATGCAAGATTTTGGTCCTTAATAAGATCTTGTATCTTGTGATTCAAGGTAATTCATTTAATTTTAGAATTTCCTAGTCCCTAATGATAATCAAAATAAACATTAATATCATATCCTTTAGGTAGAGGTTGACTAATACCAACCTCAATAGGATGAGGGAAAGATATAAGCTGACACTTTAGTAACCATGGGAGTAATGAAATTAGGGCCTTAGGTAAATGGGAGAAATATATCCATAGTTTATTAGATAAAACAAGATGATTAAGATATTATGAAACTATGTTAACTATGGTGGTTGTTTCCTTTTTAGGCTCAGGAGTTTTTACCTTATAGCTTGGTTTAATTGTGAACTTGGTACTAGATGTAGATCCAACTGGTGTGTTTACTAATTAATTGCACTTATTTAATGATATAAACTTCATTAAATGATACCATATAACATGGCATAAGTGATTAAAATATTTGAACTTATTGAAAATAAAAGACTTGTGTAAAAGATAAAGTAAATGTTTCTTGCATATATCTTGAAACTCTTTATCTACCATAGGATTCATCATTTTAGCCAACATTTTCTTATATCTCAAGACATATTCATTGATAGGTTCATTGGTTCCTTGTTTGATTTTTGAAATTTGAGCATAAGAAACCTTTTTTAAAATATTAAAGGAAAAATGTGTTTAAAATTGATTTATAAGAGGTTTGAATGCTTTCACATATTGGAAAGGCAAATAATAGAACCACCTTAAAGTATAGTCCTTGAGGCTTCTTGGAAATAATTTGGTCAAAATTTTATCATTAAAGGCATAGTCAAGGCATTCTACATAGAATGATTCAATATGTTGTTTAGGATCACCTTTTCTATCTAAAATGGAAACTTAGGTGCAACAAAACTAGTTGGAAAAGGGCACAAGGATATCTCAAGTGAAAGATGGTTATGCATGACATATTTGTAAATCAAACTCATGAGGAGATTTTAAATCATTTTTTTCAATGTTTTTAATCATTTTATCCAAGGTATTTATAAATTTAAGGAGTGTTTTAAATATAGATCAATTGGGATTTATATTAGTAAGATTAGTATTCACCAAGGGGAATGTAAACATGGTTTGATTGGTAATAGGATTTGAAACTAATATTTGTGTTGAAATTATTGGTAATTCTATGGTAGATTTAGCAATAGTTTTTTATTTTTTAGGAAACAAACTTTTAAACACATAACCCATGCCCCCACTAGATGTATTATGTTGTAATGTGTTCAAGGGGAGGGATGTTTCAACTATACCTTTTGCAAATTATTTTTATATAGTTTTTAGGATCTCATAAATATCTCCAAGGTTTTTATGAATACACTCAAAAAATAATGCAATTAATTTCACTTTATCATTTTCATTTCTTTCATAGTTTTCATTATCAAAATCTTATTCTATGATAACCCTATTAGTATGTTTTTCATTGTCAATATGGGTATCATCATCATCCATAGTATGATATATCTCATTGGTTTGAGACATATTAAAAGGTGGGAGGGTAAGTTAAATGTGTTCAATATGCACACCTAAAAATATTAGGCTATGCATAGGTTACATGCAAAATAATAAAAGAGGAAATGAAAAAGTACCACAATCTGAAAACCTAGTTGGTTGAAAACCCTAGGAATTAGAAAAGTTTACATTCATATGAATTGGATTCACCAAATTTTTAACCTTAAAATGTATTATATGTTTAAGTTACCTAAAATATTAAAAATGTATATAGAAATTATAATGCACAAGGGTGATAATAAAATCTACAATAGGCTAATTGGGTGCCAAACTCAGATATAACATATGTTGAATTTATAAAATTGAGAATAGGCTAAATATAGAAAGTATAGCTAATATATGCATGTAAATGACAAGGAAGTAATATACTTATATATTTATAATTGTAATATAGTGTTGGATATAGAACATGGAAAATGAAGGATAGAATATAGTTTTATAATAGTTGCTAGATTTTGATTTGGATACTTCTGGAGCTTCAGAAACTAATGTTAGTCTGAGGTAGTTACATCAACACTATTGTCTAGGTTATATGAAAGTGTCATATAATAAATACCTAGTGTAAAGTTATTCAACCACTTGTATGATTTTGTGTTTGACTTTATATCTGCTCAAGTGTATTCAGATTTGGGTAATGGAATGTCGTTCCTCATGAAATGTCAAAACCCTAGTCAAAACACTAAAGACTTCACTATTATTTATCACTATCTACATATAAAATAATCTAAAGAGGGCCTCAAAATTATGTAGTTTTCTCATTCTTGTTGGTTTGTGTGTGAATCACACAATATGTGGAAATCAAGTACAATAGTGACCTAGCTTGTAACTTGGAAAATAAATCTCTTAGGATGTTGCTTCATTACTTCATACATTTATATGTGGTTTCCCTATGAATAGTATGTAAATATGAGAAAATAGGGAAGCTTTGTTGAATTGGATTCTTGATGGAATGCTTTCATAAGTTGCCTTGGTCACTTTTGGTCTTTTCTAGGTGAAGAATGAATGAGGGTAGATATTTAATATATATCAATCCCTTTAGAGAAGTAAATCACATTAAATCACTTAGGCTGACCATTAAGATATGTTTTATTTTAAAATATATGACTTTAGGTGAATGGACATTTACATCAAGTTAGAACATGAGCATCGATGCTAATGTTTGTCCTAGATATTAGTTTTCAAGGAGCATGAAAGTAGGTATAGGATTAGAAATTAAGAGGTCAAAGATAAGTAAATTTTAAGAATTTTGGGCAAGATAGAAAGCTTGGGTCATCAAAATAAGGCTGGTATGACTAAGAGATAGGCCAAGGTGCACATGATAGAGTAGATACCAGACTTGAAGAAGTGGGAAAGGACTAAAATTGAGAGGAACAACCAATGTATGATTTTTCCAAGGGTAAAATACTGAGGTGATATATAATCCATAAATATCATCTACACTCACTTACCATTGATATAATTTATATTCCTATAACTAAGATTTTTCAAGTGGAAACCCCAAAAAAAATCCATTAGCACTTCTTCTACTCGGAAATAAATAATAACCAATGATACAACCACATCACCTAATATAGAATATTTATGTACAACTAGTCAACCTACATTATCCAAACCTAAAAAAAACATACCTTATCAACATCACTTTCAATAAACTTTTCTACACAATCAAAAGATTTACTCAAATCCCTTTCTTATAAATTATGATAACTTCTCCTCATCATTAAAATTAGCTAATGCAAGTCATTTTATAAATGAACATCCATTATGCCCCATGTTTGGGGAAGAATCTAACTTATTTGTATTTTGAGATAACATCCTTGAATAGTGTGAATAAATGTCTATTCACATTGATGAAATAGTTGACACCTCTTTTTCACTCAAATTCCCTATCTCTTCCATGATTCCTAATGAGATATTGCTTCATGAAAATTACCCTTCATTATTCATTAGTACAAATAGGAGATATCCAAGTCAAATTTTATTTAATTGATGAAGGCTTAAGTAGTTGTGTGGCTTCCCATGATTTTATTAAAACATTTACATACTTTGAATGCAATCTTAAATCTACTCAAAATACATGTCAAGGATAGGATATAAGACCAATTCCTCCTTTAGGTTATGTTTAGATTCTTATTATGATTCCACATGTCATGGTATGTGTGAAAGTAATGACATTTAACTTTACACTCTCTTACAACATCTTACTTAGTCAATTTTGGACACATCACATGAGAGCAGTTGCCTTATCATCATTTCAATGTGATAAATTTCCATATAATGGTGCTGTATACAAGATTGAAGGAGATACAAATCCTTAGAATTTAAAAAATTCAAATAATGAAGTGTCCTTAAAATTCCTACTCTTGAACCTTTACCTAGCATCCCATTTCAGAAATCACATGATTTAATTATCTCATCAACTCTGCTAGAGGTTATAATGGTCACCCTAAATCAATAGGAAATATACCAACTAATCTTATACATTAAGAATATGATGAAACATATGAGATCAATTTAAAAATAAAAAAATTATATCTCTCTCATAATATAATTTATCAATTACCTCCTTCTCTATAACCTCAATCTCATCAAATACCATTAGATGAAATTCTGGTTACTCTAACAAAAACTAAAAATTTCATTCACCATACCTCTTCAACTAATAAAATCATCGATGCATGTACTATTGAAATATACACTACTGATTACAATGATGGATATTATTTAGATGATCCATTTCTATCTATATTTACAATAGATAAAATATAGATATACTTATGTATCATTCTTCTTTACAACATTCTTTTAGTTCTATTCATGTAGTTCATTCTCCTATAGTACCTGATATTAGTTTTTCATCTAATGTTCATAGGTTTGATATGGAGAACACACACTACTACTCCTCTAGTCACTAATGAGCCTCTTTGAAGTATGATTATGGACCATGACATGATAAGACCTTACTGACTCACTAGATTTCATGACCCTTCTAGCTTAATTCCTCTTAAGATGTTAGCTACATTATGCTGACCCACTATGAGTTCATATCTTGATGTGTTTCTACCTAATATTGATCCTATTTTGAGTTTTCATATGGGTGATAACATACCACATTTTTATAATCTTGATCCTCTACTATCATGATAGGTAGATAAGTCTTATTTTGATATCTATACAATTACCAATAATTTGGCCAAGGATTTTAGTTGACGCCAATAACATAAATCCTCACTTTAACTACCAATTATTTTCTGACAAATTTCATATTTTTCTCATAACTATGTTTTTACAAGCTCTTTTTCCAAACCACAAGATATTCTAAAATCCTGACAATGTAGAGAATTTTTGTACATATAACACATTTTTGTAAAAAAATCAAATTTTATCTTATTTTTCAAGTCTGCCTAATGTTCTCTACAATAGATGCCTCTTTATTATTCTCATGCAACTTATATTCTATATCAACAAGGTAAAAA